>JAFIRS010002572.1:0-201706 GCA_018342105.1 Gonioctena quinquepunctata | reverse complement strand
AAAACTGAAACGAAAAAAAGAATTGTTAATATATTCCATTGATATTCAAATAATGTTACTTACATGAGAAAAATGTGATGCTCCAAATATATTACTTCTACACTGAATGTTATTTTTTAATGGAGAAATATCTATATTCAACATAAAATCACTATATCCTAACTATTAACATATAAACAATATTATCATTCAATGTAGTTGAATTCTACTAGAGGTCGAGTTCTCAAACTCCCTGCTACTTGTGGACTCTGACCCAAATATGTTATTGTATATTTGAAATCTGAAGCATTTATGCAACTGACATCGTCCGCATTGAATTCATCCGAAATACTTTTTGACAACCATGATTTGAATAAAGTATCATTATCATCACGTAATGTCATCAGAATAGATGTTGAAAGCTTTACCGATGGGTAATGATGATATTGGTCTTTGTTCAGAAGCTCCCACCCTCTTTTCAATTATTGAAGAATTGATTCTCTTCAAATCCACAACTTTTGGAAGAAAAGACATAGTAAGACTGTATGAAAAAATATAGATTATTTCACCTTATAAAAAATACACTCACTGAATTGAGAAACTTCTCGTACTCTGTATTCACTCTGATGATATTATCTAACATCTGATTTCTCATCAACGACTCCACACATTTTTATAAGAGAAATCCCCACCCCATTTCCAGTAGATGGGAGTGTGAAGGTCATTGCGCACTTGACCATCAACACACTCATCAATACTCCTAGTTCACTCTTAGCTCTCTCACAGGATAAATGTCCTCCTCGCTTGGAGAGTGTAAGGATTCATGAAGGTCATGACTACCAAATATGTATGCCACACCACAACTTTAGTCAAGGTCAAACAAACATCGATAAATTTTAGGTTGCCGAAACAAACATCAAAATCAAGGTCAAATCTCAAAGTCAAAACTTAATGTTATGAATCTCAAGGTCAAACTCAGGGTCAAAACTGTAGTCGAATCTCAAAGTCGACCAAACCCAATGTCAAAACTCAATGACAAATCTCAAAGTCAAATCTCAAGGTCAAACACACACACATTGCACACCTGCAACCATTCAAGGTCACATGTGACGTCATAGTGGTGGGGGGAGAGCCAGAACCGGCTTAAATCTCCTACTGATCAGATCATTTGTCAGACCTTGATACCAATATTATTTAATTTCGACAGTAATTTTTCATGACCAATGGTATCGAAGGCCTTGGCCAAATCGATAAATACTTCCAGGCATGGTCGTTTTTCATCTATGGTCATAGATTTGTATGACTGGGATTTGGATTTGGGTAATTCAAACTGCGGTCGTAGAAAGAAACGATTATTATAGCTCACCATTGCATTAGAATGTGACAACTGTTGGAAATTATTTATTCAATTTTTTTTTATGTTGATTCATAAATCTGACTGACTCTTTTACTTTCTAGACGAACAGATTGATTTACAAACTTTGAATTCGACAGAGGGTTACAACATTCCAGCTAAAGGCGTAGTAAGAAAATATTTGTTGAAATCTTCAGTAGTTACAGCTACAACCTGAATATTTCAATGGATTTTCTCTATGACACTGATAATTTGAGAAAAAAGTCGAGACATTGTATTCTTTTATTTCATGTGTTCATTCGAGAATACATTTTTCATTCATAAATTTTTCATTCCAGGAGCTCAAATCCACCGCTATTAACTAGGGAGACTGAAATTTTGCATGGTGGATATAATTCAGAAAAATGTGCGCATTGAGAAAGAATTTTCCAAAATCCATTTCCTAAGGAGTTATAAATGTTTATGTTTAAACGACCAAACACCTCAATTTTATTATAATCTTTCCTTGAGAATATTTTTTTTCCTTAGGCCCGGTATTTTCCCCTCCGGTTATACTAGGAATAAATTAACCAATGGTTAGAATGTGCTTTTGCTATCAATAAACGGTAAAAAAATCATATTCTAACCGTTGATTAATTTATTCCTAGTATAACCGGAGGTGAAAATACCGGGTCCTACTGTATTATGCCACTCGGTGGTGAAAATTACCCATTACTTCAAAATAGGTTACATCTGATATATAATAATAATACAACAATAGAATAAAAACTTTTTAACAAAAAATTAAACCGACGAAAAAATCAACTGAAAAGCAAACAATGAAATAAACCTTCTTAGTCTAAATGATAATTGAGCTCCTAAACTAATGTGAATAACTGATTTTGAGTCGGCGCCAAACGAACAATTATCGAAGATCATTATGTTACTTTGAAAGAAGTAATCAAAACGCAGCCGTGTACCTCGCTGCCATCATTTTACGCTTTACCTAATTCAATTGCTAGTTTGTTTGACGCCGACTCAAAATCAGTTACTCACATCAGTTTAGGAGCTCAATTATCATTAAGACAAAGAAGGTTTATTTTAGTTTTTGCTTTTCAGTTGATTTTTTCGTCGGTTTAAGTTTTTGTTGAAAAAGTTTTTATTTTTCAATTTTTTGTTGCTGAAATCTACTAATTACTACCTACTTAATTTTTGATTACTTTCAAAATACTTACTTACCTAGCTTACTTCAACTATTAACTATCAAATAATAGGATTTTTTATTTTAACTATTTATTGTTATATAATATAAATTAATTCTGAAAGTTCTGGTTGGTTGATTCCATCACTTTGTATATAATTCCATCCTTTCATAGAATGTAATCATTTTGACGGATGTAGGAGGGTCTGTCAATGTCAACTACATATGTGTGCCAAGGTTCACAAGTGAAAAATCAATCATCCCCTATTTTTCTACCCATAAGGGTGGATCATTTCATTTCAAATTGAGATATGATCAACTATGAGGTATATCCCTTCTAATAAAAAAAAATCATCCAAATCGGGAAATCCACTACAAAGTGTGCCAAATCAATCATCCCCTATTTTTCTACCCACTACAAAGTTATGCCTGATAGAATCGGTTAACGGACCAAAATTCAGAGGGTGAACGATCAATATCCTTCAATTTGCTACCCTTAGGGATGGATTTTGATGTTCAAATTGGAATGGGACCACCTTCGAAATAAACCCTGTCCAATGAAAAAAAATGCCACAATTTTCCATTCCTTATTATTATTTATGCCACCATTAACTTGGTTCTTGTTTATGCGAAACCATTTAAAAACAACTGGAAAACCGTTTTTTGACCACTGTCTGTATAAATGAATCAGCGACGTTTCCTGAGAATAGGTTTCCTATTCGCGAGATAAAAATGAAATGTATATTGAATATGAAAGCCTTGAGGGTGCTTCTACCGTTGTATTTCCCAGTGGTGAAATGTCAACGAAATAACTCCTATATTTCATCAATGTTCTCCATTTGCCGTGACAGACAGGAATATAAGCCTGATATTAAAATGGAATAAGAACTTCTGAAGTCCTTTTTCGTGACACTACTGAGTGTAATGAAATATATTTGATATTTTCTGTATCTTGAGCTGGACTGGATGGAATCAATAGAAATATTATGTCTTATTTGCGAATACAGATACATGAAAAACTATATACAAATGAGTAGGGATGATGAAAAGTTGTTGACAACTCATTACTGATCAGATATTTTCCAGTGCTTTTTTTGTATCCCTGGAAGAGGAAAGGTAGCAGCATATATCATGAGAACATTTTATAGAGCGTAACATTTTCTATCGATTTTTTTCCGTCGAACACTTCTCAAGTGGAAAGCTACACAAAATTCATTTTTGATTCATTGGAAGCGCATGTTTTTTTTTTCAGACAAGTACTTTCAAAGCTCAATAAACAATTCTACGTGATTTTCAAACCTTGGCAATTACTTTCTATATCAGATATTTCAATAGAACATTGTTTTTGATTTTTTACTTCTCACACTAAGGAAATGAAAAAATGTTTAACACGTGCAGAAAAATTACAACCTTCCCCAAATGTCTTTGTCTTGAGAAAATGATTCAATTTGGCAGTAACTTATCCTATTCTGGAATAAAGTTACTGATAAATGACATATTTTTTGTTTATTCCAGTTTCTTGAGGAATTGAACAATTGGAACCCACTACTCAGTGGCTACATTTCCTTTGCCTATGTTTCGACGATGAATCTCGCCTTCTTCAGTGCTATAACATAAAAGGAAATAAATAAATGTAGAAACCCCTAACATTTTGAAAACGTACACATTATACACATGGCTAAAAACACGATGCTACATACACATAAACATGATATATATGCACAAAAGTCATAAACATTTACCAGAAATGTCTCAAAGTTGCTATTCACCGTTGAGTCTACTCACCTTGAATGAAATTAAAGTAATGTCAAGATATAATAGGGAGAGAGGTTTTTCCATAGAAATCACCAAACGTTGTTGGGAGTTCATGGGTTCAATCTACTTTATAACCAATGAAAACATTCCACAGTTCCTTCTGTTAAGTCTGTTGTATTGCGATAATCGGTCCAAATTCAGTTATCTCGATAGTAAAGCCATTCAGATCGATACAAGACACAATATTTCTTAGTGAAATCTCTTTATATATTATGGTTTTGGAATCAAAGTCGAACCTTTGAGCAGATATAAAGTGATTGGAGCTCAGGGCTGTTTTGTTAAATTTTTTTCTTCACTGCTTTATTTGTCCTATGTATGCCAATTCGCAATCCATACATGGCATTTGATAAATTACACTTCTTCTCCAAATAAGGTGTTCATTCTCTCAGTTTTGGATAAATGTGACTTTGTTATGTTTTTGCGTTGCATGTGTATTGAAACAATTCTTTAGCCTATGTGAAAGACCCATTTCATTGAGAATTTCGAGAAAAATTATATGCAGTTGTGTCAGAAGGTGAATTATTGATTCCACTGTCAAAAAAAACATGTTATTGTGTCATATGTCTAAATTTCCATTCGACACACCCACTACATCAAAAGACAAATATAATAAAACAATCCCGAAACAAGATTCACACACTCAGCCATACCAAATTCAATGCAAAAAATCTGAACTAACACGAACAATCATTATTAATGAATTATTATCCCAAAAAATTTGTGAACAGTATGTCATCAAGTCAAGAACTTTCAGTTCAGAAAATGTTCAAACCTTAATAAACACATCTATTCGCAAAAATTGCGGGGTATTGGACAGAAAAACAACTGTTCTACGTCTTTGCTGACGTTTCGCGATTTATTTCTCGCTTCTTCAGAGCTCAGGCGTAATTAACGGTACAAAGTAGGTACTAAGTATGTATTGATGTGCATTATGACAATGCATCGATGGGATATGGATCAATAAAATAAAATATTTCAAGGAGGCTGGTCGACTGACGACTAACATTCAAGTGGGACACATAAAATATGGCAGCAAATAAATGGAAAGAACACCAAAAGAGTTTACTGCCGTGCCCATTCATCGCCTCTTTGGGAAATTTCAACATTAGAAATACATTTGAGAGACTAAATTAATCTTCATCCTGTATTTTGTATTTTCATTTGTAGGTTCGTTTAATTTGCGATACCTTCCTGAACTACCCAAAGAAGGATATTCCAATTATCATTTAATTAATGAACAATGATAACATGAGATGTACCAATAGAAATGATAATAACCTTTTTATATCTCTTATATGGAACATCGTTCGCCTCAAAACTATCTATTTTCAGTGAACCAGGTTAATTGCCAAATATAAATAATACAACATCCTTTTGAGTTTCAATTCCATGCCATGCTGACGTCGGTCTGTCTTCAAAATATCTGTGATCTGGAGCTGATATTTGCACTGGGTGTTAAGCGGTTTTATATTCAATAAATATTGTTTACGCACTCCTAAGTTTTTCATATCGATTATTCTATTCAGAATTTGACTATTATATCTTTCCATGACTTTTATAGTTCTTTCTTTTATGGTCACTGTAGTTGCGTGTTCGTATTGATATTTAAAATCTCATTAACCAATTCCGTTGCCTTTTACACATAGAAATTATTAAACTGTACATATTGTACCACTGAGATGGGCTAATTCACACCTCATGAAGGTAATATTGGATAATACTCTCTTTGAAGTTGAAACTTTAACTGAATTTAACGGGTCGACTGTATTTATTTCTAACGATATAACTTTTTCTAAGTTTGGCAATGAAATATTGACTGTCACTAACTCTGACTTATATCGTTTCTAACATCATCTCTGCAACACTGAATTATACCGATTGATATTACTTGCCACTGGTTAGGCCGCGATTTGAGAGTTACACTGATTGAGCATTAGTCTGCGATTGAGCGAATTGTCGGAGTGCATGGTTATGACATGAGGTCAACTATAAGCGACTGTATTGGGTATAATCAATAATTTAAGTCTACTTTGTCGGAATATCAATCAGTTATCAATGAATAGGAGTTCTGTTTGATACAATAGTACATTATGCAATGAGCACAAAATGATGCCCATTTTGCACGAGTATGAAATTTGCAGCACGAGCCGAAGGCAAGTGCTGCAATTCATACGAGTGCAAAATGGCCCTTTTGTTGCGAGCATACCATACTTTTTCTATGACAACATATCATTCACGTTTAATACATGCATACATTGCAAAAACTTTGAAAGAAATAAACTGATGATATTTCATTACTCCGAACTCGCCGCTAATGGGTTTTCTATAAGAATTAAAATATAAATTGAAGAAGTATGTAAATATTTTCTTTATTGCTATTTCTAATAGGTACACAGAAATAGAAGCCTATAAATTTATGTATCTAATTGAAGTTGAATGTGCAATTATTGAATATCATATTTGGAGAACTTGATTGTTGAATACTCAATTCTTTTCGAAATTGATAATTTGTCGACGTTGAAGTAGACGGCTTCTCGCGATTTTCCATTTCTAAATTCGTTGGTATGCCTGATGGTATGTTCTGTATTGCATTTGCAATTTTATTTGCTATGTCAAGCTTACATTTCTTCGATTCATAAATATATCCCTCAGCGACTGTAGTAGATTTCCAGCCACCGTGGCGTTTTAACGTGGTTATGTCACCTCCAACATCAACAAGAATTGTTGCGGAGGATCGGCGAAAGCAGTGCCCAGTATATAATTCGTAATTTGGCAATTTTAAATACTTGGCAATGTCTTTTCCCATAGCTCCAAACTTATTCAGACCTATTCTCTGAATGGTACACTTTCCTTTCTGATCATTAATGAAAAATCATAGACCATTAGCATTAGAGGGCGAAGATTTGCGTATTTTTTATAAATTTCGTAGAATTTGCCAGTTACAGTAGAATTTCGTAATATTTTGGTTTGACTGTCTGGTATTGTTACTAAAACAGCTGAACCAAGATCATTGAAATGAGTAATTTTAATTTGATGTAATTCATATTTTCTACATGCACCCATTACTCCCATAACTAATGCAACCTACAATGTAAATTAGTTTACTTAAACATATTTTTCATCAAATGGAAATATAAAACTTACTTTTGTTGCCAAATATATTTCATCTGGAGCCTGTTCAATGAAATTATCGATGTCATTTGCTGTAAAGATCTTTGACTTTTTGGGTTTGTAGCCGTTAGACTGCCGCTTGAGGAATGCTTTCAGTTTCAAATATTTGGCAATATCTATATCATTATAGATACTAAGAGTCGTTCTCAGCATTGAGAAGTGTGACCACAAAGTGGAACTTTTAAATTTTTTGGCTAAGTCGCCAAAATAAGCCATTAAAACGTTCTCGGAAAACAATTTTGTCTTTTGATCTACCTTCCATTCCAAAAAAAGGTTATAAGCGCGTTGATACATACTCTTCGACGTTTCCGGTAATAAATTCAGTGTTGTTCTATTATGTTCGGAGGTGTCAAATCTGAATCAATATCACTATCAGTTTCCATTTTAATTATTAGTTTTTATAAAAATCAACTATGAAATTACTCGTTACCTACTAAAACTTTGACAGAAACGATCTGCTGACATTTCATCAATTTGTCGCTGGACGTCATAATTTGACAAGCCGTAGTCGTCGTGATTTTAGAGTGAACCTAGACCTAACACGAATTATTTCATTTTGCATTTGTTGCTTAGCAACTTGCCTAGCAACCGATGCAAAAATGAAATTCTGTACAAAATGTGCTTGTTTATGATTGAAGTTACGGTTATAAAATGAACATTTATCGAGGTTGTCGTAGAAAAATATTATTTCATTCTTTATCATGTTGAGAAGCAATATTTTTATTAGTTTATGGAGCATAAATGTTTTATAGCTTACCGCGATAATCTTTTTTCCTCCATTCAATCTCGAAAATAGCATCATGACTCAAGTTATATTTTTTTTTTATCAACTCTGTTGTTTTTAGTGTCGTTGCTTATCCTAATTGTGGCGCGACAGATGAACTTTGTAGCCCCAACTAACTGAGATATTGTATTTTGTTGGCTCCCTCGTAAATTTTCAAAAGCCTTTTGAATATATATCTGACTTTTATTCATTGGAAACAGACCTACAATTATTCATTTTCATCACTGAACCGATTCCGTATGGCTAACAGTATACAGGGGCATGCATCACATTAGGCAAAGCATGAGCATCTGATAATATTATCAGACATTTGAGAGTCAACAAATTGAAATGACCCCAAAGCTAAGAACAAAAAAAAATATTCATTGAATTTTGGTGGGGCATTTAAAGAAAAATATAACAGCCGAAAAATTATATTCGATATTTTTATTATTGAAAATATAGAAATTATCATCATACCTTTCCTTTGATTTTTTTTTTCATTTTTGAATAATGATTTGTTTAGATATAAAGAACGTCAGAGTATATCATAAGACTCAAGTTGATAGAACTTTAGAGATAGACAAACAAATGAAAGCGTACGAGAGGTTCGAAACAGATAAAATGAATGGGTATCAAATTGAAATAATGGGACCAAAAAGATTAGCACAGATTGAGAGTGTATTCGTTCAGAGTGTTCGGTTACACAAAGATTCAGACCGTCAAATCTAGACAAAATCTGGCCTTTTTGGATCTCATAGGTATTCACAAGAGGATAATGCTGCCAGATTTTGTCAATTTCATGAGAGCCTTGACAGAATTAATTCACGTGTTACTTGTCCGATGAAGATTAGAAATATTCCTTTGATTTCCTGCTGTTTGTGTTTGAGGCCAAATATATTCAACTTGTATTCAATTTCAGATCATGTACTATCGAGATATTCAATAGATTTCGTAGATCTTCATTGAATGTACTGCAACTTGTCAGTTTTTCTGTGAAAATCTAGTAGAAATCATTTATGAACAGCAAAAACAAAAGTAGTCACAGAATAGAGCCCTGTAGTACTCGACAGGTGAAGCATTCGAGTGTATCTCATCCCAGCTTAGGATTTTTCAAATATGTTTTCAGCAGGTTAATTGCGAAATCCAAACTTTGTAAATATTATATTTTGGTTTAATATATCTGAAGCTTCAATGTGAACCAGGAGAATTATAGCAGAATAATTATTTGAGACAAAACCCCTCGAGCATTTTCACTGATTATGAACCCCTGCTGGGTATTTAATGCCAGAACTCCAGGGTAGGCTTCGCCCGACTAATAATCTTTCAGTATGAAGAATAGCATGAAATTCGGTCTTATTCTGACTTACCCTGTATATTCACAGACGCTATTTCCCCTTTTCGTAATTTTTATGTGGCAATCTTGTTAAGTGGTCGGAAATCTTGATGGCCACTGATAGTGCATGATCCTTTCTACCTCATTAATCCATCCCAACAACAAACTAACATTGAATTCTAGGAAAAAGCTATTTCACAAACGCATATGTGATATTCGATAGCTCAGTTGGTAGAGCAAAGGACTAGAGATCTAAAGGTCGTCGGTTCCAATCCTGCTTGAAGTTTATTTTTTCCGGATTTTAAAACTTCAACTGAAATGCCACAATTTTCCATTATTTATATTTATTCAATTGAGAATGTTTCCCTTATATTTATTATTATTTATGCCACCATTTAACTTGGTTCTTGTCTATGCAAAACCATTTAAAAACAACTGGGAAAACAGTTTTTTTGGCAACTGTCTGTATAAATGATTCAGCGACGTTTCCTGAGAATAGGTTTCGTATTCGCGAGATAAAAGTGAAATGTATATTGAATATGAAAGCCTTGAGGGTGCTTCTACCGTTGTATTTCCCAGTGGTGAAATGTCAAGAAAATAACTTCTATTTTCCATCAATGTTCTCCATTTGCCGTGACAGACGGGAATATAAGCCTGATATTCATATCCATATGTTTAACTTGTATTCTATTTCAGATTATGTACTATTGAGATATTCAATAGATTTCGAAGATCTTCATTGACTGAATGTACTGCAACTTGTCAGTTTTTCTGTGAAAATCTAGTAGAAATCATTAATGAACAGCAAAAACAAAAGTAGTCACAGAATAGAGCCCTGTAGTACTCGACAGGTAAAGCATTCGAGTGTGTCTCATCCCAGCTTAGGATTTTTCAAATATGTTTTCAGCAGGTTAATTGCGGAATCCAAACTTTGTAAATATTATATTTTGGTTTAATGTATCTGAAGCTTCAATGTGAACCAAGAGAATTATAGCAGAATAATTATTTGAGACAAAACCCCTCGAGCATGTTCACTGATTATGAACCCCTGCTGGGTATTCAATGCCAGAACTCCAGGGTAGGCTTCGCCCGACTAATAATCTTTCAGTATGAAAAATAGCATAACATTCATGAACGAAAAAAATTACAGCAAAATTGAATACTTCGGTATAATACAAAATACCAGAATATGTCATGTATTTTGGTGTGTCAAACTAGTAATTCACGTAACAAGTTCCAAAAGTGATATTTTGCGGGATAAGTAGGAACTTTCCTGGACGAGCTGTAGGCGAGTCTTGGAATCCTGAGAGTCCCGTATGAACTTTATATAGACAATTACATATAACAATCACTCTTATGATTACATTACTTATGAATATTAATCACACAATTATGATAATTACTTATATTGATATTATTAGGGATATTAACGGAAGTGGCAGTGATGAAATTAGAATTAGATGCATTAGTAATTGTACTAGTTCTCGAGATATTAATTTCGTTACGGCCCTTTTCAATCTGTGAGTCTATGTGAATTTTCTATGTATCCCTCTGCTACATTGGTTGATTTTCATCCTCCGTGACTCTTCGAATTGGTTATACTACCACCACTTTCAGCGAGTTAAGTGGCTGAGCTCCTGCGTAAACAGTGCCCGGTGTATTCTTTTGAATTCGGTAATTTAAGAAATTTAGCAATTGTGCAGGCGATTTTTCCAAAAGTGTGAATACCAATAGGTTGTATCGCACATTTTCCGTTTTTATAATAAAAAAATAATCTACGATGTGATGTGTTCGCCTGACGTAATGACAAATATTTTCTGTATGAAAAAATATTATTTTCTCCAATGACGACAAAGGTTCTACCCATATTCGTTTTAGAAATAGGAATTTCAATCCATAACATGGTTGTCTTATCTTCTATATCATCCAAATTCATTTTACAAAGCTCTTCACGACGACAAGCGCCTGCCAAACCAATTGTTAATGCAACCTTAAATGAAAAAAATTAGAGCCATAAGGAAGAAGAGGAATTAGATTTAATTATATTACCTTTGTTATTAGGTAGATATCATCTCCAGCTTCTGATAAGAATTGATCTATTTCTTCTTTATTCAATACTTTTGATTTTTTTGGTTCATAGACAATGAATTTTCTCTTGAGGAAAGCAATTACTTTGGGATTGCGGCTGATATCTATATTATTTTTAATATTAATTGTGGACTTAAGCATCGAGTAATTGCTCCAGAGGCTTGATGGCTTTATGATTCTAGATTTTTTCCCTCTCTTGACTTTACCGGCAATAATTCATAAGTAGCCGCCTTAGCAGATTCGCTAATCCCATGTGGAATCATTTCAGCCTCACTTTCGCTACTGATTTCCATTTTTTTTATTTGAAAAGCGAAAAAACACACACCAATGTTACATGACAAGCGCTGTCATAAAAAGACTATCAAATGAATTGTCCAAATTGAGCATGTTTGATACAAATATTTTATGTTCAGTCTAACTTATTTACCACAAAAGATGGGCTTCAATCCTTCTGAAATTACCAGAGTGACTTCTTTTGGCCAAAAACGTTAAGTACTAGGGTTTAGCAATCCTTAGACAAACGTTTTTTATTAGAAACATGATGTTGATTACTTGGTCCTGAACAAGATTCGATTTCAGGATGAATCAGTGATTTTCTCCTTCCTTCATTATCGCCTTCTTGGCTGTTATTCTATCACGATCGCCAGATTTCCTCTCTTCACACTATCAACACTAAAAGCATTCTAACCTATTGTTTGTTTTCTCAAACGCCCCCCTTGGAAAAAATTATTATTATGCTATTGACAAAATGAGTAGTCATTGATTTGTCCATTACTCTGTGATGCGTCAAGTGGAATTTCTCAATCCTATCCGACTTTCTATTTACCATTTGAAGCAATCAATGTGAATAAAAGAAATAAACATTTCTCAAAGTACTTGAGATTGAAGAATTTCTAATCATGTTCACAGTTGCATGTTGACATTGGAAGTAAAAGTAAAAATATTATTGAAAATGAAAAATGTCTTCCATCAGAGAACAACTACTTCCCTGGCTAGTACCTCGACGAACGTTGGATTACATAGATGGAAAGATAATTGTGCAGAGTCCTACGTGGTTATTTTGACCCTCATCAATGATAATTGTCTGCGAACCTGCATGAGACGATCAACAACATTTTCAAAGTCACCTTGTAGAACTTTGCACCATTATCCATCGGATGTAATTCAACGTTTGTCGAGGCATCAGCCAGGAAAGTATTTTTTCTAATGGATATTCGACCAACATACACCTACTGTATAGGTATTTGTAGTGAGCTGGCTTGAAAAACAAGACAATTTTCACTTTCAATAAAATGAGCTTGCATGTCTTCGAAAATAACAGGGATTGTAAATTCATTCTATTTGGGGATTATAATTGACCTGAGGTTGTTTGGTTTAATGACGAATTTGGATTGAATATCAACTGTCCAGCATATTCGCCTGCAATTACATTACAAAACTCTTTTGGTTATTATAATCTCCATCAAATAAATACTCTAACCAACAATAAAAAAATGGTACTTGACTTAACCATTTCAATGATGAGAGATATTTATATCTCCGAACCAATTGATTTACTGTTGTCAAATAGTGCACACCACACAGCAATTACTTGCAACTTGGAATTCCATAAATAGCAACAACTTCAATAATAAGAGTTCTATTATGATTTCAAAAATGCAAATCATTTCGAAATTCATAACTTTTCAGCCAGTGTCAATTGAAATAATATACCAGAAAGGAATTCAGATTTGAATCAGGTTCTTCAGATATTTATGAAGTAGTTTACTCTACAATTGATATGTTTGTACCAGAGAAAAAAATCAGATCCTCAAATATTCCCATGTGGTACAGTTCTCAACTCAAGAAATCAATAATTGAATAGAGATAGCTCACAAAAGTTTCAAGGTTACTAGAGACATAGAATATTATCATCAATTTAATAATCTCCGAGAAAAATGTAAACAGCTTCAGACCCAATGTCATCGGATTTATGTTGAGAAAAATTAAAGAAATATTGCTTATGATCCTTGTTGTTTCTGGAATTATATGAACAGCAAGAGAAAATCACATACTTCAACCTCCATTATGTTTTTCCAAGATGCAACAAGCAATAATAGAAATAAAATTGTAAATCTTTCTGCGAAATATTTCTCGACAACTTACACTGATTAGAATGTCATTCAAATTTCCGAATACGAAAACAGAGAGTGCCTGCATGTTTGCAATTATTACATTGAGACAGTAAAAGTCATTAATCAACTAATGGAAAACTTTCTACTTGACCTGACGGAATTCTCCTACATTTCATACAAAACTGTGTATTTGCGCTGGCGAAGCCACTTCAAACAATAGTCAGAATCTCTCTATCATCAGGAACATTTCCTCAGTTTTGGAAACGAAATTTCCTCACCTCAATCCACAAATCTGGAGAGAGAGATGACCTAAAAAATTGACGTCCTGTTTTAAATTTTTAATTTTTCAGGGGCTAATGCTCTTCAAGATCTTGGCATATTGTTTGACTCCAGAGTATCATTCAAGACACACATTGTCTTTTGTCTTTGGATTCATTCAGATAATCAGGCTTCATTCAAAAATTTCGAGATACATTTTCCATTTACACTTCCAAAATGTTGTACTGCTCTCTCGTTCGACCAGTTTTTGAATATAATTTTGTATGGTATGATGTACGTTTAATCAAGTAGCTATTAATAGAATTGAGGAACTTAAAAAAATGTTACGGTCGTGTGCATTCAAACCTGGATATCAGAGGAGATACTATGAATATTCTGACATTTTGAACATACAGGGTGTTAGTGAATGAGTGCGACAAACTTCAGAGGGTGATTCTGCATGAAAAAATAATGACAGTTTGCTATGGCACTGAAATCAAAACATCCGGAACTTTATGCTTCCTTCAAAGTTACCATCCACGAAAAAAACTTCGAAGCAGCAATGGACTAAAACAAATGGCCCCTTGGAGACCATGTCCAGAAGTTTAGGGACCTAACTAGAAATTTCCAAGGAGTTTTGCATGGGAGGAAAAAACTCCTACGGAGTTTTCGACAAAATTACATACCAGTAATGATACCTTTAGTATATTTCATCTGAATATATAATGTTTATCAAATGAGGTAGACCAATTAATGCTATTTCTTGAAGAATATAAATTTCCTGTAGTATGTTCATCAGAGCACTGACAAACCCAGGATAACATTGTACAAATAAACCTAAAAAATTATTCATTGTCATCTCAATTCTCTAAGCAACACGCAATTCACGGCGGTGTGTCCATATATGTGAGAACAGGAATTAAATCCAAAAATGTAGACATAAAGTCATTCTGTGATGAAGTAACTGGGGAATTATGTGGTATTGAGTTGCCCGGCACTGGAATTATTATAATTACCGTGTACAGGTCCTGCTTGGGCAAATTTCAAAATGTTCTCCAAAGACTGGAAGAAACACCCATATTAATTGTAGCAAAATATAATAGTGTTGTAATATTGTTCACTTTGAATCCAACACATCTGATGTAAATGAACCCACCCATCTTATATCATCAGTTGGTCTGAATATAATAATCTCAGATATCACAAGAATTATTCCCGGAAGCAAACCTAGCTGCCTCGATAATATTATCACGAATCTATCTATCGTATAACTGTGGAATAGTTGAGCCATGTTTGTCGGACCATAAATATAAAAAAAAAATACCACCTTTTCTTCACATATCCTGCAAAAAAGAGTGATTACCCTTGCTGGCATAAAAAACTTGAGAAATATCTTGAAAAATACTGATTGGAATCTAGTGAATAATTTTGAAAAAAAAAACATAATGATATCGATACGGAGATAAACCGCTCAGCAGAGTTTATAACTTCCACGCTTAGAAGTGGTATCGAAACATCATTTCCATTGAAACAGGTGCGTTCAGAGAACAAGCCCCCAGTAGTCTGGTTTGATACTGAATTGAAAAACATGCGTAAAACTTAAGAATGTGTTGAAACAGTTTGTGATGTTAGGTGAAGACAAAAATGATTATTCAGTATACAAAAATTTGAGAAATCAGTACAAATGTGCCATTGAAAGGACAAAAAGAGATGCTTACGACAATTACATAAACACTTCCGCCGATAAAATGAGGGATACATGGAAACTGATAAATTACGAGAGAAATCGTCTGAATAATGAAACAATTGACACTTCCTTACAAGCCAACGATTTCAACAGTTTTTTTGGTCCCATAGCGGAAAAAATTATAAGAACCTTGCCTATGACAAATATTATTTTTTCAGAATTATTTTAAGTATACCAACGACACAGGGCTCCTTTTTTCTAGAAATACAAAAATATAAAGAAATACCATAGATTTGATAGTGGTTACATTGATAAATCTATTCAATACCTGTATTAGTACAGGTATTTTTCCAGAAATGTTCAAACGCGTATTTGTCATTACTTTAATACATTATCTAGTAGCGATACTGTCAACATTCTCTTAAATGCGAATATTTCAACGAAGCGATTCTTCATTTTTGAGCTTTCAGTTCGGTATAACATCAATGATAATAAGTAATTAATTTTTCTTTTTCGAAAAGAAGGGAAAAGTATACAAATGCGGAATTGTCAGACATGCATTTTGTCTATGGTTGAAGTAATGGAAATGGTCGGCAAGCTCGACGATTGTATGCTGAGTTGTATTCAGGACGTAGGGTACTCCATCACACAAAATTGGCTCGTCTTCACCAACGTTTGCGCAAAAATGGAACATTTAAGAAACAACTGCCTGATTGCGGGCGCCCTCGAAAAGTACGAACTGTGCAACTAGAAGAAGCAGTTCTCGAGTTCTCTGAAACAAGTACTCGAAAAATTGCCAACATACTGAATGGTAGCAACTTCACTCTATTTAAAATTCTTAAAGAACAGCAATTGTATCCGTTTCATATCCAACGTGTGCAAGCTCTACTACCTAGAGACTTTTTTCCGCGCCTAGTTTTTTGCCATTGGATTCTTCATCAAATCGCTCAAATTCCTAATTTTTATATGGCGTTTTGTTTACTGACGAGGCTAATTTTGGACGATAGTGTACACTAAATTTCCATAACAATCACCTCTGGGCTGAGGAAAATCCACATGGAATCTTTGAAGCTAATTTTTAGCATCAGTTTTCAGTGAATGTATGGCTTGGGGTACTTGATGATCATTCAATCGGTCCATATTTCCTCCCACAACGATTAACAGGCGATTCTTACCATAATTTTCTACAGGAAGAGTAACCTGTTCTTCTTGAAGAAATTCCTCTACAGCTGAGACAACACTTCTGGTTCATGCATGATGGTGCACCAGTCCATTTGAGCATTATTGTACGTGATCACTCAGATACAGTATATCCAAATCGTTGGATAGGTATGGGAGGTAGGAACATTGGCCTGCTCGATCTCCGGATTTAAATCCTCTAGATTTTTGCATTTGGGGTTTTCTTAAGTCATTAGTTTATTCACTCCCTTCGAAAATGTTGAAGACCTGAGGAATCAATTATAGCCGGCTGTGAGAAAACAAGAAATACACCAGGAATATTTGCGCGAATACGACAATTAATGAGGCGAAGAGTTGAATCTTGTATCACGTGTGAGGGAGGTCATTTTGAATATTTGTTGTAGCTTTGCGTCTATTCATGTATAAGTGTTATTGTTCTGGTTTAACGTTATTGTATTAGATAGTTCTTGATAATGTATTAAAGAAATGACATATACGCGTTAAGATATTTAAATTTTTTTCCATAAAAACGGCGCCCCATACGAAAAAAAAGAAGAAGAGATTTTTTGTCACAAATTGAACGAGGAATTCAAAAATGATTTTTTATTTGAAATATCTCAGTGGCGTACCATTTTTTCTTTAAATAAATTGAGATCATTACCCGTATGCGCGCCAATGATAAACATAAAATTCGTAATTGCATGTCAAGAAATGCGCAATAACTACATCTTGAAACTCATCAATTTCCATTTGCGTATCCCGACCGGTTTCAGAGCAATAAATAAGTAGTCAGTTTTTAAGAAAAACTTTAACCCTGTATCTCGGAAAACAAAGCATTTGCGGACAAAAGTTATTTAGCAAACTGTCATTATTTTTTCATGCAGAATCTTCCCCCTGAAGTTTGTCGCACTTATTCACTAACACCCTGTTTTAAGTTCATCAAGTTTAGAACATCGAAAAGCTGAAATAGATTTGAGATTCCTGCACAAGTAAATTTAAAAAAAAACTTCCACATCACAGTACGACCTATGGCCAAAATGAGTCAATTACAAGGTAAGTTAAATTAGCAAATAAAATAGTGAAATAATTAATTTATTCGATACATCCACAAATTCATTCAAAAGTCAGATGTGGCACATTAGGTTTAGTTTATTATTATGATTATATTTGTAGATGTATATAGGAAATAAGAATCCTTTCTTCAATATTTATTTTTGTGTGAATTGGCATGTCCATGATTAAATAAAAAATTAATTCTTACAGACTTGTATTACAATAGTAATTTATTCAACGATCGTGTAATGATAGCTATTAATACTCGGCTCGTGTCGTAAACATGAATTCATTTCAAACTATTTATGGTGTACAAAATAATTATCCACTGCTCGACATATTTATGGTACTTTTGACGCGTTGTGATTGAATGTCAATTGAAATTAAATGTCAAACAAGTATGAAAAACATACCACTTGATTATCCCCAAGTACGTGTTTCTTTAGGCCGAAAATTCGTTTCATAATGAAAAGTACGTGTTTTTATTGGTCAAAATCTGTTTCGAAATGAAAATTTGTGTTAAAATGGACAATATTAATAAATATGTACCAGATATTTAATCAATACGGGAGTAAAAAAAACAATTTTGGCTAATCTCAACTATACTTGGAATTCATGAATATTTTTAGGATTGTTCATACTCATAATCCAATAAGGTAAGACATTCTTCAACATTCAACACTCACTGAGATTGTAATTATAATTTTAACTATTAATATGATTTTGATAAGTATGGTCAGTACAACAATGCTCTATAAATTTATAGTGAGAATTCTCGGAAGATTTTGTCTCAAATAATTGTCTATTGTAATACCACCATCTCGAACGAAGAACATCAGAGCTCATAGAGTTATGGAAGGTGATGTCAGAGAGATTTTTTCTATCATGCACCTAATTTTTTATAAGAAAAATATGATTATTTGACATCTACTTTTGAAAATGAGAACTTGGTTATTCCATGAAAATGTAGATCATTATGTTCTGTAGAATGAACTTTCACAATACGTATTCTCATATAAAGCACGATGCTCACCAAAACTTCAGAAAAAGAATAATGATTCTTCATTGATATTCAGATGAAGCCTCAGTTATCAAGAGAAAATATTGTTTCATACAAAAAAATCGTTGCAGGTTTCCCTCGAGGAAAACTGAATAACAAACCACAAATAATCAACTATCCACTCAATGTTTTCCACCATCCTCATAAAATAGAAATTCTAGAATGAAAGGATGTTTAATACTGCTTTCAACAACATCGAATTGGATTATGTCGATATGGAGAGAGCGTCTCTCACTATAGACGAATGAAAAAACCCATCAGGAAATCTGATTCAACGAATATCTCAGGTGAAGGTCGCATTCCTTTTGAACTCCATTCCCTACGCCGCAGAGTATATCCAGACTTTCAAGAGGAACACACGTACGCATTATGTATTAGAATGGAGAATAGTATTATGCCTTAGCCGAAGAGATAATGTTATTCTAGAATTTCCGAGTGAAATGTTCATGACAGCAAAATGGAGCTACAATCCATGGAAATGCGTTTATCCAGGTAGAGGCTTATGTAATTTGTTGTTCTGGAATTCAGGATAGGGAGTTGAGTAGAAGAATAATTTCATTGTGTTCACTCAATAAAAAACTCCATTATTTCCAAACTAATTATAGGTGTGATTATAATTGATGTAAACAAAAGACACTCACTTCACTAAATGATTTCCACTACATACATACAACAGCTTCTTCAGATGGAGATAATACAACAATCACGATGTGTCATGTTGACTAATCAAGGTAGTAGTAGGTATATAAATCTAATTAAGGATATTGAGGATAATACAATAGATAATTGATAGCACAGGGATTATATCCATTACCTGTTTAATCTTCAGTGAAACAAATTCAACAAAGGAGAATTTTTACATTCAATAGTTTCTAAACTTTCTAGAAGGTCGAGTTTGAAACCTTTCTTTTCCACATGCCATGTTTCAAAATCGTTAACAAATCAATGTTTTTCAGCCAAGCAGTGAGTAGCAAAAGTTGAATTTGTGTTTCCATTGACTTTCTTCAAATATTTCACCTGTTTGGCATAGGTAAAAACATGCACAAGAGCCACAAGTTCATTTATATACTCCAGATTCACCAGATTTCTAGTTTCATCTTTATTGTTCCCAATGAGTTAACTTGGATTATCGTGTGTTTTGTATGCAATACTGATGTTTTTAAGTGAAATGGTGATTTTTTTTGGGGACAGTTTATAAATTTAAAACATTGAGATTATGTTTTTTCGTTTTCAGTAGAATCACTTGTAATAAAGGTTTTTTATGAAGTTTTCTTGAAATAATATTATCCACAAGGTTTGAACTATAATTTATCATTAATTGCAATTTGGTTCAATTATATTCAACTCTTCAGTTAAAAAAAATCTGAAAGAGGGATATTGATCAGTCTATGATCATTTTATTGAATGCGGCTAATTTATGGTGGTATGGATGTGATGAGTACTGTGTATTGTGATATAAACGTTTATGGATAATTGAAGATAGGTTTATTACTGTTTTTTATTATAGTCAGGTCTGAAAAGTGTATTTAATTATCTGTTGCAATTTCTTTTCGGAATTCAATTGAAGGGTGAATTGCATTGATAAAGACGAAGAACATTTCTAAATGTGTTCCAGTTCCCACAAAGCACACTGAAATGTCGTCCACGTGACTATACCAGTATCTGAATTTTTTTATTAAAGGATTATTGAGAATTTTTCCTCCAAATTGTCCATCAAAATTTCGGAAAATAAATGATTCAAGGGATTACCCATTATTAGTCCTTTGAATTGAGCCTTTTCAAACCTATTTAGTTTTTTTCGGACCTAACTAAAACAAAAATCAGTAAAAAACAAAACTTAAAAATTTTCCATAAACCTTCATATGCAGACATGGCAATGCACAGTACCAACCTCAACCCATCCATACCAACATAAATAAGCAGCATATACACAAATAGACCGATCAATATTCCTCTTTCAGAAGATAATTATAATAAAAAATTTAATATAGCTAAACAAATTGCAATTGATAACGCTTATAGTTCAAATTTTATGGATAATATTCATTCAAGAAAAAGCTTTACGAGAAGTGTTTCGTACTCAAAATGAAAAACAGGCCATCCTACCGAAAGAAATCCTACTTTCTCACGTGGAAACATCAAGGTTGCATACACAGCAGATAATAATTTGGAGTATATAAATTATCTTGTGGCTCTTGTGCAATATTTTACATCGGCCAAACAGGCAGAACATTCGAAAAACGATTATGAGACCATAGGAACTGTTTCGTCTCTGGAAAAACAAATTCATCATTTGCTTCTTACCTCTTTACTGAAAAACATTGTTTTGTTAACGATTTTGAAATATTACATTTAGAAAAGGAAGGTTTTGAATTTGACCTTCTAGAAATGTATAGAATTAATGAATGCAAAATTCGTAATATTTTCTCAAGATCAACCATAACTATAACAATATCCTAGTTGAATAGATTTATATACTACTACTACATGCATCGATTATTAAACATGATACATAATTAACTTAACACAATCATGTCTTTTAGAAGAAATATTTGCAATTTAGTATTTACTTATATGAATTATTGTATGGTTATCGCAGATATTCAAAATTCTGCGTGGTATTAGCCAGGAAAGTAGTTTTCAACTATCAATCTTCAGTTTAATTTATATTAAACTATCATGGAGAAGACTTTGAGAATGTTTATTCTTTCATGATACGACGTGATAGTTGAGATAGTATTATCTCCACCTGGAGAAGCTATTGTATAGCGAGACACGAGTCGTGGTTTTGTGAACCCAGTTCAATGAAAATCATTTAGTGAAGTGAGTGTCTTTTGTTTGCTTTGATATGGATTTTAATCAAGTATCGGCCGCATCAATTCAAAAAATATTAATTGATGATTAACATGCATATGCTATAGATTAATATATATTTTTTTTTATGTTCTGGTTCCCACGAAAAGGGATATCCTGTAATGTTCAGAGAACATCGTGGGAACCAAGGGAAAGAAGGTAGGAGTTGGTGTTCTTCTTAAATTTCTGGAGGTTGTATGCCTCGGGGAACACCTCCCTAGGCAATGAGTTCCAAAGCCTCGCTGTTCGTTGGATGAACGAGTCTTTGGAAAGTGATGTTCTGCAGGTCTCCAAAGTGACCACGAAGGGGTGTGATGACTGAACTTGACGGGTTAGTCTCGAAGAGACTGCCAAAGCAGGAACGATTGTTGATATTTCAGAAGAGCATCGCCCATGAAAATATCTATAGAATAGAGACAAATCGCCAACTTTTCTACGGTGTTCCAGACAAGTGAGCGAGTTTGTAAGCGAGGCATCACCGACGAGACAAATTGCCCTTTTTTGGACAGAATCCAATAGCCTCAGGATATGTTTAGGTGCCGCGCTCCAAATATGGGAACAGAATTCCAGGACAGGTCGGATCTGTGCCTTATAGATCATAAGCAGCTGAGTGGGGGTGAAATAGCTCTTGGCACGAAACAAAAAACAAAATTTTTGGGATGCACTTTTGGCAATGGACCTCACGTGATTTTCCCAGGATAGGTTATTGCTGATAGTAATACCAAGCATCGATATGGATGACTTCAGTGGTATGGTTACTCCTGACAAAGTTATGTTAGGCACAGTGAGATCGGCTTTTTTAGAGAAAAGACATGCTTGTGTTTTGTTTGCATTGAATTCTACCAAGTTATTAGATCCCCACTCGAGAATTGTTGCTAAGTCCATATTTATATTATTAACATTTCTTCCTCGTTCATTTCTGGTTTCACGGGCTGATATAGGGGCCCTGGAAGAGAAAGCGGTATGGAGGGTACTATCATCGGCAAAGCTGTGTACTGGACATGAAGTTGCTTTCAACAGGTCGTTGATGTGAAGTAGAAATAGTGTTGGTGCGAGAATAGATCCTTGCGGAACACCAGCATTTATGAGTAGAGTGTCAGATGAAACTCCATCGACCACTACATGGAGAGACCTGTTTGAGAGAAAACTAGCAAGCAGAGAACACAGCTGAGGGGGCAAGCCATAAGACGGAAGCTTGGCGAGGAGTCCCTGGTGCCAAACTCGATCGAACGCCTTGGAGATATCTAATGCCACAGCTAAAGTTTCTTCATACTTTTCAATAGATAGCTGCCATATATGTGAGACGTAAGCGAGCAGGTCACCAGTTGATCTCTGATGGCGGAAGCCATATTGCCTATCGTTGACAATTTCTGAGTCTTCCAGATATTTCATGAGCTCGATGTTGATGGCTTTTTCCATGACCTTGAAATAATAGATAGCAGTGCGATAGGTCTGTAGTTGCTAGGTAGGGCCTTTTTGCCTTTTTTAGGGACTGGCTGTACTCTTGCAATTTTCCAATTGGACGGAAATACCCCCAAATTGTAAGAGTGGTTGAACAACTTGCAAAGAACAGGTGTTAGTTCGGGGGCACAATTCTTGAGAACAATCGGCGGGATTCCGTCAGATCCACAGGTTCTGTTGGTGTTGAGACCCAGCAAAATCTTTCTGATAGTACGTTGGCGAAAGGTGATCTCGGGCATGTGACTGTCAATAGGTGTAATGGGGGTTGTTTTCCCGATGAATCCAGAGTGGAATTTCCAGCAAATAGGTGCGCAAAGATATTGGCTTTTTCCTGGGCAGTCGTTGCTAGTGTTCCATCTTCTTTGGTTAGAGGAGGAAATGAGCTGGAAGTGAAGTTTCTTCCCACAGCTTTGGCGAAAGACCAAAATGAACGGGATCCGTTAGGACATTCAGCAAGTTTTTATCTTATTTTGGCATTGTGGGCATCTTTTGAGCATTCTATTGTCTCTTTGCATATGCTTCTAGCCTCGACATATGCTGCTCTGGTCTCAGGGCCCGGATTTTTTAGCCATCGATGGTATGCTGCCTGTTTGGAAGCCACAGCTCTAGAGCAGTTTCTGTTAAACCAGGTCTCATCGGATGATGTTCTTCTTTCGGTATTCGGTATGTAGGTTTGCCTCCCCAACATGATGATTTCAGAAATTGTCTCAGCACATCGTGTTGGATCTACTGAAGAGAAACAAACTCTCTTCCATGGAAACGCTGAGAAAAACATACGAAGACCTTCCCAGTCGGCCGAATTGTAATGCCACATGAGACGGGGTGGTATTGTGCAGCTCGATGGTAAATGGAAAGAGCATGTTGTGGAGATGAGGGTGTGATCAGAGTTTCCAAGTGGGGCACAAACTTCTATTCTATACGGGTCAGGATTGGTGGTGAGGAAAAGATCTAGTGTATTGGCAGACTGGTTGTTGACATCAGGAATGCGGGTTGGTAGCTCGACCAGTTGTTCTAGACCATGAGTGATGGCGAGGGCCTCGGCTTGACGACCCGCATCATCTGTTTTGTTAGAGAATTTGAGCCAGGCAGCGTTATGTACATTAAAGTCTCCCATGATTATGGTTTCAGCTGTTGGATGGTTCTCCTGAATGTAGTCCAGTTTGAGTGATAAAAACTCAAAGAGGTCGTTATATGAAGGTTCATTAGGTGATAGATAAAGGCAGCAGAGGAACTTAGTCAGTTTGGTATCAGATAGCTTGAACCACATCACATCAAAGTCTTTCGGTTCCAAACTCTCTTCACGCTGGCATGAAAGGTTAGCCTTAGCGTAAAGGCAGACTCCACCTTTGAACCTGAATCGAGAATGGAGTTCGTAACCAGGACAAAGCATATGGACCTTGTTGGTGGACGAGTTTACTTGTGTTTCTGTTAGAGCCAGAATATCCGGTTTTTTCGTCTATAGGTGATGGTGGACGTCATTGCTGTTCTTGTTGAGTCCGCGGATATATATATATATATATATATATATATATATATATATATATATATATATATATATATATATATTATATACGAAAGGAGGATCAGAGGAGAAAAAATTGATTTTTTTTATCTCTCTCCTGAGGTTGCAGTCATTTCAGAAGGCCAATGTAATGAGTACTCTCTGTTATTTGTCAAGCTTTCGAAATTTATTTTATTTCATTTTCAAGACATCTAGAAACAAGAAAACAATTGCTAAACATAAAAGGAACTTGGAAAACTATAAGAAACTTACCAACGTGAGACTGTTACAAATAAAAAATAGCGAAACACACATAATATTGAAATATACTTAAAATGCAATTCATAAAACACAAATACTTTTATTATACAAGCATAATATTTCGAGGAACAATGAGACCTCTGTTTTACTTTGACTATGAAAGAAAGAGATTGAAAAAAGGTAAATTCGTACAAATATTATCGATTTGTTTTCTGACATGCAAGGTGTTTATTTTAGGATTATCAGGGAGGGCTCTGTCTTGTGTCCATTTTCAATACATAGCTATAGATTACGCTCAAAATTTGATATGTCATACGTTTATTCATGCAAGCCTTTTTTATTTTATGTGAACCATTTCAGAAAATTCATTTTCTGATTTCTTCTATCGCTAATTTTTGGATTATTAAAATTAGTGATTAAGTTATCGTGTGTTTTGCATCAAACTGTTTTATTCAGGTGCAGTCCTTTTGTGGTGAGGTAACGCTGCTAAATTCCTACTAGTTTGGCCTATATATATTTTATCACAATTCAAGAATGGGATACTATAAACTACATATGAACATTCCGCAATTTTAAGAGGGAATGTTCACATGTAGTTTATAGTATCCCATGCTTGAATTGTGATAAAATATATTTAGGCCAAACTAGCAGGAATTTAGCAGCACGCATTACCTCACACAAAAGTGACTGCAACGTGAATAAAAACAGTTGTGCACTTGCAGAACACACGATAAAACTTAATCACTTCTGTAATTTTAATAATCCAAAAATATTAGGATAGAAAAAATCAAGAAAAAAGGAATTTTCTGGAAATAGTTCACATAAATAATCAACCGGCGTGCATGAATAACGTTCTGACATATCAAATTTGAGCTAATCTATAGCTATGTGTTGAAAATGGAAAACGATAAAATATTCTAATGGACAACAAGAGCAGAGCCCTCCCTGATAATCCGTAAAATAAACACCTTGCATCTTTTTCCAGTAGTGAGAAAAACAAATCGATAATAGATATTTGTACGAATTTACCCTGTTTTCAATCTCTTTCTTTCATAGTCGAAGTAGACAGAGGTCTTATTGTTCCTCGAAATATTATGTACCTGTATAATTAAAGTGTTTGTGTTTTAGTGAATTGCATTTTGAGTATGTTTTAATATTATGTGTGTTTCGCAATTTTTTATTTGTAACAGTCTCACGTTGGTAAGTTTCTTATAGTTTTCCAGGTTCCTTTTGTGATTAGCAATTGTTTTCTTCTTTCAAGATGTCTTGAAAAAGAAATAAAATAAATTTCGAAAGCTTGACAAATAACAGAGAGTACTCATTACATTGGCCTTCTGAACTGACTGTAACCTCAGGAGAGAGATGAAAAAAATTCCATTTTTTCTCCTCTGATCCTCCTTTCGTAAATACTTTTTCAGTCAAGATACTATTTTTCTTATTTATATATATATATATATATAAATATATATATATATATATATATATATATATATATATATATATATATATATATATATATATATATATATATGGTGTCCCAAAACTCAAAATAGCTGATAGTCCAGCTCATGACTGACCAGAATATCACAATATGACCTCAGTAAAATACTTATAGTTTTGGCGATATTGGCACTTTTATGAATTTCGTGAAAATCGAAACGTTTGATCAGTATTTCGAGTGCCGCAGGTACAAAACTTCATAGTTTGAGATTTTAATTTTTGTTTTGCAACCTGTAATAACCCTTCTATTGATTACAATCCAAAATAAAAATATTGGTGCAATACCTTTGGAGAAAAAAAAACATGTTTGCCCGATTCACTAGTTAATTTATTTTATTAGCTTACTTAGACTCGGCATACTGTAAACAAAATCACCACGCGAGCCTGGCAAGTTATTTAAAAAAATTGCTCATTTGGTGTAGTTTTTGACATGATACAACATTCACTATCTTCCACTTGAGGAAAAAATATATTCCTAGTTTACTGCAATTACTAGCTCATTGTGAAATTATTCCAATAATTAGGAATTCGAATAAAAACACTTGGTTAATTGAAGTGACAGGTATTTATTGGCAACTTAACAAAAGACAAAAAAAAATCAAAGAATGTGGCCTGCCACCAAGTCGAATGCAAGCGTGGCATCTTTTTAAAAACGATCTTTTTATTCGTCTTGTACTTCCTTCGGCACTTATTTGGAAAGCTGCTTCATTAATACGACGTCTCAAGTCATGTTCATCATCTACTGGGTTTGCATAGATCATCTCCTTTATGCAACCCCAGTAGAAAAAATCCAGCGGGTTTGAATCAGGAGACCGGGGAGGCCACAAAATGGGACCAAGACGGCCGATCCATCTTTGTGGATAAGTTTGATCCAAATAATTTCTCACTGGTCGTGCGTAGTGAGCTGGACAGCCGTCATTTTGGAACCACATTGCCCTGCGTATTGCCAAAGGTACATTTCCTAAAAGAGTAGGCAGTTCGTTCTCTAAGAAATCGCGATAAATTTCCCCGTTAAGAATGTCAGGTAATTCAAAAGGGCCAGTTATTGTACCTTTCCAGATGCCGGTCCATAGATTCACTTTGAAGCGATATTGTGACTTTTATTCTCGCATTGCATGTGGGTTTTCAAGAGCATACGTATGAAGATTGTGTATGTTCATGAAGTCATCTTTTGAGAATGTGCTTTTATATGTCCATAAAATGTTATCTATGAACTCCGGGTCTTCTCTATGTTTCTGCAGCATTTTTTGGCAAAACTGGACACGTTTTGCAAAGTCACGAGGAAGCAACTTTTGCACACGTTGCACATAATATGGGTGGTACTGATACCTTCGTGTAATTCTGTTAACAGTGGATTCAGGTCTGCACAGCTTTCAATTGCTCGCGCCGAAGTAGTCGGATCATTTTTAATCTCTTGTAGGACTGCGTCATCGTAATCCGTACGTGGTCTTCCAGTCCCAGTGCGAATGTGAGGCATTCTGCCTTCCGCATACGCTTGATGGATATTTATGAACACGCGATGATCAGGGTGTCTCAAAGCATATGGGTATATCTCGCGATAGAGATTAGCTGCAGCAGCACCATTGCCTCTGCATTTCCCATAAATGTAATGCATGTTACGGCATAATAAGTAGTAATTCACCTTCAACGCGTAACACAAACAAGCGTCCAGAAGAAGGCCAGGCCAGTCTAATACAATCAATACAAATCACTACACAAACACGAGGCCAACAAACAAAAACCGTTATAATGTGTACTAGAACAATATGAACTACGATACACAGCAAACGAGGTAGCATGATAAACTGCCAAATAAATGTCACTGCAACTCATGTCACATGACGTTACCATCTGTCGTTGTGCAACGGTAGGTTTATACTACGCAAAACATCAATGCACTTTGAATAGAGTCGCTGCAAGCCACTCAGACTCATTATTGAAATAATTTCAAAATAAGCTCCTAGTGAAAGATATAGAATGTTATACCATATCAAAAACTACACTGAATATGCAATTTCTTAACATAATGTGCCAGGTTAGCGTAGTCATATTGTACACAGTATGAAGAGTCTAAGTGAGCTAATGAACGGAATTAACTCGTGAATCAGACAAATACTTTTTTTTCTCCACAGGTATGCTAGCAATCATTTTATTTTGGACTGTAATCAATAGGAGGGTTATTCAGGGTTTCATAACGAAAATTTAAACCTCAAACTATGAAGTTTTGTACCTGCGGCACTCGGAATACTGATCAAAGGTTTCGATTTTCACGAAATTCATAAAAGTGCAAATATCTCCAAAACTATAAATATTTTACTGAGATCATATTGTGATATTCTGGTCAGTCATGATGATGAGCGGCGCATTAACCCGTGGCCCCACCCTGCCTGAGTTATAACGCTGATCCGGCGTATCCGGATCCTCCTGCGACCCTGAACCTCTTTCAGGAGATTGATAGGCCGAAAGGCAGGTACCTTCTCCTGGGTTTATATGGAGAAAGGTACTCGGACGGGCGTCCGAAGTGCGCCCTCGGGGCTTCTGTTTCTCTTGTACCTGTACGGAAACGTCAATTTTTCACCATGTACGAATACAAACTACTACTCTTAGGCCCGGTATTTTCACCTCCGGTTATACTGGGAATGAATTAACCAACGGTTAGAATATTCTTCTGTTTAACGTTCATTGATAACAAAGGCACATTCTAACAATTGGTTAATTTATTCCTAGTATAAACTGAGGTGGAAATACCGGGCCTTAAAAGAGAATGAATGAAATTTCTCACATATACCCTATAGGATATTATCCAAATTATGGGTAACATCACTTCATTCAATTCTAGCACAATGCTCAATTCAAAATAATCAAAGCACAAACTTTACTGAAACTAAACTGTATTTGGAGATCATGCTAGCTAGGAAATGGATGAAGATTATATTGTATTCACTCATTCTCATGAGAGTTTGGAATATAATTTGTTATCAAATGCGATAGATGAAACATTACATTCATGAGAATTTCTAGCATTTTCCTTTCTGAAGTTTATATTAATGTGTACAACTTTTGTTTGAATATTGTTCATTGTTCTCTGATCCCATGATTCATAGGAATCTTGTTCAAAGTTGACGTTAGATGAGGAACCAGCAGAAACACAACCTGCTTTCAATGTGTTCAATCGACATTCATGTTTTCGCACAGCTATAGAGATTGTTGATTGGGGTCGATATGGCTCTTCAGCCTCTCCGTACTTCGACCTATAAGGTCTTTTGTACATTACTCTGTATCTAATCAAGACCCGGGATTCCGAAACTCCTTGCGAAGCATATCAGTTCCCTTGGAGCCAAGTTCCTGATATCTGAGAGCGTTTATGGAATCACTTCAAGGAACTCGAGCCTTATGCACCTAAGCGTTTGGCAGTCGCACATCAGGTGTTCTGCAGTTTCAGCAAATTTTTTGTAGTGAAGACACAGTTCACTGTCCGATCTATTCATGACAATATCCGGTGATCCGTTTCAGATCATTCTCATCCAACTTGAAAATCTGTTTAGCTTTCATTGGCGATGTGCTCTGAAGGCTTTCCGCCTGTTTTTGCTCTGGAATCCTATTCTAGTGGGTTTCGATCTGGTCAGCTTCCCAGCGTCGAAACAAATCCTCAATATGGACTTTGGAAATACCATAGGAAGGTTCTAGGCCAGGAAATTGAGTGATTTCCCCTTCCTTGGCAAGGATGTCTGCTTCTTCATTACCTTTGAATTCCTTGTGACCATCAGAGTGACCTCATTGTTCGTAGCCAGTTGCTTTAGGTGATTGTTGAGCTCCCGAATCAGTTTAGACTCACAAGTGTACCACTTTGGAGCTTTTAGTGTTGTTTGGCTGTCTGAGGGCATATATATTTTTGCCATCCTGAAGCTTCTTGCAAGGCATTCTTGGGCGCAAATTCCTATAGCATGGCTTTCTGCCTCTGCTTGGCGCCTTGCCTAGATATTTTGAGAGCCTGGAACTAGGACCCATTACTCCCATTCCAGCCCTTTCGTCCATCTTGGAACCATCAGTATACCAACTTGATGCGGTCCTTTTTAGTTCTGGCCTGTTTGTGGTGGTCGTTTATACCCACTTCATAATTCACTTCGGGGTCGGGCCTAGCTGGCATAATTTCTGATGGCTTGTACCTGGATCCGAAGGGAATATTTTCCAGAATCTTCAGATGCTCAATCAAATTTCCAGCTTTCCAGTTCGATGTCTGGTGCTGTCTGAAGGCACTCCTTCATTACACACGAGTGGAAGTGCGGGAGATTCAGCATTACCTCACATGTTACAGTGGGGCATGTTAATATGGTCCCTGTGATTCCCAGGCAGATTAATCGCTGCACTTTTTGCAGCTTGATTTGTACTGTTGTACTGTTGGGTTTCTAGCCACTTCATTGATGATGGATAGGTGGCCAAGGGTTTAATAATCGTTTGATATGACTAGTATATAATTTTCGGATTCAAACCCCATGTCTTGCCAAAAACTCTGCGGCACGTCCAGGTTGCCGCTGTAGCCTTGGAAATAATGTAATATTGAAATGACTCTCCCATGTTAGTCCTTCGTTGATTATCACGCCTAGCTATAATATTTCCTTGGAAAAAGTTAGCAAAGTACCATTCAGGGTCCGGGCTTTCAGTTCGCACTTTCGCCTCTTTGTGAATGCAACCAGCTGGGATTTACATCAAGTCCCTCCTTTGCACACCAGCTTCTGATTATATTCGGGGCTGCCTGCATGCGATTGAATATTATCCTGTCAGTTTCATTTTGCCCAACCATAATCAAATTATCTACGGTCAATGAGCACTGCCTTGGGGGCAACCTTTTTCCGCTGTTATTCTGACCGTTTCCTCTCCGAGAGCAGCTACAATGTATAAGGATGTAACGAAAAGTTGGTTACACCTTATAACTTCCACCCCCATTCCACTCCTTTGGGGTTGAGTTTCTGAAAACAATGGAACAACTTTTTCTTCATTTGTTATAGAGATCTCAAAATCAATTTTCATGACCCTAACTTGAAAATTAACGGAATTCCCATACAAACTTTCAGTTTCCATTTCAACCCCCCATTTCACCCCTCAAGGAGTTGAATTTCCAGAAACACTGAAACATCTTTTTCTTCATTTGTAACCAATTTTCATGACCCCAACTCACAAAAACTAACGGTACTCCTACACAAACTTTCAACCCCCATTTTAAACCTAACCTAACTCTAACTTCGAAACTAACGTACTTTCACTTCAACCCTCCTTCTCACTCTTATTCCACACCTTCAGGGATGGAATATCAGAAAACCCTTTCTAAGTGGTTATCTACGTCATCATAGGAATACGCTGTCGAAATTTCAGCTCTTCAGGTCCAGCGGTTTGGTTTGGGCACGTATGGCATTAGGTCAGGACATGTAAATATATATCTATAAATTGATGTAGAAAATAGTAAATCGTCGAAACATATGCATTGCCAATTAAAACCCCTATTCTGATTACAATAACAACAATCTTACTTGCTCTAAAGTAATTTGCGTTGTGTTTCTTTGTCTGTCTCCAATAAATTCAGCAAATAAGGTGTTGTACACTATTTATTTTTCGTTTGAGTCATTCACTCCCTATTCTGTTCGTATTTTCAATCCGCGTTTCCCATCGTCTATATCTTTTTATTTTATGTTATCGTTCATCTCTCAATCACATCCGCACTTCTGACTCTGGCCTGAATATTCACTAGTTCATTCCTTATTTGAAATTAATTCGTCTGGACAATATAACAGAACTGATTTTCACTAATTCTCTCATTTGAATAATTGGGTTGTTATTCTATAGAACTGGCTGAATTATCTGACTTAAACTATATTATCACTGATTTCCACCGAATTACTTATTGATTGCACCGGAATCACGATGTCAACCCTGAATGAAAGAATAATTCACAGTTCAAACTACTGGAACTGCATTGTCCCTAATTTCTACAGAATCACCGAAGTACTTCATTTGTTCACATACCTACAGTGTTCGTCACGATAACTTGATGACTGCAGTGAAACTACCTGGGTTCATCCCATTGTGTAGAGAAGAGCTTGGCAATAAAGAGGCAAAGCAATAAAGAGGCAAAAGCGACTGGGACATAATTAATAAACTCAAAGGTGCAAAGAGAGGAGACAAACAATTAGTTGAAATAAAGGAAAATGGTGTGCAATTATCTGATCAGTAATTGGCTATGAAATTCAATTTTCTTTTCACGAAAGATATCATTCAAGACCGTGGAAAAAATCTGGATCTCATCAGCTTGAATATTCCTACTTGTAACTCTTTTTTCTTAAAACCTGTCACACTTATAGATGTCGATACCCTATTGATAATTTGAAGACATCCAACTCATCAGGATTAAGTTTCAAATAATTTAATTAAAAAAGCAAGTCGCTACTTATGTCCGCCATTGGTATTCTTGATAAATGAGTCCTATGAAATGGGCATTTTTCCAGACTGTCTCAAACTAGCAGAGGTAATGCCTCCCTATAAGGAAGGAGATTGCAATGACCTTGCAAATTATAGAGCTATCACTTACTTTGTAGTTTTTCCAAAATTATTGAAATGAACGTAAAAAATCAGCTGAATTCACTCTCACACAGTATGAAATTTTAGCAACAAGCCAACATGGATTTCGTACCAATTTGGTACAGTGACTGCACTGAATACCTTCCAAAATGAACTGGTCTGTAGGTTAGACAAAGGAGATCATGTGAGCGGATTGTTTATAGATTTTTCGAGGGCTTTCGATACGGTTGACTAACATGTTACTTACTAAATTCGAACGATATGGAATAAGAGGTATTACCTTTGAAGTTCCTTCAATCATATCTCTTGAATGGGACTCAGTTTGTTTTACTCGACGGCACTAACAGTCCTTCCTATACTATCACACAGGGAGTTCCACAAGGATCAGTTTTGGGGTCTCTGCTTCTCAACGTATTTGCGAATGACCTCATGTATTTTGTAGAAAACATTCCGAATGTCAAGATTATATGTTACGCTGATGGTACTTACATCATTATATCTGGTGACAGCCAACAATCACTGATCTGTTCTACAGAAATAGTAAACAATAATATAATACGCTGGTTCGAGAATAATAATTTTCTATTGAACCACAAAAAAACAGTGTTGACATATTTTGGACATAGACGACATGATCCATCTACAATATTTAAAGATACAGAAGCAATTACTCTGCTCTGAAAACGTGAAACTATTAGGAGTTACTTTTGACAGGCAATTATCATGGACAGAACATACCAACCAATTATTTAAGAAACTTCGTAGTGCTTGATACAGCATCAAACACATTCTTATTACACTGTATTATGCTAAATTTCACTCCCACATGAGTTGGGGTCATAGTGCTTATGTAAACGGAGTTTTTATTTTACAGATATACGTTTTACGCATTATTGAAAATATTAATATGAGGACTAGCTGTAGAGAACTTTTCAAAAAACTAAAAAACCTGACACTATACATATAGCGTATATATTTTGGAGGTGTATATATATATATATATATATATATCTATAATAATTGGAAAAACATTACAACGTGCTTGCCAAAACATGATCATAACACTCGTTACCGCAATACCTTACAGCCCAATTCTCTCTGCACTGCACTTTATCAAAGAAGTTTTTATTTTATCGGGTGCAAATTGTACGATAAATTGAATCCTAAAATAAAATCTGCACCAAATGTCAGAATATTCAAAAACAGACTAAAATAATTCTTAATTGGAAAGTGGTGCTACTCACTAGACGAATTTTTATGTTTGTGATAATTTTGATATATATGCATGTGTGTGTATATGTATATTTTCATTTATAAATAGCATATTGTTTTGTATTATTTTTATTTGTTCGCTCTGACCTATTACTTACTAGACAAATTGTTCATCCAAATTGTATTTCATTACTTGTTTTTTCTGGGTTATGTAACAAATACCATATTTGTGTTATTTATCATATTTTTGGTATTTGTATTTTGTGTTTTTGACGTGTTTTTCTATTCATATTTCCTTGTGAATATGTTAAATGGTGAACTAATAAAGTCTCTATCTATAGAGGGTCGTATTTTAGATAATTATGTATTTAATGTATCTTATTCAATGAAGATTGAGGTTCTAAGGATAACAAGTAATGATATGTGAAAATTTATAATTCAATAAAATTAAATAACCTGAATAATACAGATTTTGAAATCTGTTATATTTATTCACATTTATAATGTAATTCTATAGCTAGTTCTGTTTCGCTATCACTATTTAATTCAATTATATGATCTAGAGTAATATATGAATTTTCTACAGTTATTACGACTTAATTTTTATAAATACCTGGGGGAATATCATTAAAACACTGTACTGACCAAGTCTTATCCCTGACAACCCACATCGAAGCGGGGTTTGAAAGGGGACTGAGAACATCCGTAGCGTTCATTGATCTTACTGCAGCATATGACACCGTATGGAGGGAAGGCCTAATATACAAATCACTCAGAGTTATACCATGCCTGAAAATGTGCCATTTAATTAACAACCTATTAACAAACATACTTTTCCAAGTCCTTGTTAACGATGCTGAGAGCAGTACTAGGAAACTGAACAATGGCCTCCCGCAGGGTTCGGTGCTCGCCCCACTCCTATTCAATCTCTACACAGCTGACCTACGTGAAACGAGGTGTGGAAAATTTGCATATGTAGACGACTTAGCGATTTCCTATCAGCACAAACTCAAATTACCAACTGAACATGCTTTGAATGAAGACCTCGCCAAGCTTAATGATAACTTCAAAAAATGGAGGCTGGGCCCAAGACCGGCGAAAACAGAAGTCTACTGCTTCCATATATCGAACAGGCAAGTGTGAGTGGAATTTGATGGCAGGATCCCTAACCACAGCAAAAACCCAAAGTACTTAGGCGTGACGTTCGACCGATCACTAACATTCAATCTACCTCTTAGAAACGTGGCTGGTAAACTGAGAACGCGCAATAACATCATAGCCAAACTTGCTGAAACAACATGTGGAGCTACGGCGGCAACACTCTGGCCTTGGTACACTCTGTCGCAGAATATTGCTGTCCTGTTTGGTTCGACAGTGTGCACACCACAGAAGTAGATGTGCAACTAAACCAAACAATGAGACTGATTACTGGAGCTATACGGCCAACACCAACGCGCTGGCTCCCAGTGCTCAGTAATATCACACCACCGAATATCCGACGAACTGCGGCTATCATTAGAGAATATAGGACAATCATAGCTAACGCAGACCTACCAATCCATACCGATACCTAGCAGGACAATATCATCGGCTCAAATCAAGACATCCAGCCATCCGATCAGCATTAGAATCGAATGAAAACTTTCATGCGACTAATAATGGGCAGAAACTGCAGGAGACCACTACATTCAACTAGAAGACCCAACGCAGTGTTCCAACGGATCTGGCCTGCCACGCCGACTGCGGTCAAAGCTCAACCGAGTTAGAACAGGTTACGGAAAATGTGCTGATTCCTTACACAAATGGGGTAGGGCAGAATCCCCACAATGTGATTGTGGATCTCTGCGGCAAACTATCCGCCACATCATATCAGAATGTCCTAACTGTTCCTACGATTATGACGTTGAAGATTTTATGAAAGCCACACCAGAGGCAATTGAATGGCTACGCAATTTGTCCTTATATATTTGAAGTTTCTTCTGTTTATATTTAAAATTTATCTGTTTATACGTATTGTGTATTTTATATTCTTTCTATCATTTACATTTACATACGCTTAATAAATAATTAAATCAAAACACTTTCTTAATAATTCTACAAAAGTACAATTTGAAGTCGGAATAATATTTCCTGACCTAACCTTTGACATTAATTGGTGCCACATATGCTCTATGAGAATAAAAATACAATAATAAGGTGGAAGCCGTGGTACTCCATGTCCCATTTCCTCTGCCAATGCGTCACAAAATATACTTTTTTACACAAAATGTCTTTAAAACTTCTGAAAGCTCACTTATCGTATAACATCCTTCAGAATATATATAATTCGCCGCCAAGTAGTTCTCGAACTCCAGTTTCGTATTATTTGAGCCTCATGAAGTTGGCGTGCGACTTGCATTGTGCATTACGCTATTCTGAGGAAAGTTTGGTATGAGGCAATTCTTGAATCATTTTTCAAAAAGTTCTGCCGTTGTATCTTCATGGTAGTCCACGCAGAAGTCTTTCATTTTATTTGCAGGAAGCCACAAGGCATCTTGGTCCCAACCGTTTCCTGACTCCGCATATAAAATGGTTATCTTTTTTCCTTTATTTGACAGAGCTTTTGTTTTCCACCTACCGGAAGAATCGCACCATCCTTTGGATGGCGTTGCGTGCGGGTCAACCATGTCTCTATAAATTATTGAACGATTTTCAGAACGGTAATTTCTCATCGGTATATACTCATGACGTCTTTTTTGTAATCGGTGGGATTCCATAAGTACTTGTTTTTTGCCAATTATGCGATATCTGAAGCCGCGGCTTGCGGTGCGAGTTAACTGGCAGAAAACGTAACGTGAAAATAAGCGTAACACCCCCAACCACGCAACTTTCTCTCTCTCTGTCTCTTTTTATTATACAGTGCTTTTCTTTAATGTCCCCTCCCTCTTATTTTTTGAACTGGTCGACTAAAAAAATTGAAACTTGGGATAATGAAATTGATGCATGAATTTTGGAGAAAAATTGACAGATGAAACATTCAAGATGGCGTCTGGGCGCCATTTGGGAAAAAAAATATTGAAGGGGGGGTCTTGTGACACATCATTTCGGAAGCTCCCGACGAATACTTCACAACCCTAGAATATAAAGTCAACATCTTCACCTACTACAAAATGGCATTTAATAATTGCCTGAATACATCGACGTTTAACTTCATAATTTGAGGAAAGAAGCTGAGTTCAGTTCAGAAGATGCTCGAAATGGTTGCCTTGAACTGCTTGACATAAGAACAGCCTATCCAATATTTCACGCCGAACATTTTCGAACACAGTAACGTCGATATTTCTACAAATATTTATTATTATCTGCCGTATATCCAATATTGACGCAGGTTCAGTTTTGTACACCTTTTGCTTCAAATAGCCTCTTGAAAAAAAGCCTACAGGTGTCAAATCTGGCGAGCGGGCTGGCAATTCCGTAGGACCTCGACGGCCAATTCAACGACCGGGGAAAGTTTTATCCAAATAGTTTCTTACTTGTCCGTAGTAATGAGGTGGTGCTCCATCTTGTTGGAATACAATATCCATATCAATTCATTAGGATTCGCTCCGACGATTTCGGTGATTAGAGGGTCAACAGTATTTTCCAGCAAATTCAAATACAGTTCCGCTGTTAAATTTTATGCAATGAATAGAGGTCCTACAATATGGTTTCCCAATATTCCTGCCCAGACGTTAATTTTTTCTGGATATTGAGTATGAGATTCCCGGAAAATGTGAGGGTTGGTGTCACTCCAATCACGGCAATTTTGTCTGTAAACCTTGCCGTTGAGATAACATGTAGATTCGTCACTGAAACAAATATTGTGGAGATAGGTAGGATGCCTTGCAATGGTTGCCGTCATAATTTCGCAGAATTCTGTTCTTCGATCAGGGTCATCTTCAGTTGACTAGTGTACCATTTTGATTTTGTACGGATGATACTTATTCCTCTTCAAAAGTCTCCACACAGTAGAAGGACACACCTCACAAACATTCGCGACGGAGGAAGTAGACTGTTGAGGATTTACTATTATCCCACCAATTATTTGAACTTGCTGTTCTTCCGGAATGGACGGATGACCTGGGGGCTTTTTGTTCTGTACACTACCGGTAGTTGTAAATTTGGTAACAAGTTCCCTTACATATTTTCTACAGATAGGACGATTCGGAAAACGATCATTAAAAATTCTTTCGGTTTCGAGAAAGTTACGCGCACATCGTAAATAGAAATCGCTTCGATTTTTTCTTCCAATGGACGAGAATTGACCATTTTAGAGATAGTTCACTTGGTACCTATTTACTAGTAAAACCGAAAACTGAATGAGAATATTTTAACTGAACAATGATGTCGTTGTCGTACTGACATTTCTTGTCATTTTTTGTTTAAACAAAAAATAACCTATCAAACCTTATCGGGTTGTTGGGATTGCCATATGGCAGAGAAAAACAAATATTTCCAGATGTATCGATATTAATGTGTTTGTATGCATGTAATTATTGAATGTTCCGCCATTGTGTAGTAGGTGAAGATATTGACTTTATATTCTAGGGTTGTGAAGTATTCGTCAGGAGCTTCAGAAGGATGTGTTTCAATTGATTTTTTTCCCAATTTCACTTCAAAATATAGTATTCATGCATCAGTTTCATTATCCCAAGTTTTAATTTTTTTAGTTGACCCGTTCAAGAAATAAAAGGGGGGGACATTAAAGAAAAGCACTGTATACGAGTCTGTGTGACAATTACACTTGGTCCTGTCAGAATTGAATGTCAACGCATTCAATTACTATTCAGGGAAATAGGATTAAGGGATTTTGGACTCACTACATACAGTGATTTGAATTCAAATACTATATCTTTTTCAGCATGTTAGAAAGCCTCAGTTTTCAAGTAAGGCAATGAATAATTTAATTGATACATTTTCTGTACATTAATAAAAGCCTCTCAGAGCAGTGTTTAATTTACGCTTACGAGGAAGACCCGGGTTCGATCCCGTACAAAGGAACTTTTTTTTACCTGTTCCAGATACAATAATATTTGATCTGATAATGAAAAATTTATATATATCTTCCAGGTTTTTGGGTGGGTTCGAAAGCAGAAGTGAATGATCATTGTAAATGAATGAATCTGTAGAACGAAGCATTCAGAAACGGTAATTATTCGGACACTTTCCCCGTTGAAAATTATAATATAACATGAATTCTGATAATCTCATCCAGTTTTAAATGTGATTTGGGATATATTCTCATCAAATATCATTCGTGCTAGAGGATTTTACCGCATTTTTTTTCAATTTTCCCTCAAGCATTTTGCCTCTAGGAAATTTAACTCGTGCAATTTGCGGCCTCATTATCAAAGATTAATCCTCTCAAGCTTCGCTTTCGTGATTTAATCAGATATCAAGACCGCAAATCGCACTCGGTAAAATTTCCAAGAAAAATGGTTTCTCGAAAATTTCAAAAAAAAATTGCGATAAAACCCCTAGCACTTATGATATTACATTCGATACATGAGCGGTAGGATATCCGGATATTATCGTTGAGTAGTAATACGTGAAAGATATTCTTGTTTTTTTATATTTCAATATAACGTGTGTTTAGATGATTATATCCTTCTTTGGACATAATTTCTTATGTTTTTTTTTCCATTGGATTAATGTAAAATAGTATTATCTGGAATCAAATAACTTTTGGTAGATGAGTTTGGAAAAAGGATATATAGGTATAGTATTGCTCGATATTACGTGACGATTTCTACAGTCAACACCTACTGCAAACCTCGTATAGGTACTTTGTTCCTGACGGGGGTCCCCGACCGCACACAATTTTTGACGCTATTCTTTTCATAGTAGTCAGTCGCAGCATCACTAGCGAAAGTCCTGTTAGTGTGGAACTATGTATAGTTTAACAATTTTCTTACCATCGACAGGTAAATGTTTTTCCTTCACTGGAATACTAGAAGAAGCAGAAGCACCATCAATGTTTATCCAATGCTGTTTTATACGTATAATATTTGGTAAAATGACATGAAAATGATATAGCGCAATACAACTGAACACTGTCCGTGAGAAATGAACACCACAAATTTTACCACAAAAGGTATTTAAATTTTAGATGATATGCTTATTTACAATTATTACAATCTGGCCCTCCCAACTAATATTGGCTGATCCAGGGTATTTGGCCGAGGTTGGCATACTCAATGGAATGGTCCAGGTAGTTTTACTGCAGTCGTGAGTCGAAACCATTTATCGTGAAACAAACTTTACCTATCAAACCGAACTATAGTTCATATGGCCTCCTTCCTTGGGTGCCATTCAATGAATTCAGGCTGCCAGAGATAGTAAAGTTGAATTATAATTTTGGATCAAGGAACCTACCTAAATTCAATTCCGAAGGAGTTCAATATGAACAACTTCATCCAGTTTCGATACCTATACAGAGGAACCAGAAATTAATTCCCGGTATGGGACCTAGTGGTGAAGAAGAAAGAAATGAAATGAAAAGCATTTCCTACAGAGGAGCAGTGGGAAAACTGACATCTCCCACAATGGACCAGGCCTGACATTAGCTATCCAGTGAGTGTGATTAGTAGATTCAACAATGACCCAGGACAACCCCATTGGACAGTTGTGAAGAAAGTTTTGAGATACCTTCCAGGTATCTACTAAAGGAAAGAAATTACTCTATGAGAGAAGTAGTCAGAAAGAAATAACAGGATACTGTGATTAAGACTGGGAATGACACACAGACGATAAAATCCTATGCTGGATATGTTTTCAAACTTGGCAAATCCTTGATCTCATGGAATAGCAAGAAACAACTGACAGTCGCATAATCAACCACAGAAGCTGAATACATGCCACTGAGCCACGCAACAAAAGAGGTTGTGGTTGCAGCAGTTATTTCAAGAAATACGATTGGGTCATATCACATATCAACATATTGATATTTTCTGCGACAACAAAGGGGCCACTGAACTTTCCAAAAAGAATGTGTTTCACGCAAACATATAGTTATTCGCCACTACTTTGTTCGAGAACATTTGCGTGGAGCCTATTGAAACGTCCCAAGAAAAGTTTGAATGATGCATCCAAGATTTTGGATTGATGTCAGATTCAGAATTTTTTGCAAAGTAGCAAAGTAGGAGGGGTGTTGAAATAATACACTCAGTATATATTATTTTATTCTATCATGGCACCTTTGTATATATTTTGAATAGTTGTCACAGTTGTTGATGTTTCTAGTTTTAGTAATTACTATCGTGACATATTTCAGAAAAATTTGGTATTTTTCTATCATTATTAGTTAGTCATTTCTATTCATCATAACTCATCAATAATAATATAAAATATACGCAGGAGCACTCGGGGGCAATAGATAGAATGTATATGAAAAATGTCAGTTCGAACTACATTACTTTCTAAATATATTACCTCCAAAGATAAATTCATATGCCACGGGAAGACGGTATATACGTATCGATTTTATATCAGATGTTCGGCTAAGGAATAATAAAATTTATGAGGCTGTTGAGAAAACCCAATAGGGTTGTCCTTATGAAACTTTTTTCAATAAACCATCTTTTTCAGCGAAGTTTACAAGAGATAGAGTTGCTGAGCTACTCATTTCTAAGTTTGGTTCAATGGGAACTTCCAGTGGAAGTAAATTGCCTAATTTTGTTCTTGAATTTTGTTCAAATATCAAATTAGCTGGACTCACTTTTATTGTTCAGTGAAGATTATTTTGGTAATCAAACAAAGAATTATTCAAGGCTAGATTCAGACCAGAAACTCAATTTCTTCCTAAAGCCTTAATGAAGGCATTTTTCATAGTTTTAAAAGCATTCTCAGCAGCGCCATTTGAGGATGAGTGTTGAGGAGGAGAGGTTATATGCGTAACATATTTCTTGAATAAATATTCTTGAAATTTATTGTCAGTATCAACTCACTGAGACAACTCATAACCTGTTAAAAAAATATGAACCTGAAATATATATTGTTGAAAAAGAAGTTATTGATTCAATCGGAAAAATCTCCAGCCATATGGAATATGTATTCCAGCCATATGAAATGTGTATGAAATTAGAACGCAAACAAGCGAAGGTTTCTCGAACATAGGCCACGAATTCAATAATGCTTTATCTGGAACAATTTTCACATGTCATGCAAATTTTTTCAATATCTTCATCCAAACCGAGTCACCAAAAATATGATCTATCAATATTTTACATTTTAACTACACCCATATGTGAAATATGTTAACTATTCAACATTATATTTTGTGATGATTCACATTCACTGTATTATTCCACAACAAAAACAAAGATTTCACAGTCAGTTCATTGCTGACACGAAAGAAAGGAATAACTTTTGGATTTGCTGTAAAATTAGGATCACCATTTTTCCAACCAGAACGTACATTTACAATTGATCTCAATGAAATATCATCTTCCATGGTATGTTCTTTCACTTCAACAAAATCAATCTAAAAATGTCATTACTTCCACAAAATCCAAATCAAAATCTTTCAATGATTTTTTTCCCATACATCCTGGCAATGTTGAAGAAAATCAGTTCAATTGGATTCTGATTTGACAAATTTCATATTATATCGAGAATATTTCACCAACCTGTTTCAACCAATCAGAAGCCTTCTTTTTGAACCGTTACCATGGCAACGCAAGTGTTTTTCGGAAGTGAATTATAGTGATTATTTTTCCGACCCAAATATCGACCAATAGAATTGCACCATTCGACGTCACGTGGTACAACCTACATGGTATTATACTGATTATTTTTCCGACCCAAATATCGACCAATAGAATTGCACCATTCGACGTCACGTGGTACAACCTACATGGTATTATACTGATAATTTTTTGAAAATTTTCTCTGGTAGTTGCTATATATAAAAAACAAAACATGATCCAGTCAAATTAACCACACTTCAAACTGACAGGTTGAATTCAATTGTGACAATTGGAGATTTTGCATGAAAATGAGTCGATTTGGAGTTTGTTCTCTGTCCACCATCGATAAAAAGTCAAAGGAAATGTTCTCATTAATACGGAGAAGGCAAAAACAGTTTGGAACCAATTTACTACTTTTTGGGACGGAAAAATAATCCCGAATCACACGAGCTTCAAATTATCTGGCATTTCCTCAGGTTCCCTGCAAACAAATAAAGTCGTCAAGTTTTTCAGGAAAAATCACTCGCGCTTCGCGCTCGTGATTTTTTAACCTGAAAAACTTGACTCCTTAATTTGTTTGCAACGAACCTATCGGGAAATACCCGATAATTTTGAAGCTCTTGTGGTATTATAAGTGAAAATTTTATAACAGTCATTTTCAACCAATCAGATGCTTCATTTCGACATTGTTACCATGGTAACCAGCAAATTTTCTGAAAATTTTTCATCCACATTAGCATGTAGACGTAAAATTAATAAGTGGAAACCTCCCGGCACATGACAGCTATTATATAATTAGACAATAATAATATTGAAATAACATCCACTTTCATTTTTAGTCAATATTGACATTTCCCTGAACCCTAGTAAGAAAATTGTATGGAATCAATTAATTTTACATAATAGTTCATCTGATATTATATATTTTATTCTACTAGGGAACGGGAAAAACAGAAAAAAATCTTCTCCAAAACTAAAATAAATATTCACTTGTTTTTTATTTAAATATAATTCCTTAAAATTTCCCTTCAATTCCCACGTGCTTGAATTAATTGCGGGAAATTTGTCTCGCGACTCGTGATAATTTTCAAAAAATTCATGTACTAAAAGAATTTCCGGCAATAATTCATGCTCTAGGAAGATTATAAGTGAAAATTGTTTGACGTAATAATTACTATCACTTGATCAATACTTACATTGAGTACACGTAACCAGTTTTCACATATTTCTTTAATAAATCAGAAATACATAACAAAACAATTCTTCCTTCCACCTACATTAAAAATTATTCATCCTATTATAATTTTCAGTTACGAATTTTCAGTGTCTCTGGTATTCTTCTATTATCTCCTCTCTTCGGTGAATTTTTTTATCAAACATCTGTGTCCAATAAAATATAATTAACATTTTAACACTATTTTGTTTAGGTTTTGGGTATTTAGGAGTGTATATTTTGCAGACTTTCGAAGCAAATGTTGGTCTACAATCCAAAACAAGTTCTCTTCCTCCAAATCGCCGGTGCATTCTTCAGTGATATTTTTCAGAAATATCATCGTACGGTGATATATTCCAATATCGGATGAGTAATTTTCAAAATATTCATACCCTCGAAAAAAAAATCCAGAAATTAATTAACCTCTAGTGGTATTACACGTGATAATTCGACAATATCAAAGCCTATCGATGCAATCCATTGGGGGAATATATTTGTGTGTTAATTGTCAAAGTAAACTCTTTTCCAAACAGATGAGTATTGAATTTTATCAAACCAAAAATAATCGCCAAACTTTTTTTCCAATGACTTCAATTGATTCCGTAGAAGTCAATGTCCGAGACGCATAAGTAATGGATTTTTATTGCTTTATTTGACATCGGCCTATTTTTGCGACCAGGACTAAAAACCGACGCCGGTGAGCACACTTCCCCCAACCGTAAATTTTGTCGAATCCTCTGTTTTTCCAGGGGTAGGGTTCTTTAACGAGCTCAACATCTATGAACTCGGGACCGCCATCTTAACGTCCCCTCTGAAGGACGGCATATCTATCGTCTTAGCTCGTGCTCATTGATAAGACGCCTGCAACTGAAAATATGCTACTACGCTACAGTTATTGGGGCATTTTAACGCGCACCTTCTTTGTCAGGTGGACCCCCATCCAAGTACTAAACGCGCCCGATGTTGCTTGGCTCTGATATAGAGAAGACTCTTTTATCCTTTCATATAATATTCATTAACTATAAGTACAGAGTCTTATCTACATTTTGTATACATATATAAATTTTTGACATTTTTCAAATATATCGTCCCTAGGTCGTGAGGACGGTGGGGATTTGGGATGTGAAAACGGGGTTAGGGGAATAACGCTTTACCCTATATTTGAACAAAACGTTCTCTAATCTAAATTTTTGTTCCTATTTCCAGCGATACTGATTCCTATTTCCAGCTATACTGATCGCTTATATGGGAAACTAATATGGTGATGATTATTTACAAATAATTAAATCGGAAAATTTTGAGTATTGAAATTTTTGTATGTTTCTCGGCAAAAAACCGGATCGAGAGAATTTTTTACTATGATTCATGGCCGTTATGGTTCATTGCGCTGTTTCATTCGTACTTTTGTGGATGTGTGACTATGTGCTTAGGTATAGTCGTTGAAATGAAACTCAGACATAGTTTTTTATTTCCATACTGTTACCTGGCTTATTTACCTTTCGTGGAAGAGCGCCGTTTTTGGTATCTCAACCCTCCGTACTTACGGGGTTGATTGTGATGAGCCCTAATGTCACGTGTCAGCGTACTTCAGGGGATAAAGGGTTTGTAGAATTTGTATGAATTTTGGCTAATATATTCCTGGATTGAAGGCACGCCCGCCAGCTCGTGAAGATCAACCAGTCGAATATATCTATTGCTGTTAGTGACTTTACGGAGTACCTTGTTCTGCATCCTGTCTAATTTGAAAAAATTATTATTAATGTCAAATAACAACTTGATAATGGCTAGTGATTAGAGTTGCTGAAAATAACTAAAACTAATTAATAGCAAGTAATTCATTTTAGCAACCTCATTTTACTTGTGGCAAGTTAGTTGGAGAGCTGTCCCATATAGTATATAAGTTTTCACTAGTCGTTATTGAATATTCGCCCGGAAATAATGTTTTTTTTTCTCTCTGCAGGGGTGGCTTGGATCTCCTGTGTTGATCCTAATTGCTGGTTGGGTTGTCTTTAGTTCTCATATTTGACTGTGGGCGCGGGACAGTCTGGTTACTACTCATTACCCACTACCCACTATTCATCATCTACTCCATCATAACTTTTCTTGATTTTTTTTAGAATACAGCAATTGAATCATTTACTGCCTTACTTGGCTCATTTAACGGGCTGAAGAAGGTATTAAGATATCAAATCACTGTATGTAGTGAGCTAAAAATCCCTACAATCAATTCTGTTCTCCTTGTTTTCTTGAATTGAATGTGTTTGACAAGTCCTCAGTGTCGTTTTATCGCGAAACAATGTCGGATAGACAGTGGTTTTATCAGTATAAAACAGCCAGAAGACGTTCTATCACTATAAAACTGATATGATTGATTCTCTGTTTGAAATTTCAGTCATTTGAAATAGTCGAATATATTACTTTTGAAAATTGAATGCATTCTCTAGGCGAGTGTTCAGTCAGAATATATCTTAGTAGGTTTGAAAGAAATTTGTATTCCGTGCAAAATTATTTTTATTTTTAAAATCGTAGCAGAGCGCTTTCGACTATATAAAAGTCATCATCAGTGCTTACCTGCAAGTAAGTAATACCTAATGAAATTGTGTATAAAATATTTTGTCATTTTGAAAGTTTTTAGGTTACTTACTCGTCAGGTTTACAAGAAGTCCATCAAAACAGTTTCCAGTTTGTATAAAATAGGTAAAAACCTTAGGTACATATACCATGTTAAAACATTTCTTGAAAAACACTCAAGTGTTATAAATTGATGTAATCCATTATTTTAAAATTGAATTCCACATGGTTTCATGGAAGTCAATGTTGAAGTGAAGGAGTAACGGTTGTCGTTGACAATGACAAGAGTGACACATGACTTGGAACCTTAGAAACATATTATAATGGAGGTGGCAAACGTAGATGGCGTTCTATTCCATTTTGGGGCGAAGAAGAGTGACTATAGAGTGAAAAAGTGTTTTCAGAGTGGAAGTTGGATAGGAACAAATGCTGAAGTATTTCTGAAGTATTTCCTCCGAATCGTCCTATCTGTGGAAAATATTTGAGGGAACTTGTAACCAAATTTACAACTACCGGTAGTGTACAGAACAAAAAGCCCCCAGGTCATCCGTTCATTACGAAAGAACAGCAAATAATTAGTGAGATGATAGTAAATCCTCAACAGTCTACTTCCTCCGTCGCGAATGTTTGTGGGGTGTGTCCTTCTACTGTGTGGAGACTTTTGGAGAGGAATAAGTATCATCCATACAAAATCAAAATAGTACACCAGTTAACTGAAGATGACCCTGATCTAAGAACAGAATTCTGCAAAACTATGACGGCAACCATTGCCAGGTATCCTACCTATCTCCACAATATTTGTTTCAGTGACGAATCTACATTTTATCTCGACGGCAAGGTTCACAGACAAAATTGCCGTTATTGGAGTGACACCAACTCTTACATTTTCCGGGAAACTCATACTCAATATCCAGAAAAAATTAACGTCTGGGCAAGGAATATTGGGAAACCATATTGTAGGACCTCTATTCATTGAACAAAATTTAACAGGGGAACTGTATTTGAATATGCTGGAAAATACTGTTGACCCTCTTATCACCGAAATCGCCGAAGCGAATCCTAATGAATTCGATATGGATATTGTATTCCAAAAAGATGGAGCACCACCACATTACTACGGACAAGTAAGAAACTATTTGGATAATACTTTCCCCGGTCGTTGGATTGGCCGTCGAGGTCCTACGGAATGGCCAGCCCTCTCACCAGATTTGACACCTGTATTTTTTTTTTTAAGAGGGCTACCTGAAGCAAAAGGTGTACGAAACTGAACCTGCTTCAATATTGGATATACGGCAGAGAATAATAAATATTTGTAGAAATATCGACGTTACTGTGTTCGAAAATGTTCGGCGTGAAATATCGGATAGGCTATTCTTTCGTCAAGCAGTTCAAGGCAACCATTTCGAGCATCTTCTGAACTGTACTCAGCTTCTTTCCTCAAATTATGAAGTCAAACGTCGATGTATTCAGGCAAATATTAAATGTTCCGCCATTTTGTAGTGGGTGAAGATATTGACTTTATATTCTAGGGTTGTGAAGTTTTCGTCAGGAGCTTCAAAAGGATATATCACAAGACCCCCCTTTCAATTAAATTTTTTTTCCCAGATTTTGAGAGTTTTATCTGTCAATTTAACTCCAAAATATAGTATTCATGCATTAATTTCATAATCCCAAGTTTCAATTTTTTTAGTTGATCCGTTCAAAAAATAAAAGGGGGGACATTGAAGAAAAGCACTGTATATATATATATAATATTATATATATATATATATATATATATATATATATATATATATATATATATATATATATATATATATATATATATATATATATATATATTATATATAATATATATATATATATATATATATATCATGGGCCATAATGTATGCAACATATGGGAAAATACTTACAAAAAATACTTTATAGGGGATCGTTTCTGTATATTGGAAAACCTTAAGATCGATTTTGACATATGTTACGTGACCACTAATATTGTGGCACTTTTGTAAAATTCCTTACGAATGGACAAATGTTTTTACTACCATCGGTCTCCCCGATATCCTCTTTTCCACCATCACCAACATCCAACTTAACAACAATCCAAATATTCTATTATATTTTCAATAAATGGTATGAATTGTATAATTTGAAGATTTTGTATTTTTGAAACAATTCGGTGTTTTAATTTTTTCTCTTTCCATTTTCTCTCCTCATTTGCTAGATAATTTCTTCGCTTTTTGCCTACTGATAAAAGAATTAACAGCATCAGGGATTCGATCAAATTCACGATAAAAATGGAAACCAACCGTGCCTTACTTTTTCTCGATGTGAACTTTGAGGGAATAGGCAATGACATCCGCACCTCTATCTATAGAAATGAGACACATACAACTACAGCTCCAACCATCCGAGTTCGACAAAGAGAGGGATCGGAAAAACATTGGTAAAAGGAGCGATGCTCATATGCAACGACGAAGAGTCACTAGATCCCAAATCAAATCATATCAGAGAGAACCTTGAGAGTGTTGAAATAACTTTAGAGACCGAAGATATCTGAAGAGCAACAACGAAGCACAGTGATCAGCCTTCCATGCATAAGAGGTGTCTTCGAGAAGATCTGAAGGATCGGAAACAAGTTCAACATCAAGAGCTGCTTACAATCCGGCAGTACTTTACGGAGTTTTCTTACCAAGACCAAACGTCGTGAAAATCTTTCTAATCCATTGAGACGATGGACGTCCAAAACGAGAATAATTTACTAAGAGTTTGGTAAAACAAGCGCTTTTTGGTTATGTTGAATGTAAATGTTCGAGAAGCATCATATTGCAACAAGTCATGTTGATATCAGAAGAAGTTAGGAAATAAATTATTTCGAAAAAAAGCGAAATCTGGTGCAATTGAGGTCGAATCTGGTGAATTTTTCCGAAAAGGTTAAAACAAGTATGTGTGTTTATCTTGCAACACATTTATTTATGACCTGAGTGAAGCGTTGATAACTGCTTCCTGTAGTATTTTGATTTGTGGATATTGTTAAGTGCTCTTTTATTGATTTTCATTGGAATCTGTTATTGGAATCATGTCTCAAAGTTTCCACCTACAGGGAATATGCCACAAAGTTTTTGATTTATGGTTAAACTGGTCATAATACATCACAGGCGGTCAGACTGTACAATAAACGATTTCCGGGTAGAATTGGACCCCTCCCACGAACGATTGTATCGGCTTGTCAATTTGGGGCCTTAATATCGTGATATAATTTCAAAAAATTATTTATATTATGCTAATATCTCTACGGAGGACACTGATGTCATACGACCCGTTTTCCTGACTCGTGATTGGCGACTAGAATTTACTACTTCATTCATGAAATGCCTCGACCGATTTATCTTGTCTTCTACTCACGGGACAGTTCGGTTTTCCGTTATAAGAACCAACAAAATAAAAGGACAAGAATGTTCGTCACAGTATGCCAAAGAAACCTCATCAAGATTGTTGTGCAACCTTCAAATTCAAGCAACAATAATTGAACTCAGGTACATAGGAGAAGTCTAATGAGAACTGTCCTAGCCCCCAAAAACATTCGATTAAGTAGCCCAAAGTAGAAGAAAAAGAAAAAAGCAACCAGTGGACAGAAATAAATTCTCAAATTATTATTCAGAATAGCCTACTCTTCGACGTTCCGCTCATTATCAACCCGGAGGAACTTGACCCAAATTCCATGAGCCCCAGAGTTGAAGGCCACCAAACCTTCGAGGTACTAATCGAAATAAAATGTTGTGGAGGCAGTTGAGGAATGAGGATAAAAAACCGCAAAAGGGGTGTGCAAGTAATATTATCATAGAGAATTGACTGTGAAATTATTGAAATGATTGAACTGAACAGAAGTGAGTAAAATGATAATTGAAGTAAAATGTTTGAATCCAATTGTTTTATTTTGGACATATTTGGAGAGGGACTACTCCTCGTGCACATCGCCTACTAGGTTCAATTGATTGCTGAGTAGAATCTTTCATTCACCAGCCAATCAGAGAATAGTAGTCGAATCTGAAAATCGTTCGTTCGTAGACAGCTTTCTAATTTACAACCATAGGCGCGTGCGAGAATCTTGAAATCACTACCTGGCAACACTGTTCACCTGTCATTCTGGATCACTGGGTCACAATGGCCTCCGATATTATTTTCAATATAATAGTGCTTCTGTCTTCATGTTTTTACAATTGATCCTTTTTGATAATTGTGATTCGTTCAGTGCTTCAGAGTATGTTGACTTCGTCTACTAGTTCTGACTTTATCTACCATGAATATACCGGATATAACGAGGTTCGTTCGTTTTCATCACTGCGAAATTGTATACTTATCGCAGGTAGCCCGCAATGAATGCTCATACTCTTTTTGTACATTAACCAAACCAATCTGTTCCACAATCTATGTTTATGAATGTTTATTGCATCCAGCAACTGCCAGTGCTTTCTTACGGCTCTGAACCGGTCAGCTGTGGATAGGTGGACAGCGGTTCCTAAAATGTAAAATTTCAACCACTCTAATTTGTTATAAAATGTTAGATTACACCCTGTATGATAATCTGCAATGCGTGTTTTCATCGAACTCCATTCGATGAGACTATAAACAACCATATTCAAACATGTTTTTTTCCAGGAGAATATCGACTCGAGTCTGGAAACTATTCACGATGTAGCAATCACAAGCCTGGGCTCTCTCTGCGTCACCGAACAGTTCAGATCCCTGTCAGTACCTTTAGATACACTCCGATTCGAATCAACTCGCCAGAAAGCGGATTTGGCAGCTACATTGTTACAAGATTTGGGCGTAGCACATCACAATGGTGAGAAATGAATTATTCTGCTATATTTGGCAAATGACAGAGCAATCTGAGCCATCTTCATTGTTACTCGAGAATAATATTTATCAACCGAAATTCACATCCGAAAGCATCGATTTGGGGGTATCGATTTTGATTTGAACTGAACGAGCGATTTTACAAGCTTCCATATTCATTCATCTTTATTCTTCTATAACGAACAATTCACTCACTTGGGTCGAATCTTACAATTCACATTTGAACTACTTCCACTCATCCAATCGACTTGAAGTTTTATATGAATACATATACCAAGAGCCCTTGTCACTTTTCGGACGTATCATAAGTTACACACCCTGATGCTACAGACATGCCCGGCATACATTTTTTTGGGGCGAAGTGTTGACAGGAGGGATGCTGAACGGGAAAAAGTACTTTGCTGACCAGAATAAGATAGTCCGTTGATTTGAGAGTTGTAATGCGATTATAGAGATCATAATGGAAAATTGACATCCATAAAAGAATGCCTCCATGCGAAGATATTTCATTGAAACGCTGCTATATGATTGATACAAACAATACTCTATATACCAGCAGAAGAAACCTTCATGTCAGTCCCCTCTTAAGGGTAGTTTATACGTGTGATTTTTCGAAAAACTTTGCTGACTGGGGGTATCCAATGAATATATTCCATTGAAACGCTAGAATATGATTGTCAACAACATACTCTTTGTGCCACCATAGGAAAATTCATATCAACCCCCTCAAAAGGGTAGGTTATACTTATGATTTTTCGAATAACTTTGCTAACCGGGGGTATCCGAAGAAGATATTTCATTGAAACGCTGGAACATTATTGAAAAAAATATACTCTTTGCACCACCACAAAAAAAAACAACCCTCTCATAAGGGTAGTTTATATTTGTGATTTTTCGAAAAACTTTGTTGATCGGGGGTATCCCATGGCTATATTTCATCAAAATAGGAATGATAGAAAAAAAATACTCATTGCGTCAGCAAAGTTTTTCAAAAGTATAAACTACCCTTATGAGGGGGCTGATAAGAATTTTTTCCCTATGGTGGCATAATTATTTTTTTTCCAATATATTCCAGAATTTCAATGAAATATAGCTCCGGTCAGCAGTTTTTCGAAAAATCACCAGCAAAAACCACCCTTATGAGGAGGCAGATATGAATTTTTCCTATGGTGGCATAATAAGTATGTTTATTTCTTTCAATCGTATTCCAGTGTTTCAATGGAATATCTTTAATGGATAGCCCCGGTCAGCAAAGTTTTTTGATAAATCCCCGATATAAACTACTCTTATGATATGAACTCTATGGTGGCATAATAAGTATGTTTATTTCTTTCAATCATATTCCAGCGTGTCAATGAAATATCTCTATTGGATACCCTCAGTCAGCAAAGTTTTTCGAAAAATTACAGGTATAAGCTACCCTTATGAGGGAGCTTATATGAATTTTCTCTATGTTGGCGAAAAGAGTATGTTTTTTTCAATAATATTCCAGCGTTTGATTGAAATATCTTTGTTGGATACCTCCGGTCAGCAAAGTTTTTCGAAAAATCACAAGTATAAACCACCCCTAAATGAGGGTTGATTTGAATTTTTTCTACAGTGGCACAAACACCTCATCATGCACGACTCAGTTTTATGTTTAGCATGTTTCAATATATCTCAAGGTTCTGGTCGGTAGGATTATTTTTTGGTCAGCAAATTATCCACACACATGCTGAACAGTTATAAATGAAAAACTTTTCAAGAAAAAATTAAACCGACGAAAAAAGAAACTAAAAAGCAAAAATATAAAATAAACAGGGAGTTTTCATAACTAAACTCCTAAACTAACGTCAGTAACTTATTTTGAGTCAGTGCCAAATAAAATTAATGACGTAAAGCGTAAAATGATAGCAGTGGGATGCGCACCGGCGTTCTAATTATTACCTAAAAGTAATTAAATGACCTTCGTGGATTGTTTGTTTGGCACCGACACAAAATTAGCTACTTACATTAGTTTAGGAGCTCAGTTATTAGAACTAGAAAGGTTTATATAATTTTCCGCTTATTAGTTTATTTTTTCGTCGGTTTGAATTTTTGTTAAAAAGTTTTTATTTTTAATATTTTGTGGATGAGACCTACTAATTACTACCTACTCAATTTACTCCCGGTCTCCATTAGGTTGCAGTGTCATCAGAACTACATATGTTTGCCAAGTTTCAACAGAATCGGTTCACAGGTAAATATCATATTATTTATAGTGTTGAGTGACGTTTATAGATAATATGTCAATATATGAATCAAATTGCAAACACGTGCAAACTTTTTTGCCGAATACCACTCGACGTTAAATCAAAATCTGGATCATTTTTCTCGGTTATGAATATTTTAAGAAAATTATCCTTCGCCGGCAGTTTGAGAAATAATTTAACCTCTAGTGATATTACTTGTGGAAATTATCAATACAAAATATACTTCCCTTGATGAAGTTTTGAGAATCACATCTGCTTCCATCCTGAAATCCAAATATATCAAGGTTTTTGAATTTGAATCCGCCACTGAAAATTGTCTCTAGACCATAAAAATGCCTTTTCCCTCAAAATACCCTATAACCTATACAGTAGGTGTGTATATAAGGAGTCGAAAATCCATCAGAAAATAATTATCAACAAACATTCATTCGTGGAAGGAATAACTGAATGATTCCTTTATGAAAAAATTCAATTGTACAAGTTGACCATAGGTTTTAAAAGAAAATAGGGGTAGTTTCCGAAACGCAACCAATAGAGATATATTTTTCTCAAAAAACATTTTTGTTGCGGAATATCTTTGGCAATAAGTTATCCAAATGGTAGGTTACAGACGAACTGCGTAGTTTTTTGTTGAACTGCATATCATTGATTATAAAATGAAAATCTAGTCATTCAAGAACATATTTTTTATTTATAGTGAAAGAGAGAAAACCCAGAAGTTGGAGAGAAATTAATTGATACCTCCCCAAGAAATATTCTGAGAAAAGTTATGTGCTATATTATACTTTTGCTTGAATAAATCACAATAAAATAAAAATATTTCCTCACATTGAATGTTGAAGTGGTACGGTGAATGTTTTGACCCCCAATAACCACAACGAACATTTCAAAGATCTAATATACATTTATGTCAATTTATTTTATTATCAAGCGCAAAATACAAGTTATATCATAATAGAATTCAACGAAAGAAAAAACTCCACTTTCATCATAATCATTCTAAGAAAAAATATACTTAATCCAATAAAATTACTTTCTTAATAATTTACACCAAATACATACAAAACATATTTCTCAATCAGGATTTTATTTATCTTATCATGTGTCTGCAGAACATCTTCCAAATTATGACATTTCTTATAAGGGCTGTCCCCCTCGTCTTCTTGGATAGTGTTCCTCATAATTCTATTCTGATGTTTCTGTTTGAGTTCCTCCATCATCAGCCCTCTGTTGTCTAACACACTGTCAGACCTCAACAAAGCGGGTTTTGGTAATAAATTCCCGCCATTTTTTATACAAGGGCTATACTGTAATTGCACATTTTCGTAATGTGCAGCAAATACCGGATAATGCCCAGCTAAAATATTGAAATCGATGTTTTGGCATGGTACTTTCGGTGAAGAAATCCTCTTGACTCCATTGTAGTCTATTTTTGGGGACGCAGGACTTTTAGTCCTAATGAAGGAATCTCTGGCTTTCTTGTAGAAATCTTCCTTTTCATTTTCATGAAAGAATACACTCGATGTGATGTTCCCCTTGTTGTAGGCATTTTGACGAATTTCTTTAGTTGGGCTCTCATTTTCTCGGTGAACTTGTGCAAGTGCAATATTCTGTTGGTAATTTCCACTATTGTTGTTCGTGGATATATGGGAATAGTAACCCGAGTCCCTCTGGATTTGTGCTGATTCTGTTTGTTTCTGTCTATTGTTGACCTCGTCAATTCTGTAATAAAAAAAACAATACATTACTCAGTGTTGAGAATCGACTGGCCAACGCAACGTGATGATTGGCATTACCTAGGTTACCCCTACTTAGAGAAGAGATGAGAAATGGCGGAATGCTAATAAACTGATCTAAACAACACCCCATATATCAAATGGGCAATACGTCAGTTTAAAATTTTTTGGCAGATCTCAATTGACATCCGTTATTTGAAAAAGCTACAAAGATTTTGAGAACGGGGTCAGATATAGTCCCCGAAACGTCAATCAAAAACTATATGAAGGAGTCTTTTGAATTCTTACTATTTTTTGCTAGGCAAATTCCGAATACGGCAAGTTACTGACTAATTGAATCATTTTCTTTAGGGAATATGATTTGGTTAACGCAGTTACTTATCGGGGTGAACTGATTATTTTGCCCTTTCTACACTTGTATAGATTTTCCTTATTATACCGGGTGTCAACGAATCTATTAGACAAGTCATAACTTCTAGAATATTGGGTGTATCAAAATAAGATTTGGTTTAGATAAATGGTATGTGAAGAGGGGAGTTTTCGCATATTTCTCACTTTCTGGTCACTTCCGGTTTCACCGGGAATTGATCCGGTTTTGAATTTTTGTAACATTTTTGAATTTCTGAGACAATTCTGCATCAGAATGTGATATTTAAAAAAAAAATGCCTATTTCATTTTTTAGTATTGCATCTAGGTGGCTATGATCGGACGTAAACTGATCTGAGGACCTCAGGTGATGTAAGAAAATTACAATCGCAAAGTCATAGTGACTAGTATGATAGATAGGAATAATACATGTTGGCAAAATTACATTTTCGTGTCAAACTATTATTTTTCAAATGGCGACCATTTTTCGACAGGCACTTTCGGAAAAAAGGATTTTTTGACGAATCTAACGATACTAATGTATTTCCGATTGGATAAAAAATGAGAACATAAATTGAATATAACTGAGGAAAATACTGGATAATAATTTATTTACTTTTGTCAAGTGTGCCATGGATAGCCATGAATGGCGGCCCTAAGATGGCGGACGAAAATTTGTGTTTATGGTCCGATTCGATTCCAAATTGGTATGTGGGGATTTTTGTGGACGATGATTAGGAATTTTCAAAATTCATGAAATCTAAATGGCGGCTCCAAGTTGGCCGACGACCTCTGTGATTATGGTAGGATTCTATTCAAAATTGGTATGTGGGGGTTATCGGGGTCGGAGATTATGAATTTTTTGTTGAAAATTCATAGAAATTAAAAATTGTGGCTCCAAGATGGCGGACGATCTCTGTGATTATGGTCCGATTCTATTCAAAATTGGTATGTGGGGGTTTTTGGGGCCTCATAAAAATCATACTTTAAGAAAAATTACTGTCAAAGACAAGCTTTTATTCCAATGCGTTAAAAAGTAAAAAATAATTGCTTTGGATGTGTGACGTAGGTTAATGTGTGAGTTATAGATTCAAAAGCTTGTCGCTTTTGTATTCGAACTGAAAACTTTGCGCGACAAGCTCTTGAATCTATAACTCACGGAATAACTTACGTCACACATTCAAAGCAATTATTTGTTACTTCTTAGCGCATTTGTCTTTCAGAAGGTTTTTGATCAATAATTTTCTCACAATGTTAATGTGTTGATTTGTTTGAAAATATGAACGGGATGTTCATAAAATCAGATGTGGAATCATCTGCGACTGGAAGATAAACTTTAGTACTCTCTTTTGGAAAACATTCTTCTTTGCCTCATCCATCTATGTGAGTTCTTAATTTAGACTGGAATATCAAATAACTATCTGAATGAACATGCAAATTTTCAATTTTAGATTTTTTCTTTTGAGTTAGTGTTCTTTCAGATGTAGTTCAATGTCCAGCGTGGCCTTAGCCGGGAAAGTAGTTGTTTTCAGTTAGATATTCACAAAAACTAACTTCATTTTTATCGCGGAATTTTCAATTCACAGAAAAATATTTCCATTCAATATTCAATTGAGAATGTTTTCCTTTTCAACGTTGATGTGTTATTACCAAAGTATATTCATATGGTGTCATTTTTGTCAGTTTTTTTCTCAATGCTTCATCGTGTTCGTTTTTTATTTTTCCACGCTCAAGTGGACCAATCATATGTTGTCTTAAAGGAAAATAAAGTTCATTATTATTATTATTATTATTCGTTCATCTGTAACGATGATTATTCAGCAATGGCAAGAACGTTGTTGGAATCACAAATATGTTTGCAAGGACTGAGTTGTTTGAATGAAAATTGTGAAAAATTGCTCTATACTGAATCAGAAGAAATAGAATCACAGCACAATTTGGGGTCTATATTCTCAGAATTACTGCTTCCACACGGAGATTTATGAATAATTCGACAAAAAGTAGTAACAAAATAATTGATCGAATGAAAGACGAGTCTCGAGGAAGTTCGGGAGATATTCTCTAGAACCGGGTTGTTGATAATGTTAAAGAATGAAGGAATTCAATATATGGTTCGAGATAAGCGAATTTGATGAAAATTTGATTCAGTGAGGGCAGCATGGTGGGGTGACTTCTAGAGAAGATTGGTTTGTACCATCAACGAAGCTCACCATATAAACTATTCGCCCTAAGTATACGAGGACATTTTATTTCTTGAAGTATTCCATTTCCGAGTTTCAGAAGAGTATTGGTGGGAGAAATCAAATCAAATCTATAATAAATTCTTTCATTTATCAACGATATACCATTTCATGTGGAATAAAAATGTATATTCTAGTCACCAACTGCGCTACTATTGCTGAGGAGGCATCAAGCTCTGTTGAACTCCAGTTCAAACTGGATGATGAAGCTCATCAATTTACTACATTGTCCAAACATAATAGACTATCGGTAAATGCCGAAAAAAACGTATTGTTAGAGTTTTTATTCATAACGAGTTTCAATTTATTCCGCCAAAGGAAAACGTCATCTGCATACAAACCTCACCAGTCTATTGCACCTCCCTAGGGGATGTTACTAGAACGTTGTGTATTTTACATTCCATTATTTGCATCAATATGTTTGTGTACCAAGTTTCAAGTAAATGAGATGGAATAAGATTTTCCATTCGAACGTTTCGACCCCTTTTCACCTCTCTAGGAATGGAATTCTCAAAAAAAGTTTGACATGATTTCTTTATTTGAAACAGAGATTCAAAACACCAATTTTCACGACCCTTAGGTACTCGAATATTGATGGTACTTCTATACGAATTTTCAACCCCCATTAGGGTTGAATTTTCAGAAATCCTGCAATATGCATTCCTCCATTTGAGAAGGGAGCCAAATAATAATTTCCATGACTCCAACTTCAAAACTAACGGAACCCCATACAAATATTCACCCCTTTAGGGCTTGAATTTCCGAAAACACTGGAAAATTAAATTATTCCTTATGACAAATACCTCAAATATAAATTTTCATAACCCTAACTTGAAAACTAACGGTACTCCTCGACAAACTTCGATCCTCCATATTTCCTCCTTCATTGTTGAATTTCCAATAACCACGAAATGCACTTTCCTTCATTTGAAAAGAAAAGCCTAAACACCAATTTCCATGACTCTAATTTAAAAATTAATGGTACTTGCATACCCCCTTTTATCCCTTTTGGGAATGAAATATAAAATTATTTGTCAAAATTTTAGCTTCTTAGGTGCAGCGGTTTGGTCAGGGCGTTGATGAGTCAGTCAGTCAGGACATGTAATTTTATATGTATAGTCATACTGCCCTGAAACACATTACTTTTGTAACAAATCATATTATTCAGCTACGAGAAATATTTTTCCTTCTCACTCCTAGTCTCCTGATAAAAACGGAGTGAATTCCAATTTAAAATAACCACCACACTGGAAGTGACGCGGTGCGCATATAATCGTTTCTCAACAAAGATTTGAAATCAAATGTGTATTCGATTGATTTTGGAACCGTTGTCTTTTAAGTAGGAACTTAATCAGTTCCGAATTCAAAATGGAATTTTATGCAAAAGGCCATTTTTACAGTTTCACTTGTTAGTTCGTTCGTTCGTTAGTTAGAGATTTGTAATTATGGTTCTATTTGATTTAAAATTGGTATATGGAGATTATATCGGTATGGGAGATTATGAATTTTTCGTCAATATTCATAGATTCAAGATGGTGGGGCAGATTTGTGATTATGGTCCGATTCGATTCAAAATTGGTATGTGGGGGTTTTTGGGGTCGGATATCATGAAACTTTTGTCAAAATTCCTAAATTCAAGATGGCGGCCCCAAGATGGAGGAGTAGTTTTGTGATTATGATCCAATTCGATTCAAAATTGGTATGCTGGAGTTTTCGGTGTCGGATATTATGAATTTTTTATCGAAATTCATGAATTCAAGATGGCGGCCCCAAGATGGAGAACGAGTTTTGTTATTATGGTCCGATTCGATTCAAAATTGGTATGCGGTGGTTTTCGCGGACGGAGATTTTTAATTTTTTGTCGATATTCATAAATTCAAGATGGTGGCCTCTAGATGGAAGACGATCATAGTCATATTTTTTCCAAAATTTGTATGAGGGGGTTTTCAGGTTCGGAGATTATGAATTTTCATCAAAATCTATAAATTCGAAATGGCGACTTCAGGATGGCAGACGAGTTTTGTGATTATGATCAGATCCTATTCCAAATTGGTGTGTGGGAGTTTTTGGGGTCGGAGATCATGATTTCTTTCAGCTCAAAATTTACAGGGAAGAGACCCTGTAATAACGATGCTCTATTAAAAATGAACAGATTAAGGCAAACTTACTAAAAAGCAAAAAAATGAAATAACTAGTAAGAAACCTTTTTAAAGACAAATTTATATTTAAGCTCCTTACTGAAACGTATAAAATGACAATGATTTAATTATTTTTTGTTGAATAATTTGGTTTCGAAAAGCTTGTCGCGCGAATTGTAATAAAATCAATACTTCGACAAGTTGTTACTTACCAACCAATCATTGTCCACTGAAATTAATTGGTATTGTTAAACCATTTTCAATTGCAGAAGCTGTTTCTAAAAGGGGCTAATCAAAAACTCACTTCGCTAACAGCGTATGTGCGAGTTATCGGAATGAAAATTAATGTGTACTACTCGTGAACATTCGACGTCGCCAAACGGAAGATCAAAAGAGCCGACAGTCAAAGTGGATTTGAGTGACAGCTGTCAAGTTCTACAGTAGCCAATCAAGACGGACCGCAAGCCAATGATAATTTCTATAGGTGTGTCGATATGTTGAGGGGTCAAGAAAACTAATAAATCACCAGTTATATATGTGTTTCAACAGGCTGAATAAATAAAAGCCAGTAGCGTCTCTGGTCTAGGTGTGCGCCACCGAAATAGGTCCCGGAATATTCTATAGTTCTGTTGTTTTTTGTGGGAAACTATAGTTTTTTTCTGACCAAGGGAAAATGGAATTGCACAAAGTAGTAATTAAATTGCACAGGTGACTGAGAATAATATCAGATATGAAGTTATTTTAAATATTTCCTCTCAAAGGAAAATATTCAGCAATATGTTAATGCAATCCTAGTAAGAATTGCAGAAATAACAAAAATAAATAAAGTTTCCATTTATCGAGTAATCACGAAAGGACCTGTTGATCATACTGAAAATAGAAAAATGTGTGAGGAAAAATTTAAAAAATTAAATAGAACTACGCAAAACTTTATACGTGGAACTATTTATGATTTATATAAGGAGAACAGAGTTGTGACATTGAAAGTTATACAGCAATAGGTACTAGCAATTTTTTCCAGATAACATTTATACCAGCGTGGAGACATTGCATCAAGTTTCAATAAATTGTGGTTTTAAACACCAAAAAACTTGAAGCCAATGGCGATTACCGGATCATCAAGGATAGTGCAATGGCGACAAGATTATTTCTTGATGAAACATGGTTCGACAGTCATGATGTAGTGAATTACGGTTTGGTAGACAATAGTAAAAATTGCTGTTTAAGTGGGCCATGTTCTAAAAGGAAACGCATTTTAATAGTACACGCTGGAACCAAAGACGGTTTTGTACCTAATCCGTTATTACTATCTGCTTAAAAAATTTAAGACTGTGCTGCTGATTATCATGAAGACATGACAGCAGACTTACTTGAAAAGTGGTTTAGCATCGTATCACTCGCAGCAACTCCGTAAGATACCAAATAGTAGCAATAGAAAATCTGAAATAATTGCATTCATGTCTGAAAACAATTCCTGCTACCAATCGTGGAAACGGAAAATATTTGCTTACTGTTATAAAAGGTGTAAAGTTGAAAAAAATATATTATATTGACGAGCTGTGCAAAGAACGAGGTCACATCCTTCTAAGATTACCTCCATACTATTGCATATTCAACCCTATAGAGTAAATATGAGCAAACGTAAAATCAGAATTACGAAAATGTCATACTCCAAAACTGAGTGGAGGAGACCACTGAGAGATTTGGAAAAAATATGTTGAACATGTTATTCAAAAGGTGGCCGTGTATGTGGTCCAACCCATTATAATACAACCAAATAATGATTCTTGTTCAGACGAGTCCGACTGTCGTGATGATTGCTTATAAACAACCTTTAAAATCAAAAGGTTTAGAATTTTATTTGTTTGTGTTTGTGTGTGAGTACCTATAATATTTTGTTTTGTGTTTTGCAAAGAATTAATTTTTGTTTATGATTTTTGCTTTGAAATTTCGTTCGTTTTCCAGAAAAAAATCGAATTGGGTATAAAAATGGCTCAGTTTACGATTGGTACTCTGTTCAAATCTAAGGGCCGATTTCATAATGAAATTAAATACTCCTTTAAATGATAAAGGACACTTTATGTTTCGCTACGATTTCATAATACAATTTTAAAGATAAAGGTGCCTTTAAATGATACTTTAGTTAAATACCGAATGTTGCGTATTTAATGGCTCAAAGGCCTCTTTAAGAAATGTCAAATGTCAACCTTCCTAACCTCAAAACAAGTATCATTTTGAATTTTGAGGCATTTTGTTAAGTGTGTTGATTTTGAGACTCATACATTTTTTATTTTATCATTATGGACCATCAGGCTTCATCTAGTTCTAGTTCGAGTGATTCTGACGACGATTATGTTTTTGTGAGACGTAGGAAAGTATATAGAGAACGAGTGAACAACTTAGAGAAATTTGACGACTTGGATTTCTTCGATAGATTTAGGATTACCAAACCAACATTTCATTTACTTCTGGAAACTATTGAACACTTAATAGAGACACCAACTAACAGGTAGGCGTTAGCATATTGTAGTAATTGTCATGATTTTATTAATATAATTTTTTATAGGGGTGGAAGTATTAAACCAATGAACCAAGTCCTACTTACATTGAGATTTTATGCACTGGGTTGTATGCAGAAGGCAGTTGCCGATTTTACTGGTGTTTCAACTCCTTCAGCATGTAGGATCATTAGCAAAGTGTCAAATGCAATTGCTTCATTGCACAGACAACACATCAAAATGTATGAAACATATGAAGAGATGGAAAGTTCTGCAGCTAAGTTTTACCAAGTTGCAAGATTTCTCGTGTAATAGGTGCAATAGACTGCACACTCATAAAAATTGATTCACCTGGAGGAGATGATGCTGAAATTTTAGAACAAGAAAAATTTTTTGGTCTAAATGTGCAAACAGTTGCAGACAGTGATTTGAAAATCAGAGACATTGTGCAAGGTGGCCTGATCAAGTCATGACCAAACCATATTCAATAATAGTAGGTTGAAGCGACGATTTGGAGATGGTGAATTTGGCACATATATGCTGCTAGGAGATAGTGGCTATAACCTGAAGCCATATTTAATGACGAAACTGCAGGAAACTCATTCACCTGCAGAAAATTTATTCAATGAGTCCATCATTAGAACAAGATGTACTGTTGAAAGGCAGTATGGGGTGTGGAAGCGAAGGTTTCCTATTTTGAAATTAGGAATGAGGGTGAAAGTGGAAACTGCTTTCAACATTATTATTGCAACTGCAATATTACACAATTTGGCCATTGAGGAGAATGAAGACATTCCAGAAGAATGGTTAAATGAGGAATATAATGATATTGACCTTGCTCCACAACACGATGATAACATTCATTTGGGACGTAACGTTAGACAGTTTTGATTTTAAACCATTTTGCAAGGTTGTAAATACCTTTTATTAAGGGATTTTTCAATGAAAATAATACTTTTTGCTGAGTTACAGCCTTCTGAATCTAAATATCACACTATTTATATATCATTTTTCATAATAAAACATTTGAAAATACATCATTTTTTATTCATGTTCAGTTCTTGTTCCTTCAATTTCAAATCACAATTTAAAATGTTCATTTTGATTTCATGTTCCTCCTCCTCCCTCTGTCGTTTTCTTTGAAGATCTTCTCCTTCCATTTTTTTAGTTCTATCTCCTCCCTCAGTAACACAGTTTTCTTTTTATAATACTCTTCTTTAGCCAGTTGTAAAGAACTCGAAATTGGCATTGTTGGCCGCAGTTTCTTATTTTTGGCGTTCTCAGTTGTTTTGGTGTATACCTTGACCAATCAACTGGCAAAGTCTGAAAATATAAAATGATTCCATTATATAATACACTTTTAATTTAATACAATTGAATGAATGCAATAACTGAAAATCACAGTGATTATTTGATGTATGGTTAGAAGGACAGATCAGTTGATCTGTCCAAGAGATGTCACTGCATATATAAAATGAAACTTTCAGGAACAAAGAGGAATTACTCAATACTTGTCAGCTACATCTTGGACAGATCAACTGATCTGTCTTAACAGATGCATTAAATACTCTCTGTAATTTTCAGAAACGAGAAGAGAAAACCCAAAAAATGAACATTGAACCTTCTCGAAGAACATACAGACAGTATTAAGCCATAATAGTTTGACTTAATTATTTGTTATTATGAAGTTGAGGAGTGTAAAACTGTGAAAAGAAGGCCATGAATCATCATGGTAGGTATTATTAGAATATATTGTTTAGATATTCAATGATGAATGTTGCACTTCTCTATAGAATATAAATATCAACTTAATACTTCAATTTCAATATTACTGAAGTTCAAATATTTAATCACCTGAATATCAGCATTCTGGGTACTTGAGTTATCAATGTTCGTCACAGGTGAAACATCCAGTTTGGAAGAACTTGGAACAGCATTCTATAACAAAAAAAAATCAGGAAGATTTTATATTTAATGATAATTATTTTATACTAAATAACAAATTAAATTAAACCATCAAATAATCAGACAACTTACAAAATCTTCTGCTGCTGTAGACACTGCATTATCTTTATCATCCTCCATTAGCACAATGAACTGAAAAAATTAGTCTTTCAATGTTGATAGATATTATGAAATATAGTTTAGTACCTCTTCACACTGGTCCTGATTTATAACTTCAATATTCTCCATATTTATCCCTCAACTGGGTTGTAGACAGCATCAGAATCATTAGGATTATGAAAACCAATGACAGTTTTTCATTTGTGACTCTCAGAACTGCTTCAACCACAGGATCCCAATCAGGCTCATTTGTTGGTCCACCTCCTGTTCCTCGATAATAGCCTCTATTTTCAGCTGCACATTTCCTTGCCTTGGTTTTTAAATTTTCATATTTGGCTTTCAATTGTTCCATGGATCTTGCCTGTTGGATTGGTCCTTTGGCATTCAATTGGAAAGTCACTTTATTCCAAGCTTCAATCTTAAAAAAAAGTTTGGACATTATTAAATACATAAAATGTTGATCAAATAGTAACAAACCTTATTGCTATTAGAGACTTTATCACTGGTCTTGCATTCAATGATATTTTTGAACTTCTCCACTTCCTCAACAAGGAGCATTTCTTCCTCTTTCGTAAAATTTGAAGATCGTTTTACTCGTTTTAAGATTTTACCTTCCATTATACTTAATAAACACCTATTCAAACAAAGCACATCCACTCCCAACTCACTACAACACAAGAATAACATGAGAATAAGAATAACCTAGCAGGAGAACCAAAACCACCCCAAAAAAACCCCATAGATAATATTTTTAATCCTGCCTAGGGTGTCTAGTATCCCAGTAACTGATGCAATTGTACCTGTTTCAGGTATACCAACATTGCTAATTTTCGTCAAATGGACATTTAGTTAAAATTCCATCATCATATGATTATGAAATCACCATTACTTCATACTGCATTTAAATGACACTTTAAATAAAAGGATCATTTTACAAAAGGAGCTATTAGCATTTCATTATGAAATCGGCCCTAACGCCCTTGTGGGTAATATTTTTCTCTGCGTTCATTTATTTAATATTACTTGTACCAACTTAACGACCTTATACAATAGAAAAATTATAAGGATTATATTAGATCTGAAGGGCTAAATTTTAGATGAATAGGTTTTCGATAGATACTGTGGACTTTTAAACCAAAGTATCTCATTTTGAAAAAAAATGCGGTTGATCTAGTTATGCATAACGTCGTCCAATTCATGATGATCCGTTTGCTTATTTCTCGCTTATGGCATATTTTTTTATTTTAACGTATTTTTAAAAATATTTAAATATCCTAATAAAATTTCTTATCTCCGCCTATGCTGCTCAAAGAATACCGCCTCAAGACTACGAAACTTGTTTTTATGCTTCTGCAATTGTAAATGGTTTAACTATACCTACTTTTATGAACACTTCGCGCGCGAATCAAATAATTCAACAAAAATTATTAAATCATTGCCAGCGATGACTTAAACTTATTTTATACATTTCAGTACACGGCTTACATAAAAGCATGTCTTTTAAAAGGTTTTTCATTAGTTATTTCATTATTTGAGGAGGTGTGTAGTCTATCGAAGTGCCAGTGGAAAGTATTCCATAGTGCACTTCACTGATTACTAAACAACTTCGTGTTTGATCAGTCGGCCTTCATACTCATATGGTAATGTCTACCATTTTGCTCAACAAGTATGAAACCATATCATTATTTCATATCTTGCAACTTGTTCATTTTCCATGTAGAAGGGAGGGCAGAGGATACCGAGATCATATAGATAATTAAGTTCAAAGAAACAGCCGGCTCACAGCAGCAAAAAAAGGCCAGAACAGGGTCGTCAACAATTACATTAGTTATCCAGGAAATTTGTTTTTGCGTCGCCGCACCCAAGAAAAAAGTTCAGACTCACCCACATTTTTATGAATGCTGAGCCCCATGAAAAATGCAAGTACCCGTAAAACCCCATTTATTGGTTGTCGTTTTTGAAATTTCACACTATTCAAATTCAGATAAATGATCTTCAAGTGGTAATATATATAGAAATTGTTTTATGAAAGTGTAAGCCGACCATAGTACTATGAAATGTATCATTTAATCACTATTGTCAGTTCTAATAAGAAATTACCAATCTTGCTGAAAGGAAATTCACCCTCTTGATGTAAAGAAGCCAAAAGTATTACTATTTCTCAGCCAAGTATATTTATATCCTATCAACTACCAGCATCATTCATTTCACTAGTTCCTCCAGTTTTGATAGTATCAAATCTGGGTGACGCATCTATTGAAAATTTCACCGATCCAGTTCCTCCAGACAAAGAGCTGCCGCTCATTATTGCGCCCTTTTCACAAAAGAAAGCCACAATCAGAATATTCCTAAATGATTTTCGTTTTTGATTTTATGAAATATCTATGATTTCTTTGACAAAATCAATTTGGAATGGGATTTTATATGATATTTATGAATTCAATGGGAAAAGATGCAAATATTCAACTTGTTTATGTTTGACCAACAACACTCATTGGAAAAAAAAGCCACCCTTACATTTATTCCGAAACTTCCGGAAAATTATCCTTCAGGGACGATTCGTATTTTTCTGAAACTAATATAAACTTCAGCAGGATGTTATTTATCGCAAGGGAAAATCAGTCTTATCGTTATGATAACGCGCTTAGTTAATGGCCCTTCCGCCAAAATATGCTTAAGGTTAAGTGGGAATATTCTCTTGAATATGTAATGAATTTTCCGGATATTAGAGTTCCGTAGGGTTCCATGCAGCTGCAGCTCGGTGTATGATGCGCTTCCATTACTGGCATAGGAAAGTTTAATGAAATAACTTTCGTTCTTGCCGATCTGAATACAGAGTGAGCCATCGAAAACGAAACAGCAGATGAGTTGGGAAGAGAGAATCGTAGTATCAAAAAACGCTCGGACACGTTTTGAGAAGGACATAATTCGTGATGGAAGCCACCTGCCCTACCGTTCATCCCCTGTTGTTGTGACCGCCGCCATCCCTGAAAGTTTAAAAAGCAACATATGGCAAGTGATACCTCATGTGAAAGGTAGTTTTTCCCCAAACATCAAACAACAACAAAAATACGAATCATGTCTATTTTTTTTCGAGATATGCACAGTTAAAGTTGGAAAATTACTCTCCGTTTATTCAATCAATAGACACCAGAGCGGACGATGCAACTATTGAATAAGTATCATTGTCAATGAATTGAATGTTCAAGCTGTCTACCACCGATTTCCATTTATACAAGTGTTGCGAAATGAGACCTCGGCAGCAATTCGTTAGGCAGCTGATACAGAGATTCCGATTCCGTTGCTAGGTATTGTTTCAAATTACTTCCCATGTCACTTTACCGCTTTATTCCATCCTCCTCCACTTGGTTTGACAATTTGAGGGTTTTTAGGAAGCGATAAAAAGCCGTTTGTCTTATTGGAGTCAAATGCCACAAAAACTTGTAGGTATGAAACATTTCTGTTGATTGTTTGATAACGCAGGGGTTTTGTCTATCAGTGTCGAATTTATCGTCGCACATACAGGTATTTTGATTAGTTAGGCGGAGTAAAATATATTTAGTTTGAATCTGAACAATTAATTTTTTTATCAAATTTCATTATGTTATACATGCTTCACTGCGTAAAAATAATAATATAATAATTATGATGATAATAATAAAAATTATATATTTATTCAAAGTAGTGTAGAATATAGGGATAACCGAACGACTAGCATCAATTTTTAATGTAATATAGGTTAACTTAATAAAAAACTGTAAGTAACAAATAAAATGCACCTCTCTCTCTCTATCAAGAGGGCGACGGAAACCACGATTCTTCATCAGAAGATATTTCTACTTCTTCAGATTCTGCTTCTTCAGATTCATAAGGATCAGCTGGCATTAACAGTTCCAAGGGTCCTTTTTGATATGGGTTATTTTTTCTCTTGGGTTTTGCTCTCTTGCTTGTTAGGAGTGGATCGGAGCTAAGTAACAACCAAAGTTATGGATATTCCTTTGTGAATAAGACCACCTTTGTTTTAATTGTGAATTGATGTACGAAAATATGTGCTTTAAGTCTTTCATTTGGTCTTCAGAATAATTCAGATTTGAAAACATAATTCGCAAGATATTCGATTTTTTTTTTTTCGGAAAAGTGCATCCGAGTTTCAATTCGGGCACTAGATACTATTAGTATCAAAATATTTTCACAGTGAAGAATCCTGCATTTCATACCAAGCCATTTCAAAGTTAGTTTGCGTCAACACATGTTCACCTCCTACGAGAGATGAAGATGGGTTGCGGAAACTTAAATGGCTACCTCCAAGTGGTATCGCTGGATAACGGGGTTGACAAGGAAAATCCAGTGGGAATGACCAGAAATGGTCAAAACCTGCGGATCTCTAAGTCAATCTCAAACCAAATGGCACCACAACATGGCTTAATCCAAGGCGTCAAGCGACCCGTGCCGAGGGATGGATGATACCTGAGCCAGTCAGGTATAAAAAAAACGGAGCCTCTGGGATACATGGCGACCTCCCAGAGTAATCTGCCTTACACCTGCGCAGGGGGCACCGCAGGTGTGGACGACCCCTTCCCCTACACTCGTGGGAACAAAATGGAAACCACAGAAAAAAACAACCCTGGGGAACTTCCAGTTGAAGAAGACCCAACACCGATAGCGGGTATGGAAGTCGAGGAGATTCCAGTTGAATCACACTGGGCACCAGAAACCGTGAACCCAACCGAGGAGGGATCAGCAGATGGTCCAACACCTGAGAAACTCCCGGAAACAGAGTGGATTCCAAAGCCATTTGGTAAAATGGAAACCAAAAAGATTCTTCAGCTCATCAAAACCCAGGATATGGGGATAGATACTGAAGAATGGCTTGTCATCAAGAGACAAGAGGAGGCCTCGGGTCTAACTCTTGTCTTTCAATCTTTGACTGTGACGCCCTAAGTAGTAGGCGACACAGAACCTTTGGAGAGATCAGCCCGGAAACAGGCATGAATCCGAAGAACCTCATCAACAGGCTTCTAAACCTAATTAAAGGCACAAACCTGTTTGAATGAGGAACCACTGACGACAGAGTGATACAATAGACCCCAGCTGGTCGCAGTGTCAAGGGAAGCTAAGTGCCAACCCTATCTCTGGCTCGTCAGCTTCAAACCAACCAACCAACCAAGTTATTGCGCAGCCATATGCAGCAGATCTACTGATCATTCTTTTCTATATACTCTCAAGTTCTCATTGAACTGAAAAAAATATGAGGGACGAAACCTGACGTAAAACATCATCTTTAAGGAGAGCATACACGAAGCAGTTCACCAGAAGGCAGGTCTTTCGATCCTCAAACCCGAAGGGTAAACCTGTACTCTCGGCTAAAGCATTTACAATACGGTTTATTCGGAGGGTTTTGTTCAGTTTTGTGTGGTGCAAAGCAAAAATTAGTAGATATTATCTCGAAAAATGATATTTTGTTGATAGGACTGATAGTTGCTTTGTTGCCTAAAAATAGAAAGAGATAAAGTGCAAACGTTCGAAATGGGTGAAACAGTGGTTAATAATTCGACAAGTGTATTCGCATATGCACCTAATAAATGAATTACAACTGGAACCTGATGATTATGGAAATTATTTCTGTTATTATTTTCTTGTTCTTTACGGTATGAACTACGCATATTGTAAATTTTTTCAAACACCATATCTTTTGTATCTACTGTCTCCAATTTGTCCACCAACTTATTGTATGCCTCTAACTTCAAAGGTTTATTTGAATATTGCTTGCTTTTCATGTCATTCCAACAAGGCAGCAACCTATATAGTTGAATAAACTCTTCTATGAAGTCGTGAGACTACGTACTCATATCTCCAATAGGTTACTTCATAGGACACTAAAACTGAACTGCTTTCCATCTCACAGAAACTCTTGGCCTGTACCCACGTTTTGAGAGGCCGAGAGTTCAGGTCGGGCATTCTGGCCAATATGAACACTAAAGATACGGTTTGCCTTCAGGTTTGCAAATCGAAAGGCATTCCTTCCTTCTGGTGAACTGCATCGTGTATGCTCTCCTTTGATAATCAATGATTCTGCGAGCAGAAGTTGAGATATCGCAAGCTCCACCCTCCCCACGATCGACGAGGGCTTCTGCTCCTCCTCCCCCCATTAGCAGCACAGTACCTACCTTCCTGTTTCAATCTGTGGTGACTAATACACAACATGAGGGGGGATTCTGAAATTGAGGTAGGCCCTATCAGCGCGCTAGGTAATCCTAGCTGCCGTTATAGCTCAGCCACGGTGGGGCCGCTTGCTACTGGCTATGGGATGTCAGTACCCGAGCGGGTTAATGCGCCGCTCCTTGCCGAGTCAGCAGGGAATACAATCACCTCAACCCATAGGTGAAGGACTCCCCGGTCTCTACCGAATTACGGTATTGTTTTCCATTGGTCCACTATCTAGCCCACGCCCCCCACAGTCCAACACCATGTGGAGAGGCACCGGCGATCCGGTGGGGCTATCCTTTTCCCCCTGGGTAACAAGACTCCTCCTGCCAGCGTTTGATGGGTCACCGTCATATCAGACTTTCGACCTGATATTACTCGTGTAACGTGTGACGAGTAACCGTTCGAGTGAGAGTTCGCCGAAGCTACTAAGCACTTTACCATGTTACTGAGAGAGGGACCTGGACTTTGCCCAGAGGTGTCTGGGATCATCGCAGATACTCCCCTCCCGGCGACCTAGCCACATGGTGGGACTAGGCCCCACTCTCCTTTGAATAAGTAAGAAATTAATTAAAACGAAAGCAAAAGTAATGTTTTTTTTCAAACTAAAGTATAAGAAAATAGTTGAAAAAAATTATTGAGCCGTTAAATATATGCCCACTCACCAGCATTATCAGAATCCATGATGTTGTTTCCAATATTTTTCTGAATAACTGGTGTATGCACTTTTTAAATTAAACGTTTACGAAGACTGCTGAAAATGAACACATGCACTTAGCAAAAGGCCCGAGAATCGACTGATGTTTCTGCTCCATCATTACCTCAAGTGAGCTATTCAATTTGGTGAGGAATTTTTTTCTACCTGCAGTGTGTTCTACGAAATTGACTCATATGCTTCGGTTGAATGACATACAGTGAAGTACTTGACAAGAACTGCTGAAGAAGTTTCCTCACTTATGGTGTACGATCGTGGAAAGGTTGAAATTATAACGATTTTTTTTCAAACGACATTGCTGTAATCGCATGGCGAATGTGTTCAATTGGACGCATCTAGTACGTGTTGCTAAGAAATATGTTTTAGAATTTGTACGAAAGTTTGGTCGAAAGGGATCAGTAGCCAATGAGAAACGAAACTCAGAAAGTGAACTTCGATTGAATCTGTTGAAGTTAGACTTTTAGGACAAGTTGATGCAGACCCAACGATGAGTATGTGGAAATTGGCAAGTATTCACAACGTCAGTAGAACCAGTAATCGTTTTAAATTTCATTCATACAGAATACATTTGTACACCAATTGAATTCAGATGATTTTGATCGGCGACAGGAGTCTGTGAAATTATATCTTCTTTTCGGACGAGTGAACATAAGTGAATTCATAAGTGTCGTTATTGGTCAGATGCTAATCAACATGTCCAAACTCAAACTCCCCGAAAACTGGGCCGATATTTTTGGAGACCGTCTGATTGGAACCATGTTTCTCGATGGTAATCTTCTTCATCTTATTTGGAATTACTAGATGAGTATGTCTATCAACATCGAAAATGACGATAGTTACCCAGAAGACCACTCGATATTTCAACAATATGTGGCACCTCCACATTCTGCATTACTTTTAGTGCGTTTTTATATGGGATGTTTCCTGGGCATTGGATTGGAAGAACCCCACTCGATTTTTTCACTTCAGAAACAAAATTTATGCAACGGAACCTGCATCTCTGGAAGATTTGCGACATAGAATTGTTGACGAAGGCCGGCGGATAACGCCAGAAATTATACGAAATGTGAGGTCTCATTCTGAACAGAATTTGTATTATTGTATAGAAACCGGTGGTAGACAGTTTGAACATTTGATTCATTGACAATGATAATTATTCAACAGTTGCATTGTCAGCTCTGGCGTCTAGTGATTGAATAAACGAACAGTGATTTTAACTTTAACTTTTTTTGTTTCGAAAATGGATCGACAGGTGCCATAGCACAAAGGGATGAACGGTATTACAGGTGCCTTCCATCGCGAACGATGTCCCCCTTGAAACTTTGATTCTTTCTACCCAAATAGCCGCTCTTTCCTTTTCAATTGCCCACTCTATATAAAAAAATGGATGTTGGTACATATGTATGAGATTGATAAACTCCGACACCGTTTGACCGATCACCATGAAAGTTGACACACATCTATATGTTCTTTAATGGAGAAGATTTATGCTATCCATTTTACTTCAACTGACCACTAGATGGCGCTACAGCGCATCAACATACCTTTCAACCGATCGCCATAAAAATTGGTGTACACATATATTTCAATACGGAGAATATTTTGCAGTAACTCGCATAACGCGATAAAGGGATAAATGGAAAATGGGAAGCAAAGTCACATGCATAACGTAGATGCACCAACACAAAGAAAAACGTAGGAAAAAATAAATTCTACGAGAAGTCGCAGGTACATGCTAGTAACATATAAATTACTGAAAACAATACATCAAATTACCGAATTTTGGTTTCTGGTTTGTTTATTCATGAACAATATATCTTAGTATCACTGTATCGCAATTCGAATTTTGAGAATTGTTCGAAAAAATATTGAATTATTTTGCGATAAATGGCGAAATATTTTGCGTAGTTTTCAATCAGTTCAAGCAATATGTTTTGCGATTTTAAAACATCAACAACAAATTCAGTTAAATGAATTTCCAGATACTATATCTAAGAGAATAGGAGAATTCCGAAGGTTGTTATAATCATCTATAAAATATCCCAAGCAAGTTGTTTCTCTGCTGGGGTGTGCAGCGAAGTAAACCCTAATAAAACATCCTTTGTTGTTGCCACCGGAAATTACACCCGAACTCGGAGAGAAAATCGTAGACTTCGTTGAAAATTGCGATTCAATCAAATAAAGGATTATATCCGATGCAGAATGAATCTGGTACTGAAGTATAAACATCTTGCATTGTTGTTCATTGAAGATTTTTCCTTTTTGAAAGAGTTTCTTTGAGAGTTCAATAATTTCCTACAGAGTCATGAAAAACCTAATATTATTTGAAAGCAATAAAAAGGATAATAGAAGCTCCTTTAGCTCTCATATATTATCATCATCTTTTTGTGGATTATTATTACTGATATGAGAGATGAGAGTGAGGTACACATTTCCTGGGATTTTCTTGTTACGGTGTAAATGCTAAGAATGCTCACGCTATCATCCTCATAGAGCGGGAGCCAGCAAAAAAACACGCATTATTAGCTCAAAACTTTTTGAGGAGTAAGCCATTGTTATAAATATCAGGGCAGCGCAAATATGGCGGCCCGTAGGTGATGGCGTTGCGCTGCGCAATTTTTTTTAATGTGCCAAAAAAAGCTATGCCCTTGGGGCATGAGCTCAAAGCTAATTCTTGTTTTAGATTATACATAAGATAGTATGAAGGAGTTGCAGCGTCTCAAACTGTCCGCCATACTCAATTAAACGTGTAATTTTTTAGATGTTCTCTTGAAATACGAGCATAAAGCAAATTCTTCCACCAAATGATAGAAAAAGATGTCTCATTACCGATTATGACCATGCCATACTGTTTCGGTGCCCCTAAGTCGAGATCGTCCAATATTGAAACGAGCACTTTGGCCTTTCCCTTCCTAACAACCAATTCTTTTCGAAGATGCCCGATCTGTAGCTATCAATATAAATTCCATATGCGTACCAAATTATTTGGTATAGGCACGTAGTTTTTGGTAGACGAGTTTCGTGATTATGGTGCGTTTCGATTCAAAATTGGTATGTGGAGGTTTTCAAAGTCGAAGATTATGGAATTTTTGTCATAATTCATAAATTCAAGATGGCGGCTTCAAGATGGAGGACGAACTTTGTGATTATGGTCCAATTCGATTCAGAATTAGTATGCAGGGGTTTTTGGGGTCGGAGATTATGATTTTTTTGTCAAAATTCATGAATTCGAGATGGCGGCCCCAAGATGAAAGATGATTTTTCTGATTATGGTCATATTTCATTCAAAATTGGTATGTGGGAGTTTTCAGGTTCGGAGATTAGGAATTTTTTGTCAAAATCTATTGATTGAAGACGGCGACTTCAGGATGACGGACGAGTTTTGTGATTATGGTCAGATTCTATTCAAAATTGGTGTGTGGGAGTTTTTGGGGTGGGAGATCATGATTTCTTTCAGCTCAAAACTTACAGGGAGACCTTGTAATAACGATACTCTATTAGAAATAAACAGATTAAGGCGAACTAACTGAAAAGCAAAGAATAAAATAAATAATAAAAAACCTTTTTAATGACAAGATTTCATTTAAGCCGTGTACTGAAACGTATAACATAAATTTAAGTCATCGCTGACAATGATTTGACAAGTTCTTACTTACCAACCAATCACTACCCAATCAAATTGATTGGTACCTACTTTCATGAATTTTTATGAATATTTCGCGCGACAAGCTTTTTGAAACCAAATAGTTCAACAAAAAATAATTAAATCATTGTCAGCGAGGACTTAAATTTATTTCATACGTTCTAGTACACGGCTTAAATAAAAGCTAGACTTTCAGAAGAGTTTTTATTAGATATTTTTTCAAATCAAAATTGAAGAACTGAAAATGTCGAACAAATAACAATTGTGGTTTGAATTTAGATTAGATTTAAAATTGTGTCTACGGTTGGAGATTATAATATATATATATATATATATATATATATATATATATATATATATATAATATAATATATATATATATATATATATATATATATATATATATATATATATATATATAAATATATATATATATATATATATAAATATATATATATATATATATATATATATATATATTTATTTATATATATATATATGGAGAAATATAATATATATAAATGAATTCATATATTGAAAATGGCGGCTCCAATATGGCGTTTTGTGATTATGGTCCGATTCGATTCAAAATTGGTATATGGGGATTTTTGAGGTCGGAGATCACGTTAAATCCATAAATTCAAGATGGCGGACGAGTTTTGCGATTATGGACCCTGGGGGATTTGGGGTCGGAAATTTAAGAGTATGTTGGACATTTTTCTAGCAAAGTATTTTGAGTAAGAAACGTTATTCACCACCAGCACACTGCTCGTGGGATTATTTGGAATTAGTTGTGTTTCTACCCACCTCATGGAATTTTCGTTGTTCATGTCATCGTGATAGTCTCCACTTTTTCCCCAGATTTGAGAATTAAAAGGCCATCCTTTACAAACCTCATTTCTCCTCCTGCATGAACTATTATTATTCATTTTCCTTTACTATATGGTTTTTTTGAATTTGAATCAGGATTTTTATTATCAACCTACGTCTTAGAATCTGTATGAGAACTGTGCAAATACGTCTAATCAGTGTAAATAATGTTTTTTTCTTGTTCACGATACATTTTCATTTTCTTGAGAATCCCATCTTCAGTAATCTAATTTCATGACTTTCTATCAATATCTTTCGATTATCAGGCGTTTTTTCCCAATCATAACATAACTCTTTGATTATGTTGTGCAATGTTGAACGACAGCCTTCAAACCCTACCTGAGAATTTTTAGTTTTTGAAGAATAGACTTCAAAGTAGGGCGTTGTTTTTCAATCAAACAAAAATCATTAATAATAATTCTTATTGTTTCACCCTGCCCTTCCGTAATAATACTTTTCGACTTTATTCTTCCTACACTTTTTGCGGAGACGGCAAAGAAGGAAAACTATCTGAATTCACAACTGATTGTTCCGTTTTAATTTTTTCAAAACAATTTTCTATAAAGATATTGGTATCCCATTTTTGGCCTCATTTTGCATGAATTTGATAACATTGGCCATATTTTTTTTTTCCGCTACTGAATAGTACTTACCACTGGGCATTTTGGCAAGGTGACAAGTGAACTAATGCAAAGTTGAATAAAGAACTGCACTACCTATTTATCAATCAAACAAACCTAACCTTTCAAACGCTGCATGCCAAGACACTGGTGAAGATTTGCCGTAGCATAATCTGCCAGAGCAAATCGTGCCCACTCGTGTTTTCCCCCTCTCTACCTACCAAACGGTCATTCCAATATTGGACGAGCTCTGATTAAAAAATGTCGAATTTTTCACTAGTCCATGCACCATAGTTATACACCTGGAAAAAACATGTATCGTTTGATTTTGATGTCTAGAAGACGAGTCTGTAAGTGCCATACCGATCGGAAGTCTTGAATGTGAGAAGATACCTTTAAAGTTGTAAAATTCTCACAAGTGTGATGTATAACAGGCACAAATGCCATACTTATTTTTGTGAGACATATTTAATACCTGGAATACGAATAAATATGTGCCATACCGATATCATGTCTCTTAGATGAGGAATAATTGAATTATGTATTACCTACCAATCAGGCATTCGATAAAGTCGTTGAAAATTTTGATGCCCCTCGAATTCCACCATTTAGAGCCGAATTAGTTCAACAGTTGAAGATATATGGACTAGTGGAAAATTTGACATTTTTTTATCAATATGGCAGGTACATGTATAATTAGGTAGTATTAACTAAACGCGTCCATCAGTGCGATTGCAACTCTCAACGAATGAAGTGTGAATTTCGAAGATATTTTTAACGTTACATTAGTTATTGTACTATACAGTTGATATGTGGTTAGAATACGGAGTCGTGCGGAGTTTGTATTTAATGTATTTGTTTTTCGGCAAATAATCAGAGATCTTTTTGATATATGGCGTTCTACGAAGCCAACAGATCGTTTAGCATGTTTGATTGAGTTCGTGCAGCAGCAATTAGGGATAACAAATTCCACTGACCAGGAATTAGTGGAAATAAAACGAGTAGTAACGGCAGAAAGTTAAAAATTCAGACAGAGGTGGAATAAAGAAGGTCGGAGATATGATGATTTTATAAAATCATACAAATGATGGATTAACGAAGAGATATATTTTGGCATCGTATCTAGAAAATGTAATACGCCAGTAGGTCTGCCTCAAAGAAATGTCAGTGACATTTCTTCTAAAACGAAACTCAGTAAGGTTGAAGTTCTACTTAAAAGATTTAGCAGTGATGATTTGTCTTTTGCGGCAAAAGTAAGGGCTAGTGGCAAGAGATACAACGCACAATTCATTCGGAAAATTGTGACACATCAGTAATAAAGTGACTGTGAATCAATATTGAAACATACAACAAGGAGCAACAACAACGTGAGAGGGGATTCAACATATATCCATGTTATGAACTAATTTTCAAAGAGGAGAAAAAGTGTTATCCATCTGTCGAAAATATAGTAGAATTAAAATTTCATTCATTACTCGACCCTAGCATTGTTGTTAAGTTATTCCAAAGGTATTTAATCGCTTAGACATGACTCATTCAAATTGTACGATTATTTATAAATGGGGGTGTGATGGGTCATCCGGCCACAGAATATATAAACAAAAGTTTGATGATCCTGAGAAAACTGATGAATTCCTGTTTGTTATATCTCTTGTATCAATTATAATACTAACAGAAGACGGGCAAGTTATATGGCAGAATCCACGACCATCCACACCAAGACTGTGTAGTATAATTAAATTTGTTTATGAAAAAGAAAGTGAAAGATTGATCAAAGAAGAATTTAGATTGATTACATAAAAATTAAATCTGCTAACTATGCTTACCATAAATGATCGTCCGTTTTCGATTAAACATAACATGATACTATGGATACTGGTGCTAATGATATGAATACAGAGAAAATATTCGAACTCGATATAAATATGTATCAATTTGGGATATCTCCACTACATGGTTTTATTCCTTCCATGGAATGTTTTTTCCATATATGCTACCGGCCTGAAATTAAAACATGGCAAGTTCGAGGTGAACAAAACAAAAATAATCTTGGGGGCAAAAAAAAGCAGAAACAAAAAGGGGGAAGGGGGGGTATCGTTAAAATCGATGGGGTCAACAAGGAGAAAGAGTTTTTTTTCGCGTTCAGACCCTCAAATGGTCCCCCGTCCTTCTTTAAAAAGTCCCCTGGCACAATCCGCATTTCTCTACGACCCCCCTTTAGGCTGTGCGCTTCCCCGGGGACAATATGTATGCCAAATTTCAATAATTTCCCAATTCAACTGTCTCGTGGCGGAACTACCTTAAACCCAGCCTACTGCGATCCCGCGGAAAGGGCAAATTCTCGATATTTTGCTTCGCGTTGGAGATACCGAAAAAACTTATTTGAAAAAGTTGCTCAGAAATCGATTTTGACTCTACATACCAAACGCAAAATTCGAATTTTGTTTTTTTTTGTAATTTTCATAATCAAGTCCGATTTTCAATTAATGGTTCTGAATAAGAAGCTATAGAAATGATAAATAGTCAAAATCAATGATTGAAAAATAACTAAAATTGAATATTTTTATTTTATCAAATGTGAGTTAATCGAATTCAGTCTCTTTTACTATCCTGTCTCCAATTTTGAGGGATTTTTCAATATTTGTTGAATATAATTGACTGCGAATAATACCATTTGCCTAATGTTGGATGGAAAATCGTCATTCTCAATGTTTCAAAGCAGTCTCATATTTTGTGACTCAACAGTTTTCAATTTGGGCTAGAGTGTCATGGAAACAAATGGACTATTTATACCAAATGTCAGTTTGAAAGTGAATGCGTCAAAAACAGCCACAAAATGGCAATTGAACGTCTTAGTTTACGAGAAAAATTGAAATAATAAGGTTATTTGGTGATGGTGCTCGAAGTAGCAGACAAGTTTCTCATGAATTCAACAGAAGACATCCTCAACGAAATCGTATTCGACATGGAACGGCAGCCTCCGTGAATAAACTTTTTACTCAAACCGGAAGTGTATTAAAAAATCGTCCAGCTATTGACAATCCACATCGAAATCGGAGGTACCATGTTGATGATAATATCTCAGCTTCAGCTTGTGCCAATCCCAAAATTAGTTTGCGTGAAAGGTCTGAGCAATTGAATGTGAGTAGAGAGAAATTCAGAAGATGTCTCGTTCTCCATAAAATCGAACCTTTCAAACCAAAGTTCTTGCACACATTGAAAGAAGGTGACGAATATAAACGATAGGATTACTGCTATTGGGCCCAAGAATTTTTTTTAAATGATAGAAATTTCCTAAGAAAAATGTTGTTCACTAATGAGGCTATGTTAACTACTAATGAAATAGTATCTAATCAAAATTGCAGATACAGGTCTTCCGAAAATTCCCACTGGGTTATAAACTGTAAGGACCAATACTCTCAAAAAGTTAATGTATGGTGTGGTATTTTAGGCGACAAAATAATTGAACCATTTTTCTTCAATAATACCATTAACGCTGAACGACTATTGATTTTTTTTTTATAATGAATTATGGGAAATCATTGAAAATCTACGCCCTCAATGTGCGACAAGAGATGTACGTTCAGCTAGACGGAGCTTCCGTTCATAATTCTTGGATGGTTCGAGAGTGGTTAAACGAACATTTTCCATTACGTTAGATTAGTAGAAATAGCCCATATGAACAATGGCCTCCCCGCTCTCCTAACATAACACCAATGGATTTTTACTTCTGGGGAACTGTCAAGAATGAGGTTTACAAGTCTAGGCCACGAAATCGACAAGAACTTTGTGAGAGAATAAGGCAAGCCTGCCGTGAAATAAGTATTCCAGAACTAAGGAGAGAGGCCAATAATAATAATATAAAAAGAATTGAAAAATTTATCAGAATTGAGGGCGGACCAGAAAGACAATATTTGAAACTGACTTCCAATATCAGTGTTTATTTCATTTCCTGTTCGAATTCGATTCAATAAATAGTTTTTCATTAATTGTCATTCAATTTTGACCGATTTTATCGTCTCTGTGGCTTTTTAGTAACAACTGATAATCAAAATTTGATTTTTCTCATAATTAATGGTTTTTCATTCTTATTTACATCATGACGAATTTATTGTTTCCGTAGCTTCTTATTCAAAACCATTAATTGAAAATCGGCTTGACTAAGAACATTCTAAAAAAACAAAACGAATTTGACGTTGAAATTCGGTATGTGAAGTCAAAATCGATTTCTAAGCTACTTTTTCAAATAACTTTTTTCGGTATTTCCAACGCGAAGCAAACTATCGAGAGTTCGCTCTTTTCGCAGTAGGCTGGGTTTGAGGCTGTCACTCGGGCTGAGTATTGCGAAAAGTGCGGCCCATAAAGGTCTACGTCTGTACCAGAAATCAAAAATGACTGAAATACAGGGGTGTCTTCATCTTAAGTGTGTCACACTATATAACATTTTTGTTGTTTTGTTGTTTTGTTGTTTTATCTTCATTAAAAACTTAATATCAATTCATTAAATAAGTAAACGAATAGATAATTCTTCTTCCTGGTTGTGGTATTGATACGTCTATATTGAATTCAACTTCTTGATTAGTGTTGGTATTATTTTCATATTTTTTTCAAATGCCTGCTCATTAGTATGCATTGAACTGTTAGTACTATTTGGGTTCATAGCAGCAATGAACACGACGTCCGAATTCAGAAATGTTGTCAATTTCTTTGTGACTTTGCGACAAAACGAAGTAGTTATTTGATTTTTTTTCAATTAATCAAAGTTGTACTTTATTCTCAATACATAATATTATTCACCACAAGCGGCTGGCAATATCTGAAGCTATATATAATCAATATCAGGCCGGTTTATAAATGTAGAATAATAATACTTGAGAAGTAAACCTTTATTCTTGTTAGTACATTGATACCTACTTGTCTACTTGTTTATTGACATCTGTCTCCATGACGACCGAAGCTTACATGATTACTTCACATCCTTCCACAAGTGAAAAGGTTGAACAGGAACAAATAAAAAAAATACAACTAAAAACCAAATTAGGACAACATAAAAAAACAAAATTAGGACAACATGAAAGCAGATTATCCAAACTGAATCATTCATTATTAATTAATATTTTTTTTTTACTGAACATCAATTCAACTCAAAATATAATCATCAAATCTGACAGGTTTCCCAATCGTTCTAGATACCCTTCCTTCAGATCTTCCGGAGCCCTCAGAGCTTTCATCAGATTGTTTACTAAAATCGGAAGATGAGGTTTTAAGTAGTTTTCTGTTTCTTCTTAGTATTTTTCCTGAGTCATCTTCCACTATATATGATCTTGGACTTTGATATTCACCAATCACTGTTCCGGGTTCCCATATTCCATCTTTCCTTATAACGATTTTATCACCGACTTCCACCTGGGTAAATTCTTAACTCCTTTCTTGTCATAATAGTACTTCTGAACATGTTGATTCTTAATCAGTTTTCCTTTGACTCTCTCGGTGTTTACCCCTTCCTGTTTCAACAACCCGGAATGAATTCATCCCGTAATCTTCGGTTATTGAGAAGTTGGCTAAGCGAAAGTCCTATAGATACAATTGGTGAATTCCAATATTCTAGCAGACCCGCATAAAGGTCTTTGCTTTTTCGAAAAATCGATTTTTTATTTTATTTTTTTATGTTCTGGTTCCCACGAAAAGGGATATCCTGTAATGTTCAGAGAACATCGTGGGAACCAAGGGAAAGAAGGTAGGAGTTGGTGTTCTTCTTGAATTTCTGGAGGTTGTATGCCTCGGGGAACACCTCCCTAGGCAATGAGTCCCAAAGCCTCGCTGTTCGTTGGATGAACGAGTCTTTGGAAAGTGATGTTCTGCAGGTCTCCAAAGTGACCACGAAGGGGTGTGATGACTGAACTTGACGGGTTAGTCTCGAAGAGACTGCCAAAGCAGGAACGATTGTTGATATTTCAGAAGAGCATCGCCCATGAAAATATCTATAAAATAGAGACAAATCGCCAACTTTTCTACGGTGTTCCAGACAAGTGAGCGAGTTTGTAAGCGAGGCATCACCGACGAGACGAATTGCCCTCTTTTGGACAGAATCCAATAGCCTCAGGATATGTTTAGGTGCCGCGCTCCAAATATGGGAACAGTATTCCAGGACAGGTCGGATCTGTGCCTTATAGATCATAAGCAGCTGAGTGGGGGTGAAATAGCTCTTGGCACGAAACAAAAAACCAAGTTTTTGGGATGCACTTTTGGCAATGGACCTCATGTGATTTTCCCAGGAAAGGTTATTGCTGATAGTAATACCAAGCATCGATATGGATGACTTCAGTGGTATGGTTACTCCTGACAAAGTTATGTTAGGCATTTGAATGAGGGTATGTAGGACTTGAAGTGATTGTCCTAAATTGCCATTCACTCGCAAAACTCAGAAATTCGATACTATTGAAAGGCATATTATCAGAACAGAATACGTCTGGAAAACATTGTGAACGAAATATTTCCTTGAGTACTGAACCGTTTCGACCTCAATTTACGAATTTCAAGCTACTTAGTATAAGCATCTATCACAACCATATAGTCATTGTTTCCATAAAACATTATGTCCCCTGCAACTCTTTCCCATGGCCTTGATGGAACTTGGGGTTGTAATAGATGTTTGTTTGCATTATTTCTGACGTATCTTTCGCAGACTTTACAATTTTTAACCAATGGAGCAATTTCACTTGACATTTTAGGTCAATAAAAAACACTTCTTGCTCTAGCTTTGGTTCAATTTTCTCCAAAATGATTTTCATAGAGTAAAGACAGAATTTTTTGTTTCAATGAAGAAGCAATAATCAACTTGTCATTCGCAAAAAGTTGTTTTTCGCCTATAGAAATATCATTACTAATTTTCCTGAAATTTTCTAGCTCAATATCTAATTTTTTCCGTGGCCAACCCTTTTCGGTGAATTCAAACACCTTTCTCAAAATGGCATCTTTTTGTGTTTCTGATTGGAACTTTGATTTTCGTTCATCTGACATTGGAATATATTTGGATGCTAAGTGTTCAATTTTGTCTTCATCGCCTATTTCGTTTTCACCAGTTTCTGGCAAGGGGGCTCTAGATAAAAAATCGGCAATATACATGAGCGAACCTTTCAAATATTTCACATTCAGAGAGTATTTTAAAGTTTTCATTCGTATATTTTGAAGTCTACAGGTAAGTTGACTGATATTTTTCAAAGATGGATTCAAGAGGTTTATGATATGTATGAACCGTCACTTCATGTCCATATATATAGAAATGAAATTTTTACAGGCAAATTTTATACTAAGCATTTGTTTTCCAATCTGGGCATACCGTTCTTCACAGTCTGTCAGACTTCTCGAAGCAAATGCAATAAGTTGTCCGTTCTGTAAGAGACAAGAACCTAGACCATTTTGTGATGCATCCGTTTGTATGACCATCGGCTCCTAAAATAAAATCGTTAGTAGGAAAGATGGAATATGGGAACTCGGAACAGTGATTGGTGAACATCAAAGTCCAAGATCATATATAGTGGAAGATGACTCAGGAAAAATACTAAGAAGAAACATAAAACTACTTGAAACCTCATTTTCCTGTATCTCGAGAATATTCTTTATGTTTTTCGAAAATTCTAAACATTTCTTGACAAAATGCCCCTTCTTCTTACAAAATCCACATTCTCCACCAAACGCTGGACAATTCCTAATTCTATGCGAGTAACCACAAAAATTGCAATCATCGATGACATCTCTTTTGACAGATTTTCTTTTGACTACGTTGATATTCACACTTGCTTCACGTTGTAATTCTTTTATTTGTTGCTTGCTGACTTCTACTGCTCGACAATATTCCGAAACTTTTTCCAGAGTTATATTTTCATCTCGTAGGAGAACTTCTTTCGCATGCAGATCTCGAATTCCGAATATGACTTGATATCTCATTATGCTTGACGCCTGATCCCCAAATACACATTTAGGAATGGAATTCTTCAGTTCGGTGAGGTAACAATCGAATGCTTGTCCTTCTTTCTGTATTATATTTCTGAATACGAATCTTTCATACACAATATTTGCTCTTGGTTTACAATAGTTCTCGAATTCTTTGAGCAAATGCACCAGATTGATAGTTTCACTATTCAGCTTCAGTGAATTGAAAACTCTCAGACTCTCTTCACCAATGGCACTGAGGAAAAATGCAACGTTAATGTCTTCTTTCAAATCGGTTCCATCTTTGCTCGAAGCTTTAATGGACAAATTGAATTGCTGCTTCCATAATATCCAGTTTTCAGCTAGGTTCCCTTCGAACGTTAGAGGTTTCGGTGGCCGAAAAATTGATTCCATATTACGATCTTTCTATCTCGAATCTATGATTATTGTAGTTCACTTCTGACACCATGTTAAATAATAATACTTGAGAAGTAAACCTTTATTCTTGTTAGTACATTGGTACCTGCTGGTCTACTTGTTTATTGGCATGTCTCCATGACGACCAAAGCTTACATGATTACTTCACAATAAGGATAACTCGAGTCACTAAGAGTGACAACGGTTTATAAAAGAAACGGTCATCAGTATCTAGATCACCAGAAATTTCATAAGGTAGCCTAGCAAACACTACTGCTTCCCAGATTTTATAAAAGTGATTAGCAACATTTCTATATAACTCAGAGTATATCAGTCATATAGATGAGGTTATAGTGAACCTAATATTTATTTTGGTTTTAAATGCATTGATAACGATTATCATTAATTTTATAAATTGGGATGAAAATAGTTATATATCATTTCATTATATTCCTGGAGGTTTCAGTGATTTTACTGAAATGGTAGCTCATAAAACTCAAGAACCTATTCATATACTACCGTTACCTTTATATTTCCTTTATATAACGAGATGTTATCGTAGGTTACGTATTTTTTTTTAATTACAATACTAATTCGATCTTGTTTAAAATTTTCAGCATCATCAGATCTTCTATTTCTTAAGTAGATGGCAGAGTTCAGAAATGTTTGTAACCTCGCTCAATGTCAAACTAATTGTTTTTTGATATATTTCATGAAAGTATGTTCTGCGAATCACTGTTTGCTCTCTATTTGATTTAAATTTGTTCAAAATAGTTGGCTAATTTTGAAGTTGGTAGAAGGTGACAAAGTACATAATTGAAGACATGAGTGGATGAAGATGTTATGTTGCAATCCTTAAAAATATGTTTCTTTTAACATAAATGAAGGTACCCCTCTTTTACACTGATGAATCGTCAGTGAGTAGAATTGTATGATCTTTGATAACCACTTGAACACCGTTGGTCAGCTAGTTCCGAATAGTAAAAAAATATACAAAAAACTTTGACTTTACTCAAAAATTTTGTAACATAACACCTTTATCCACTCACGTTTTCAATTACGAAAACCAATACAGTTACCACCTCATTAGTAAATATACCCCGTGTTTCCTGTAGTGAGAGTTCAATGAGTCACAACTAGAATTGACCTTGGGCGCCATCTGAAACACTAGTTATATCTGATTATGAGCAGGCAGGTGTCACCAAGTTTATCCCAAACTCTTATATTATAAAAAATCTTAATGCTGATTCATGATTAGTAATGAATCGAATTATTCGTGGAGCAAATGGTGGACTGAGACTAATATAAAGATTCTTAGGGAGTACTCTCCCACTCCACGTGATTTTTCATGTTTGCTCTCATTTGAATTTTGAATTTTTGAATTTTGAATATTTTTGAGATTTGAGATATTGAGATTTTTGCATGAAAATTCCAACGGAAGGAAACCATGTCGACATCGAAAGAGACAAGGCAATAAAATATTCCAGTTGAAATTTGACGTTAAAGGCCCCTTTCTTCTCGAATGAACTTTCTAGAACTCCGAGCGATAAAATTGAACCATTTGTTTGGTTACTTTCAATGGATGGAATACACAACTTCTTGATCTGACATCTAGGAATTCACGTAATGGAATCGCTCAGAAATAATTCCTGCTTTTTCTCGCCCACGAGAAAGTTAGTTGGGGCAGTTTCGCTCACCTGTCAGAAGTGGACCCCCGAGAGTGCGAGCATTCAATCGCCACTTCTCCAAACAAGTTTTTTCCGGTGCCTCGGCTGTGGAATTGATTAGCGGGACGAAAAAGGCCATTCATCATATGTAAGAATGAGAAAAAATACAGGGGTGTTCCAGTTTGTGCAATAAGTATGTATTTCATAGATATTGGGTTATTGTATGACGATATATCTACAATAGGCCACTCAATAAAGATTTTTTTGTACAAAAGTAGTAACAGGAAACCGAGTGTGCCATCATACGAAAGAAGGTTCGTAGTTATATCCTGTTAAGTTTCCCACTCCCAACTTTCATCGCTTAATTTGTTATAAACATTCAAAAGCAGGTATCCATCGCGTGTATCTGTTATATTTGGTACTGGTCAACTAGCTCGAGTATATTACATTCTAACCCATTGTGAATCCTGTAGTCCGAGATTTCATTTATGAATCTGTATACCATTTCAATCAGTTACATTAAATTACCATGGGTGACATTACGTTGTCCAATATCCATAAGGTTACCACATCGATTGAAGCGATTCCAATGTTTGTTTATTGTTTGCAATATATTTTTTTCAAAACATGAAATTAAATCTATTATAAATGAATATTCCTGAGGTCTATGGGTTTTTCAAAGCATTGGGCCATGTTCGCAATGAAACAAATTTCCCACTTTTATTTTGAGTCAGGCCCACTTCTTTTGATTTCCACTTTATCTATTAGTGAACATTAATTAAACGAGAAGAACAGTATGATAAAAACATGTGTCTGAGTGAGAGAAAGATAGGAATGTAATTGGGATGCATGACAAAAATTGGTAACGGACATATTGCCAGTTCTGATACATAGTTTTTAAAATGCCAACCAAGGTGTCCAGTTGTGGTTATTTGGGGAGTTATACAGTGGTAACCAGGGTATTTCTGAAAGTATAGTTACAAAACTTGGAGCTGTATAGTGTTAGTTAATAAAGATGTTGGTAATCTTTTCAAACGCTCCATTTATTCAAGCTCTGTGAGTGGTATATAGGAGTAACAGAAATAGTTCTGTTTTCTTAACTCAATTAACTTAAGTTATTTGAGGTAATGACGGAATATTTACGGTAACCATTATAAAAAATGTTCATAGGGCTATCTCATTTTAAATTGCGGATACTCATTTTCCGATGCTCCACTCGGGCGAGACCAAAAATGTCGAAAATAAAAATTGATATCTTTGTGTTAGATTGTTTTATTCGGATATACAAGTTGGGTCTCGGAAGTCGATCTTTCTGTGAAGGCGAAGGAAAATAATTGATTCCATCATTTTCATTTCAATCTTCTGAATCTTTACCACTCAGGAAGCAGTTAAAACACAGTTCTTCAGTTTCTTTTTCTCGAGTCACTCGATGCCGCCACAATTAGAGATCAGAACACTTCTTGCGGGAACATCGAGATGTTCGTCGACCTGTATATAAATTCCACAAATTAGGCAAAACAGCTTTTACCCGACAATTCCAACAAAATATTCAAATAAACATACATATACATACATATATATATAAACATATATATATATATATATATATATATATTTATATATATATATATATATATATATATATATATATATATATATATATTTATATATATATATATATATATATATATATATATATATATGTATATGTATTAGGCAGGTTTTGCAGACGTTTTCTAAGAAAACTCTTTTTTCTGTTCAAGCTTTCGAAACTATATTTGTTTCTTCTTCAGGAACTTTAACTAACAGTACATATATGATAATTTAAATATTAAGTACAATTACTACTGCTACTTATGTGGAAAATGACACAAAAATTAATTTCATAGAGTTGGTGAAGTTTCAGAGCTAAGTTATGGAACACAAATTTCAAATAGGGACTATTTTGCTCATCAGCAACAACTGATCTTCCTTTTCATTGAAAACATAATTATTCTAACGAAATTTTCTACAATTCTGACTCACAAACAATTCTTTTTAGATACTTCTACTTTAGATACTCAGAATTGGGATACAAAAAAAATTTACTGGATACTTTTCTGCATTGGACGATCATTAAGTTGTGCCCAAAAATTTTTATTTTTCATTCTTCAATGGAGTTAGCTCTCTTTATAGGAGAATTGAGAATTATTAAAAATTATAATTCCACGGCAAAAAAGGCGGTGTACAGAATAGAAGCTGATGAAATTTTTCAAAAGGAAGTTCCATGAATATTCCTCATCAGACATATACTCTCCTGAGTGACATATATTTAATATAGAGCTGATTTGCATTAGGTATCTTGGAATAACTGGAAGAGTTCAGGTTTTCCTATAAAGGAGTAGGCACAGATAAGGGGGTTTCTAGGCATCGATAGAATTTTAGTATGTTACAACTAAGGTTTATTAGATTAATTCTGCCCGACCACGATAGCGATTACATGAGTTGATGTGTAATAGAAACTTCTATTATTTGTATTGTAATAAGCGATCTTAATATGATAACTTGTAATGCGATTATCAAGATCATAATTCAAACTTGACATCTATGAAGGAATGCCACCATATTGAAAATTGCAATTTAGGGGTAGTTTGTTCTTGTGATTTTCCTAATAACTCTGCTGACCGGGGATTTTCAGCTAAAATATTCCATTGAAACGCTGAAATGTAGATTGCACAAAACATAATTTTTTTGTCATCATAAAAAAATTCAAATCAGTCTCCTCATAAGAGTAGTTTATACCTGCGATTTTTTGAAAAACTTTTAGAAAATCATTTCATAAAATATGTTATTTGTGCCACCATACAAAATTCAAATCAGTTTCCTCATGGGAGTAGTTTACACTTGAAATTTTCAAAAGAACTTTGCTGACCTGTGGTATCCAATGAATATATTTTATTAAAACGCTAGAATATGATTGCACAAAACATATTATTTGTGCCACAATAGAAAAAACTCGCATTAGTCCCCTCATAAATGTGACTATCTTTCATTGATTCCTATATATTTTGAATGATGATAAGATTGAAATTGTACCGGTCAATTCTGATATATATTTTATTTTCTAAGCGGATTCTGCCAAAATTATTCAATTGGAAATTATATATTAAAATTCTATTTCTATTTTATTTTTCAACTATATTAATCATGAGACTGGATTGTTTATTATAAGGATTATTTTCTGATATTTGTTTCCTTGGTCAGCAGTTTTTCGAAAAATCGCAAGTGTAAACTACCCTTAGCTGAATTTTCCCTATAGTGTCACGAATAATAGTTTTGTGCCAGGTTTCAATGAAATATATTCATTGGATACCCCTGGTCAGCAAAGTTCTTCCAAAAATATAAACTACCCCCATGAGGGGACTGATTTGAATTTTTTATGGGGACACAAATATAATGTTCAATCATTTTCTAGCGATTCAATGAAATATATTCACTGGAAATCCTCGATCAATATAGTTTCTTGAAAAATCGTAGGTGAAGAGCTCTCCGATGAACTGCTGTTGTGGAAATGAATGAAAAATTTTATTTTCAAAATTGGTTTTGGTGTATCCTAGCCAATGAGATGACTTGTAAAACACTTGTTTTCAAGAAAATGAATCGCGTAGCTTTCATTATGGAAAATATTAGAGAAAGGGTACTCCTCCCTACAATTTCGACAATAATACGTCAAAAAAGCAAATTTGTTATTTACGGATTCTATCCTATATTTAGAAGATTCATAGAACTATAATATTTTTGCTTATAATCGCGCTCTCAAATACTGTCGGCATTATGGCCAAGGTCAATTGGTACTGTAACACTCTGTATGGTGTTGTTTTTTGTTACAGAAGTTTGTCACAGGGTAAGTTAGGTTTGTTTTATAAATGGAATTTTAGGAAAAAGCGTACATCTAGAAATTTTATGCTCCCCAAATAGTGGAGTGTCGTTAGATTCATACTTCGAACGAAGTCGCCAGTGATGAAATTTTTTTTTTTTGACACTACATATTGAAATGTCTATAAGTTTTTTTTTTGCGTTTGGTTTTTGTATTTTTTTGAATAAGTAATTATTGATTTATATCTATATATATATATATATTTTGGTTTGTATTTCTAACTTTATGGAGAATCCACACCTTAATCATCGATCCAAGTATATTTAAAATTGCATTTGAGTAATACCTATATAATAACCTATTGATGTAATAAAAATTTCTAGTATTTGTAGATATAACCCAACCCTGTCTCTATCGTTTTCTATATAATATTCATATTAAATTCATTATTGCTCAGGACAACATAACCATACTTTTTTATCAAAACAATAAAACCGATTAATCGAAAAGCTAGATTATGAGTTTAGTTTAGGTATGCGTTCTAATTTTGCAGTTTTACATATCATTTTATATTTTATGTATTCTGTTTACTACCATTCCGAAATATCGAGGATATCGATGTCCTAGTCCTGTTAACTTAGCTCCTGATGAAAGAAAAATATATTCTAAAAAACCAGCAAAAAGTTGATTCTTCTAAAAGCTTGAAAAAAACACTGCCTATTTACCTTTTCCGATAAAAATATGACACGTGCTGCAGTGGTGCTTGCATATCTTCATTTCCTTCAGGCAATAGGGTAGATACATCAAACAAAAAGGAATGAGAAATACTGCCAACATATGAGTCCTCCAAGAATTTATATATGTCACATCCGTGTGATCGGTGATGAGGCAGTTCGGACACGTCATGTAAATAGGATTTATTCCAACTTCATATCCAAATCTCTCCCGTTTCTGGAGTTGTTTTTTTATCTTGAAACTTTGTTAATTTCCTCGTTATATTGCGAAGTATTGGTTTTGGAATATACTTGATGTTTTCAGATATCCAATACTATAACTATATGAGTGTTCGTTGTCATTTGGTTCATTTTTAAATTTGACGTTTTGTTCTTCTCTAGAGATGCGTACAGGGTGTGCGTATTTGGTAATTATCCGATAACTAGACTCGCTCGATTTGAGTTGTTCCATCTTCCAATATGTATGACTTTTCACTTCCTGCACCCGAATCCAAATTCAAAACGCGACGCCCTCAAATACTTTCCGATCTAAGGACCTCCAAAAGTCAAACTAATTTAATTTCTTAGCTCTATTTTCGGCCACTGGAAACATTCAACATTCATATTTCTTTCAACCGAAACATCACACACACACCCCTAATTACGTGTTTTTAGCACATCTTTGTAATTAAAACTGCCTTATTCCAATAAAATCAACCCTCTTCAGATCATATGATTCCATCTGAAACCATCAAACACTTATGGTGAGTTTATACAGCAAGTGAAATAAAATAAGAAATTGTATAAAGTAATTTAAAAAGTTAAAACTACACAACATCCATAACAAGTTTATACAGAAATAAAATAAAATAAGAAGTAAAATAAAAGATGGTTAACTTTTATCTTTTATTTTATTTTACTTCGACTAGTTGTTAGGCACATGTACATACTGAATAATTTAGACAAACTGACGAAAGTTGATGATAGATGACATGATATAATAGCTATTTAGTCATATATATGTTTTTGTTTTCATAACTGGAAAATGGTGTGTTCAGTGCCATTTTAAAAAATTTCGTTTTTGGCCAATAATGTCTTTAGATGACGAAGATTTTGTAATATTGTTAGTGTTGTCAACAGTGGCTCATTTTACATTCAATAAACAATAAACGGAACCAATTTTTCAAGTATACATCATTGAAATTGAGGTAACCCCAACATAAAATCCCAAATTTCGATTGACAGCTTCTTACTTCTTACATCAATATACTGAGCTCTATAAACACTCTGAAAATTATTATTTCTTATTTTACTTTATTTTATTCCTTATTTTATTTTACGTGCTGTATAAACTCACTTTTAGTGATTTTTATTCTTTTTTAACCCGAATTCGGACATCGTCACATGTCGAATTTAAGATGCGTTATTTTGACCTCCAATCTTCTGGAAAATTTCCTCTTTTGTTTCGTTAATAGATAGCATGTTGCCTTTTTCTGAAAAGGTCTATATTATCGCAGATGAAAGAGGTATATTTTAAAAACATGTGGCCCTTCTTCTGGCCACCAATTGTTTTCAAATAAACTCCTAAATAACCGATAAAAAACCTTTTAAAAGACAAACTTTCATTTGAGTCGTGTACTGAAACGTATAAAATAAGTTTGGGTAATCTCTGTCGATGATTTAATTATTTTTTGTTGAATTATTTGGTTCCAAAAGAAGTATATAAAAATTTTTAGGGCATATTCCAAATATTAAAAGGTTGCATATACCGGGTGACACAGGATATCGGGTGACACTGCATTCGTGAACGGTTTTTTTTGAAGTTTGGTACAGTTATATAAGCAACCATTTCGGATTTGATCACATTCCAATCCAATATGGCGGACTTCCGGTTTTTATGGAAATGCCAGCAACTTTGTGATTTCAAATGGAATACCCTGTATATTTCTACATATTCGAGTTGAACAGGTCAAAACAAGTCCAAACCTTATATCAAATGTAATTTTTTTGAAACAATTGAAATTAAAATTGTTTCTTTATTTTACCTCGTGAAAAAAATGAGATTTGGTCAAGGCTATTCACAATGAGTCGCACATAACAGAGAAACATAATTTTTTCTGAAAAATTATTTTTTGTGTCACTTATTGATGAATCAATTCACTCACATCACATTTTGATCAAAATATTATTTTTTTCAAATGGAACCCCTATGGGCCACCTACATATCTCTCTAGAACATACATTCAGGAAAAAATACATATCATTTTTGTATTTCGGTGCAGTAACAAATTGTACACATTCAAAAATCTACAACTAGTTCATGAGTTTCCTTGCAGTTCGAATAATTTTACAACTCAGTAAGCTGTGGAAAACAACATTTCTGAATCTTGTCAACTAATTGTGTTTCGCTAATTCGTGTTCCATTTCAACTCTCGAAAATTAGTTAACTTCCGAAAATTAGTAGAAATGAAAAATCAAAATTATAGATTTCCGAGAGTTGAGATGAGAGATAAGAGAAATACGATTAGTTGACAAGATTCAGAAATGTTGTTTTCCACAGCCTACTAAGTTGAAAAACTGCAAGGAAACTCAAGAACTAGTTGTAGATTCTTGAATGTATACAATTTGTTACTGCACCGAAATACAAAAATCATATGTAATTTTTATCCTGAATGTATGTTCTAGAGAGACATGTAGGAGGCCCATAAGGGTTCCATTTGAAAAAAAAAAAATTTTTGATCAAAATGTGATGTGACTGAATTGATTCATCAATAAGTGACACAAAAAATAATTTTTCAGAAAAAATTATGTTTCTCTGTTATGTGCGACTTATTGTAAATAGCCTTGACCAAATCTCATTTATCCACGAGGTGGAATAAAAAAAACCATTTTTATTTCAATTGTTTTAAAGAAATGACATTTGACATAAGGTTTGGACTTCTTTGGACCTGTTGAACTTGAATATGTAAAAATATACAGGGTGTTTCATTTGAAAAAACAAAGTTACTGGCATTTCCAGAAAAACCGGAAGTCCGCCATATCGGATTGTAATGTGATCAAATCCGGAATGGTTGCTTATATAACTGTACCGAATTTCAGAAAAATCCGTTCACGAATGCAGAGGTTACAGGGGTGGCCCGATATCCTGTGTCACCCGGTATAAGTAGTTTTGATGAAATAATGACTAGTAAATGTTGTTATTGGAAGAAAGAAAAATGTTTATCATAATAAAAACGATTTATATATGGTCATTGAAGAATTATGTGATATCGAAATAAACGTGCTTTTAAAAAAAAAAATGACCTTATTTTTTTTAATGTTTATAGGAAATATTCCTGTAATTGAGGACGGTAGGTCATTGAATGTTTATATTGCCATATATCAGAAAACTCGTTCTCCATCTTGGGGCCGTCATCTTAAATTTATAAATTTTGACAAAAAATTCAAAATCTTCGACAGCGAGAACTTTCGCATACCAATTTTGAATCGAATCGTACCATACTCGTTCTCCATCTTGGGGCCGCCATATTGAATTTATGCATTTTGACGAACATTTCATGATCTCCGACCCTGAAAACCCCCACATATAGTCCATCCAATATCAATTGCAGAAGCTGTTTCTATAGGGAGCAAATGAAAACTCACTTCGCTAACACGAGCGTATATGCGAAGAAACGGAACGAAAAATAATCTGTACTACTCATAAACATTTTCCGTCGGCAAACGGTAGATCAAAAGAGCCGATAGTCAACGTGGACTCGAGTGACGGCTGTCTGTTGTACAACCGATTAGTTGCGTCTTGACGCATTTGTTTTTTTTTTTTATTATAATTATAATTAAGTTTGCCAAGGGATTTTATATTTATATTGTATATTTCAAATGGGAATTTTTCATTTGCATTATTCAACTCTTTCGACCTTATTTTGCGCGTGAGGTATCACACAGACTGATATAGTCACTTTTGGGAGTGGGAAAATGAGACGGAAGAGGAGAAGTGTAAAGATAGACATTGAGTTCCTAGATCTTATGGAAAGAACATAGCATTTTAGTTTTTTCTCGAGTTGGTGTTTTCTCATTGATATAAAGCTTATTACTCAAGATATTTCCCATCCTTAGAATTAGTGTAAATGTGATTAGCGGCGGTACCGCCAGGAAGACTAGACGAAGTATCTATTGGCTGAAGATCAGATTTCTCGACGGAGGCACATGGGTGAGTGACACTTTGATCAGTTCTGTGTGTTTGCGAATTTACCAAATATTAATTTTCAAACAGTCCACTGAACGAACACGATTCGTCTGGGCCAATCAAGTCGCACAACAATGCTGGCAGGTGTGTCTCTACGATGGGAGGTCATAAATCACGCGTTATATTTGTGTTTTAATAGCTCTGAAAGATTAAAAACCAGTAGCGTCTATGGTCTTCGTGTGTGCCGATCAAAATACGTTTTAGGATATAATAATAACCTACATCAAACAATGAAAGAAATTATTTTTCTTTCTTATTGTATTTGTATAAATAAAAGCTTGTCTTTAATTTTTTTTCATTTTTCATTATTTATGAAGTATTTTTAAAATCTTAAAATATCTTAATAAAATTAGTTATCTCCGCCACTGCTGCTCACTGGATTTCGCCGCAAGACTTTTTTATGCTTCTGCAATTGATATTGGGAAAACTATACCAATTTTGATTCAATACGGACCATAATCACAAAATTCGTCCGCCATCTTGAATTTACAAATTTCAACAAAAAATTCATAATCTCCGACCCCGAAAACTCCCACATACCAATTTTGATTCGAATCGCACCATAAGTACAAATCTCGTTCGCCATCTTGGAGCCGCCATTTTGTAATAATGCATTGTTACCGGAATTATGTATACCTGCCAAATTTAAAATTGATCGGATGACTAGAAGTCGGTCAAAATTCACTTGCAAGATTTGACCCTAACGAACTAACAAGTGAAACTAAATAAAAGCTTGTAAAAAACAAAACAAAAATACCGCTACCGGAGTGCTTGCGAGCGAAGCCAAGCGTTATTTGGGAAAATTGATTGGTTGGCCATCAACTTGGATAGCAAGGTTATCCAAGTTAGGTTGGGTTGTGTTCCCTTCTTCTTTTTCTACATAATACGTGTCTCGGTTCGCACTATGAATCCAGTCAATATCTTACGTCCGCGACACGCCTTCGGCGTGTATGTGGAAATATTATTATTATCCAACAAGACCATTCAAAGTGGAAGCTAAAGGATTTTGTCTTCAAAAAAAAGTGACATATTTCAATTAGAAAACACAAAAAGCATTTCTACTGTATAGTACTGTATATAAATATTCAATTCAATACTGTATATAAATATTCAATTCTCTCTCAACGTTTCCTGATATTTTTATGTACTCTGACTGGAATCAGAGAATAAACATCGAGTCGCATCAAAAGAAAGATCAGTTTCTGAAAGCCAGAAGACTGGAGAGGATTTTGTGCGTGGATGATCTGAAATTAGACTGGCAATATGTTCATGATCTCCTTTCACTGTTACTAAATTCAAGTGTAACCCGAAGGCTCTCACTCTTTGGACATCGAATAAGTGGGCAACAGCCATTCACGAATTCAGAATTTTGACTGGATAAGCACTAGAGACCGGTCTCTAGCTCTTTCTATAATGATGGTTCTCAAATATGGCCGAGAAGAGAAGTTTGAATCTGAATTTGGAAAAATGTTAATTTCTATAGAGGGTGCAGCTTCCACTACCCAGTATGGATTGGTAAGTAGCCCCTCACTCCAGAGAGTGCCTGGGTCGTTTAAAGCGTGAGGGGTCGTCTATGTTATAATCAGTGGCTTTCCTCACGAGGGGGTTCTTATGGGTTACTGCGCAATCGAAAACTTTCCGGTTGCGGTCTCTGATAATACTCCTGATGGAAGGCAGGTTCAAGTCTTCGAGGATCCAATCGTTCCGCACATACCATGGAGCGTTCGTTATCATCCGCAGGACTTTCATTTGCGCCTGTTCCCGGACGCGAATGCTAGTCCTGCAGGTTTGGCCCCAGGCGGCTGAGGCGTACAAAATGACAGGTCTGAACATCAGTACTTTGTTTTTCAGGGAGAGTTTACTCTTCCTGTTGATGAGTGGATATAATGTGCAGATCTTCTTTGCAATTTTGTCCTTGATAATTTTGACGTGAGGTCTCCAGGTGAGCCGGCGATCCACCGTTACCCCCTGGCCATATGGGTACGACCAAAAATGTGAATGATTCGTTAACCAGTGAAAACAAAATGTTGTTTGCCCCATGTCGTGAGCACAAGAAAAAACAACATCAAATATTTGTTGTCGAGGAATGGCAAAATAATGATAATCAGATGATGGAAAGATGTTTATTATTGACAACGGAAGTCATTTATATTCAATATTGAGTAATCGTAAAATCAGAATTAAACACTGTTACCCGAAAATGATAATCACTCATCACTAGAAGGTAGTACTACAATTAGTCAACTCTAAAAAACTTCCAATATACAATACAATTTTGCAAAAAGTAGATTTTTGAAAAAAGTACAATTCGCTCAAAAAATTTTATAGGGGACATTGATACATTGGTTGACAATTTGTATAGTATATTTGAGGAGATGTTGAAAGAATGTGTTCCATTGGCACAGAAATCGAAAAGGCTATATCCCACCTGGTTTAATGATACTGGTATATCACAATTGTGGCTAAAAAGTTATGCAGGGTTGAATTATAAAAAAACTAGAAGTATCTACAACGGACAAAAATTGAAATACTTGAGAAACAAAACAAAATATGACGTTAATGAAGCGTATGAGGAATATGTTGAAAATATCGACAAAGCATTGAAAAAGACAATGGTGTTTTCTGGAGATTTGTAGGATCTATGGGAAGTGTCCTCAATAGCAATGGTAAAGTAATACTTTACAGATATTATGAAACATTGAAATCAAATGAAAATATAGCTAATGCCTTCGCACACTGTTTTGAAAGTGTATATGATGAAGAAATATCAACATACGATATTGCGAGCTCCCAAGACACGAATAATTGTGTTAATCCATCAGTAGAGATAAAAGTCATTTAAACCAAAAGTGTCAGTTGTCCCAGATAATATTCCTCCTTATATTTCAAAAAGGATGCTCCGAATCTCTATTGGAGCCTCTTAAAATTATCCCCAACATAATATATAAACGGGCACCCCAACAAGTGGAAATGTTGAAAAATGTGTTCGATTTTCAAAAAAGGGGTAAGAAATATGATTATAAATTATAGACCAGTATCGCTTATATGTGTACTGAAATTTTTGAAGGGAGAGTCTACTGTACTGTGAATTGAAAAATCCACGATAAAAATAAAGTTATTGTTTGTGAATATCTGATCTTATGAACATTCTGTTCATAATTTCAAACAATTTAACCTGATATGTTTTGAAAAAACTGTCAATGAAGTACTGGAAGAATGTGAATGTGAATCCGATCAGTAGACTGGCGCGATTTGAAACATGCCATTGGTCAATATTTATGAATTCTTACCTCCTGAACACGAATCCGAAGTCAATGATGGAGTTTCACTATTACTTCCATTGTTTACTATACTTTTTTACAACTATGATTCAAAAGTACTTTAACAAACTTCAGGAGGTGATTCCTCACAATATCGAATATAAATATGGATAAAAATATGTCCGAAAACGCTTCGTTTCCAAGATACAGGGTGTTGAAAGTTTTATTTTTATTTTCGTTTTTTTTCAAATAATTTCCGAAATAATGACCTTAATTGAACGAAAATTGGTAATGAGAGGTTTTTTGAGGTGTCGAATTCGAACCCGATACTATTATTGCTCTTACTCGTAGGAGGCGCCACCTACACATCTTTTTCTTTTTTTTAAATTCATAACTTTTTTGAGCGTACTTCTAGCACATTTTTCAGTAAAAAAATCAATTTCTCAATCATATCTACGTAAAAAAGCCACCCCTGTTACAAGTCGCTATAAGCAACCGTTTTCTAGATATTTGGACTTCAAGTGTGTAATACAGAGTGATTCCAAAGTACTTTGACAAACTCCAGGAGTTGATTCCTCAAAATATTCTAATATGAATTGTCCAAATAAATATATGTCCAGAAACGCTTTGTTTCCAAGATACAGGGTGTTAAAGTTTTATTTTTATTTGCGTTTTTTTTTAATAACTTTCGAAATACTGACGTTAATTCAACGAAAATTGGTATTGAGAGATTTTTTGAGGTGTCGAATTCGAATCTGATGTTATTATTGCTTTTCTCGTAGGGGGCGCCACCTACACGTCTTTTCCTTTTTCTAGCACATTTTTCAGTAGAAAAATCAATCTCTCTATCATATATACGCAAAAAAGGTTCCCTGTTACAAGTCGCTATAAGCAACCGTTTTCTAGATATTTGGACTTGAAAATTTCTAGTCGATTATTTGATAATCGATGCGTGTTGAAGTTATTACCATTATTTTGTATTTTTCACAAGAATGATTAGGAAATGAATTTGACGTTTAAGTAAGTAGTTTCGGTTTTTTGTAGGGTGCGCCACCTATTCTTTTTTTTTCTTGTTTGAAATTGTTATTTTTGTATGAAGGGTGCAAAATCTGTATTTGTTTTAATAAAATTTTCAAGAAATATCAACATTTTATTTCAAGAGATTTTGAATATGTACAATAAAATGAAATTAAGGGAACTAAATTGTATTCAAATAAATTGTTCGAAGTGTTCACCTTCAGCGAAGATACAGGCATTCAGTCTGAATCTCGTATCCGCTCAAAAATTATTGGTGTGTATCTTATTGCTTCACAGAAGTCTACTATTCGGTTTCTTAGATCTTCCTCGTTCGCTACTGGAGTTTCATAAACTAGTGACTTCAAATGTCCTCAAAAATCAAAATCTAGCGGGCTTAGATCTGGGGACCTTGGTGCCCACGCCTGGTTAGGCTCTTCTAGACCCCTACCGATACATCAATTTGGATAGACATTGTTAACGAATTCCCTGGCTACAACGCTAAAATGGGCCAAAGCCCCATCATGCATAAACCACATGCGGATACGAATTTCTAATGGTACATTCTGAAGTAGTGCCAGCAATTCATTTTCTATGAAGTCTCTGTAAGTTGCGCCATCCAGTCGGAACGGAAGAAAGAAAGGAACTATCAAGTAATTATCAATTATGTCCGCCCATACATCTACAGGAAATTGATACTGATAATGTCTTTCAACATGGTTGTTATGTACATATCTTAAAAATTGAGGATTTCCAGCCAATTTTCTCAAAAACCACTGGCACATAGTAATGCGTTGGGAAAAGTCTCGTGGCAAAAGAGCTTGTACCCTTTGAATATGGTATGAATAAAATTGTTGATCGTGGATAATTCTCCAAACTGTAGACTGAGTAGAATTGAGAGCACGTGGTTTTCGCACATTTTTGTAATAAAAATTGCCTTTTTCCAACAAAATTACCCTTCTGACTGATTACAACACTCTTTCACAACGTGAATAGATCATCTGATTCCATCTCATAACCATCAAACACTAAATTCGATTGAACTTGGAAAGTCAAACGTTACCAAATCCGCGATTCATTATACTTGCGCAAAATGGGATGACGTTTGGTGTTTTTGCCTTTTAAACACGGAGTGGAAATCAAAATACCACACACACGTTTTCCTCAGTAAATTTATACACGAAAAGCAGTCACTTTCTGATATGTCCACCTTTTTCACAATGTAAAAACGTCCTCGATTTTGGTGAAATTTCCCTAAACTTCATTTTTGCCATTACTTATAACACGTTTGCTGAAATATTTTGAAACCTAATTCAGTTTACTTGCATCTATCGACTGAATGTCATTATTGTGCCTGAATAATAATTCGTAAAAAAACGGGATAATAAAAATTTTCAAATGGATTCATTATTTCAACAGTCAAAACGCGGCGGTCACAAATACTTTCAAAAGTCAAAATAATGTGATTTCTCAGCTCTAATTTCCGTAACTGGGAACACTCAACATTTGTCTTTCTTTCAACCAAAACATCACACACACACCCTTGATCACGTGGTTTTCGCACATTTTTGTAATAAAAATTGCCTTTTTCTAATAAAATCACCCTTCTGACTGATAACAATATTCTTCACAACGTGAATAGATCATCTTATTCCATCAATAACCATCAAACACTTAGTTAATTTGATTGAACTTGGACTGTCAAACGTTACCAAATCCGCGTTTTATTATACTTGCGCAATATGGGATGACGTTTGGTGTTTTTTCCTTTTAAACACGGAGTGGAAATCAGAATACCACACCCACATTTCCCTCAGTAACTTTATACACGAAAGGCAGTCACTTTCTGATATATCCACCTTTTTCACAATGTAAAAACGTCCTCGATTTTGGTGATTCGCGAAATTTCCCTAAACTTCATTTTTACCATTACTTATAACACATTGGCTAAAATATCTGCTCCTATTGAAACCTGATTCAGTTTACTTGCATCTAGCGACTGACTGTCATTATTGTGCCCAAATAATAATTCGTAAAAAAACGAGATAAATCACCGCTACCAAAGTGCCTGCATACGAAGCGAAGCGTAATTTGAGAAAGTTGATTGGCGGGCCATTAACTTGCATAGCAAGGCGTGTCTCGGTCGGCTCTAGAAATCCAGTCAATAACTTACGGGATATTTCTTTTATAGAAGAAGGGAACATAACCTAACAGAACTTGGCTTACTTGGGCCAGCCAATCAACTTTTCAACTTTTTTCAGTTTTGCCGAAGTTATTTGAAAACAATTGGTGGCCAAAAGAAGAGCACCTTGTTTTAAAAATATAGTTCTTTCATCTGCGATACTATTGACCAATTCAGAAAAAATGATAAAAATATGCTATGTATTAACGAAACGAAAAAGTGAATTTTCCCGAAGATTGGAGATCAAAAAAACGCATCTTCAATTTGACATGTGATGATGTCCGAATTAAAAGTGTCAATTTCGCAAGAATAAAAACCATGATGGTGATCAGATGGAATCATAAACTTGTGAAGAAGAGTAATTAAGGGTGTATGTGTGATGGTTTTGTTAAAAGAAAGACAAATGTTGAGCGTTCCTAGAGCTGAGATTACATTATTTTGACTTTTGAAGGTCCGTATTTCGGCTAGTATTTGTGACTGCCGCGTTTTGACTTCGAGTTCGTGTTCAGAAGGTAAAAATTCATGAATAATAACCAACGGCATGTCTTAAATCGCGCGAGTCGACTATTCGGATAAATACCGATTGAAAAATCATTTGACAAGGTAAACCATGACATACTTCGGAATGAGTTCAACTATATGGGTGGATCAGGTGACATTTGGAATATTTGATGGTCAAATTTGATGAATAGAAAGCAATATGTTGTATACAAAGGTGTAAAGTTTTCATTTTTCTATGCAATTTCAGGTGTTTCTCAAGGATCGAATTTGAGACCATTGCTGTTCCTATGCATTGTGAACGATATAGTGAGTGTCTTGAAATACTCTTGTTGTCAATTATTTGCTGATGACCTGAAGATTTATAGAAAAAATGGATTGTAACAAGCTTCAATCAGACGTTGAAAACATAGTCCAATGGGCATTGAAAAATTCATTACATTTCCACATAAGAAATTGTTACTCTTTTTGTTTTACCAGAAGACAATTTTGCATTATAAAGGATTTTAAAATGAATAACTCGAAACTTGAAAAATTAAATGAAAGACTTGGGCGTAACGATTGATAATAAATTGACAATACCCACCTTGATCGAGCCTTCAAGACTTTGGGGCTTCATATTTACAAGCATGGGTGCATTTGTTTTCAGCCTACCCTCGTATATCAAATAGACAACTAAAAATTAGTAATAACTCAATATACTCACTCAGTTGGTGTACTTCTTCGACTTGATACATTCTTCTCATAGGAATTGACCCTGAGGGACTCATCCAAGTCGGTAAGAGATCCATCTTCCGAATTCATCCTGCTTATGCTCGTTTCAATATCTTCAATTCTCAGAATTCGCCTCCCCTGTTGTTTCTTCAAAGACTTCACTAACTGCGCATTTATATCCATCTCATTGGTAGGCGACGGTGAAATGAAGGGTAACGTGTTAGGAGTTATCGTTCCGTAGACGTGTCCGGAATGAGTCCTTATGATACCCTTTTCCTTCTGGTTTGGATATTTGGGTTGGGCTTTTCTGAACATTTGGTTATATGAGCACTGCGACTCGTGATGCCATAAATCGCTGCCGAATTTCAGTCGGGTTGGGCATCCCCTGTTCCTGTACTCGCAGGGAAAAACTATGATGTTGGAGAGGATCTCATAGGATATGTTTCTGACGCTGTCCGGTGGTACACCATTGGCGTAGACGCAACGGTGGCAGATGTTGCGACCGTTCATTTGTATGTAAACTGGTTCACAGGAGAGGTAAGATTCACACTGGGAACATTTTATGTAGTCTAGGAGATATTCTGGAATGCCAATCAGCCTGATATCTGAAAAAAGAATGGTTAAATTCATGGGATTATAATCAGATATTTCATAATGAAAAAAAATACTTTTTTTTCATTCATTCCGAACCTCGGCCTCGAATTTCAAAATTTCAATTTGTTGTCTAGGAGGTCTTGAACTTCATGAAATCCTTGTACTCCGCAGACATATGGGAAAACAATATTTATTCTTGGAGACCACATGAATCACTAAATACTTGTATTATTTCAATGTCATTGTCATGATTGGATTAGATCTTCATATTATCACCACACATTTTCACGGGAAATCGTTAGAGTTTCAAACTGTGAACTGAATAGGAAGGACAGAGTTGGGCGTCGAGGAGGAGGGTTGCCATATTGACAAAACGTTCCCTCTAACTCGCCCAATTTGCCATTTCCATTGATGATGCTCACGGTGTGGAAACCGTGGGTATTACTTCAGAAACGAGAAATGGTTCATTTAGACTAATTTCTGCGTATAACCCTCCAAACACTCGACTACATGATGAGATGCTTGACTTACTTTCGATGCGGACAGATCTTCCTACCATTGTCCAAAAAATCCAAAAATATTTATTTTTCCAAAATTCATATACATTTGACTTAACCTAAAATATACATACTCAATGCTACTATACATAATTACAATGTATGAGCACACGCTTGCCCTTCATATGAGGAGCGAAGGGTGTGCCCCCGCCCGAAGGCGATGGCTTGGTACATCCTCGGTTTCTGCCTTTAAACAATGCTAGTATAAACTCCGCTCCTGCTTACGCTTATGGGAGTGATTCTTTTATTTATTTTTTAAAAAATTCAAAGTGTTAATTTTGCATCATATTATCTAAAATTTTTCAATTACTGTCTGGAAAAGGGGGTGCCGCATGATTTGAAATCTTGCGTAACACCTAAAAAACTAGCTCATGACAATTCAAGTATTAACAAAAACATTTTAGTCGTGTATTTGAGTTTATATGTTTGTGTGTATTTTATTTGTGGAGATTTGTGTGTAATTCTGTCAAAGAATTTCTGTGGTGTTATTTCTGTATCTAATTTGCGTCGATTTGAGGAAGTGAATTTTTGTATTTATTTCTGTCGTTTGTGTTTGATTTCGGGTGTAGTTTGTGTAGTTTTGGCCGAGGCTGGGCCCCGGACCTCTGGCAGTTATTAAAATTTGAGTGTATATAGAGAAACGTTTTCACCTCCGGCAGCGGCTCCCTCAAGCAATGCAGGGACTCTTGCGGTCAATCCGCCGTCCTCACATGCCCCCGGGCCCTCTCCAGAGATAGGACGTTTCTCTAGACTGTTTGTGTTCCGGTCAAGTTATGAACTAACTCTCTCAATATGTTTGTATTTGTGTTTAGAGTGTTGACTATCTCGTACAACATTTCCAATATTTGTGGTAGTCCTTCCAGGTTTGTGGGGGGCCCTCTTGTCCTGGATGTTCTCGGGAGTTTAGGATATTTCCTTGCCTTGGGGGTGCGCTCCCACCCTGGCCTCCCAAGGGGTGGGTTGGCGGTCTGCTACTTCCAGTGTTTTTTCCATCCATCGAGGGTTGTATTCCTTTGTCTCTAAGGGCTTGTACATATGCAATACAGCCCTTGTAATTTGCTGGGTGTTGTTTTTCGCAATTGGCACATTTTGGGGGGATGTCAATGCTTTTTGTGCATGTTTCTGACGTGTGATTTTTTGCACATTCCACGCATCTTGTCGGTGAGTTGCAATTTGGAGATGTGTGTCCCCATTTCTGGCATTTCCTACATAGGGTAATAGGTGTTTCTGCTCTCCTGGTTTCCCATGACACCTGCCTATTAATAACTATTGTTATTTCCTCGTTTAATTTCTCGAGGGTTATTTGTCTGTTTGTTATTACGAGAAACATTGTCCTTATGGTTTTCCGCATTTTGTATATTTTTATTTCTCCAGGTTGTGCTCCTGTTGGAGTGCCTTTCTGACTTCTTCGATGCTTTGAATGTGTCAAGTCCTTTCAGGACATGCGCACTTTCTTTTTTACCTTCCTGTGGGTAGGTAAAAAATCCTATTTGATTTGCTTCAAGCATTCGTTTCGTCAGATTTAGCTCGTGAATGTCTGTTATGTGAATATACGTGTTATTGTTTAAAAATTTCACACGATATCCATTTCTGCACATTTGTCCTAACTTTATTTCCAAAGTTTTTTCCGACATTTTTTTCCCCTCCAGGATGATTGGAGGAGGTGGTTCTTTCTCTGTTTGTATTTTCCCCTTTTTGGTCCCTGGTGATTGAGGGGTATCATCCCTCTTCTCACTGGTTTCTGGGGTATTTATTGGGGTGTTTGATATTTTTTTCCGTTATATTTTCGGTTTAATGATCTTTATTTTTGTTATGTCTCCTTCATTGTCAGCCAATCCTATGTTCAAAATTCGTGTTTTTTGCCGCCTTTTCCTTGTCTACTTTCCCGTCGGGCTTTCTGACTGTCGGATACAGACTTGGTGGCGGCTTCATCTTTAGGCGTGGGATATTCTGCTTTGCTATCTCCTTTTTTTCCTTGGCAATCTTTTCTTCCGCAATTTTCCCTTCTGCTAACAGTCTATGTATTCCGCTTATGACTTCGGGCATACTCATTTTGTTTGTTTCAATTTCCTCCAGTTTTTCTTCTGTCTCTCGGAATTTCTGAGATTTTTCTGGAATTTCTTCGTCCGTTTCTGAGTTGGAAAGGTGATTGAAATATTCATCTTCCATGTAATCTTTGTTACTTTTGTGAACTTCGCCCAGTTTGGCGACGTTTACTTTATATGTTTCCCATATTTCAGGGATTTCCTTTTTCCAAATTTCGCAGATTGCATAATATACATCTGTGTATTCATCTGGATTTCTTGGGTGTGTTCTTTTGCCATTGGCTACGTCTTGCATCCATAGCATGACTCTCTCACATGTCCTTAATATATACTTAAGTTCTTTCTACCATTGTGGCAGGTGATCTCAACGCTAAGCATATACAATGTTATGTATTACAAATCAAAGTGGAAGGGTGCTGAAGCGTCATAGTGACAGGTATGTGGTTGCTCCAGATGGGCCGACGCATTTTGGTAACTTCAGACCTGATGTACTTGACATCGTGTTAGTTAGAAATGGCACTTGTGATTGGGACGTTCTGTCAAAGCTGGACTCGGATCACAATCCGGTGGTTTTCACCATGGGAGATGATCCGCCTCCCCAGGTGAATCGCATGCGAACAAGAATAGTGTTATATTCTGTATATAGAGCTTGGAAAAGAATAATGAACTGAAGAATATATTCATTTCGGAAGATCACATTCGAACTATGGAGAAATCCAGTATTAATATATAAATTCATATTACGTGAAAGTTATTCTATTCAAATGAGTATTGAAATCAATAAACCCAAAAATTATAAAAATAACACCATATATCTGTGCTGGGGACGGAAATATAATTATATACTACACGTGGAAAGCATTTTGAAACAGGGGTTCCTAAAATAAACGAACAAAGAAAATCGTAAATAAATATGAACTCCAGTAAACTCCGAGTTCATAAGCAAAATAGATTACCTATTATAATCGACTTAGAAAAAGCGACACAGCTGCCTCATAGCAGGAGAGATAGTGTAATTGTATTTATGAATAAAACAAATACAACTTGGTATATAAAATTATAATCGGTAATGGAGTAACCTTCCAAGGGGTAACACGAACATATATAAACCGTTTTGTAACAATGGGATTCATTCCATTCGGGTATTCCTTTTGATTCAGTATGTAACTTATGATGCGTATCGACATCTTCAAATGAGTAAATTTGACCGGACTATGTTTTGATCAGATAGATGAAAATTTCGATTGTACTTCAAGTTATATTCAGATACAAACAAGTTAAAAATGTACCCATTATTATGACTCACACTGGTGAGTTTATTTACCAGTTTATAAGAAGGAAATCAACATCAACATCGTAGCTACAAAGGAAAGGAGTCGATCTACATACACTGATATGTAGTTAGAAGAAGTCATCCAAAATTCATCATTTGCACCAGAAGTCAATGAATAATTAAATACTTCACGGGATTTTTAAAGATTAAACTAAAAATCACTTAAATAAAAATATTCGCCAGATAAAATAACGGAAATGATTTTAGTGAAGTGATCTTCGGACCGAGTGTATATATATATACAGGGTAAGACCACATATTTTTGCTCTTTGATTGTATTGTGTACCAAGTTTTATATAATGAACATTTTCCACATTCATACTCTACATTCCTTGAAGTTTAATTCAACTAATCTGATAAATATTTCTCCATTTCATTAGAGTTTTGATAGTTGGCTGGTTCTAAAAAGATATTATACTATGATCAAAACTATTCAATGCTTATAACTGTAAAATTTGCTATTATGTTTTCAAGTCCAGTAAAATATTGAAGTTTGTTGTTTAAAGAAGAAAAACAATTACAATGAAAATTGTTTTAACCAAGATAATTGACTTTCGTGTTTTGCAATTGTGTACTTTGAATAATACAAAATTTTAGATCATATTGGCAAAGCACAAAATAAGTTATTGAAATATATTGCTACATTCGATTACGCTACAATTGATTGAAAATACATTGTTCATTGCCTTAAATCAATAGAACATTGTAACTGATATGATATTGATTTCTGCTATGGTTGTATTGCTATTTTTATACTCATATTTTCTGGTAAATTTATCTGAAATGGTTTTATAAAAAATTATTGATTTATGGAATTTTTGAGAATTGATCTCAATTATATCTTTTAAATTTACAACTATATGACTATTTCATTTTTTCTTGATAACTTGAGATAGGTTAAAACAAATCTCAATCATATACCGAGTGAATTACTTGAACGGGCCGCTCTCTGAGTAATTCTAGTTGTCATTTTTTTTAGTTTCACAACACCCAGTATAGAACCTCTAACGACTTTTCAAGACACGCTTTTGTACTGTCAAATGGTGTGAAAAAGATTTAGTATTGAGTAGAGTAATACAAGTATAGTTATACATCATTCAGAGGTATTTGTAAAATTCTTATATTGGGTTTTCTAAAGTGTTTCTTTTGTAAAAGTAATTGTGAGGTTCGAAAAACAATTGGCTGAACAGGTCATAACAATGGTATTACAGGTGTGGTATGTGAATTCATAACACCCTGTATATAGCCAGGGTTCAACAATAGACTGGGAGAGATTTCGTACTCTCCTAGTGAATGCTCATTGTGCCACTGAGCAGATTCAATCGCCACTAGAGTTGAGGGAGGCTGTAGAACACTATGAGCTCGCCATAAAAAGCGCTTTAGAGCATTCCTCCTTCAAGGAACAGGCTCTGATACATTGGGAATTTAAAATCCAATTCAAAATAGGAATAGTGCTGGAAGAGTCTGTATCCTGGAAACGGAATCCGTTTGAATCGATTGAATGGGGAGGTAAGAAACGCGATTGTGAACTATAGAAACGAAAAATTTTAAGAAACTTTAGAAAACGTGGAATATTCGAACCAACTTTGGAAAATTGCTATGAATATTGAAGTCAAGCGTCAAGATCTATTCCCTATACATGGTCAGTTCGGAGTGGTTTACGTTGCCGATTCTGAAGCAGATGTCTTTGCGGATACAATGGAATAGCAGTTTAGACTAAATGTAGACCCAAACGAGACATCTTATTGGAAAATCGGATTTGTCATACTCTCGGGCTGCCTGACCGAGATGGCATTCGTCCAGCTACCATGGACGAGCTTAAAGCGTACATAAATGGATTAGATCCCAAAATAGCACCTGCTTATGATGGAATTTCTAATTATACAATTTAAAAAAATCCTTAAAACCAGGTACAGTCACTTTCAAATATAATTAATGACTCGTAACGCCTTAGGTTGTTCCCTCTTAGGTGGAGGCATGCCATGGTGGTTATGATTCCTAAGATGGGATATAAACCGATTTTCCCAGAAAATCATCGACCCAACAGTCTGCTTTTCAGTTCGTCTAAACTTGCTGAAAAAGTTCAGTGGAGGGTAAAAATGTCCTTCCAGATGACCAATTAGATTTCCGTAGAGAACACTCTTCAAAATTGCAAGCGTTGAGACTTCTCGAAGATTTGATTTCGGCACTAAATTCTGGCGCATGTGCCCACGTTTCACACTCGATATGTGCAAAGCTTTTGATAGAGTCTGGCATGAGGGACTCTTGCAAAAACTCCAAATCCCCTTTGGCTTACTGAAATGGTTTCAATCATTTTTATCGGGAAGGACTTTTCAAGAAAAAGTCGAAAATTGGCTCTTTGACAGGAGGGTAAATGAGGCTTGGGTTCTTCAGGAGCAATATTATCACCTATGCTTTATGGTCTATATACCAGCGACATGCCGAGGACAGATCACGTGAAGATGTTCGTCTACGCCGATGGTACTACTTTGCTTTCCTCGACACTTAATCATCTTGCGAATCTTGTTTCAATGCAAGATGCAATAGACAGCATTAAGCGGTGGTATCTAAAGTGGAAAGTGAAGATTCCGGACAAGACTCAGGCTATTCCACTGGGGAAGGGTATTAGATCGCCTGGCAGCAGCATTAGGGGGATTGCAGGCAGAGAGATCAACTGGTCCACAAGGGTCAAGAACCTATTTATTTTCTAGGATTGCCAGCTCACTTGGACTCCTCACTCATATTGAGAACATTGAAACTAAAATATTGGTAAAAATCACCAAATTCTACCCTTCAATATGCAGAAGCAGTAAATTGTCTTCAAAGATCAAAATGATGTTTAAACATGTTATTATGTACGCTTCAGCAGCTTGGGGTCATACAAGTCAGTCAAATATCTTGGTCATTGGAAGACTACAGAACAAAATTATGCGAATGATTACGAACGCTCCATAGTATGTGCGTAATGTTCGTTTACAAGAAGATCGTATTGTTTCCATCCGAAGTGAGATCAGAACGCATACTCAGAGGCTATTCGAATAGGCGGAAACTCACGAAAACCCATTTATAAGGGCCGCAGTGGATTTCGTTATTGACGACCCGACTCGTTTCAAACGTCCCAGACATTCTTTGGAATGATGGGTCTACATATAGTTTCACGTTGCACTGGTACTAATCAGAGAACTTTCGTCGGATTCAAAATTCCTCAGTGAATCATTTTGTGAAAAATGTGAAAGTGCGGGGTTTTCACCGGTTTTTCCCGGGCTGTCAAACATCATGTCACTAGCAAATGAAATCATCTGTGAATGTTAAAAAAGTTAAGAGTAAAAGTAAGGGCACATATTTGTCAACTCAAATATGTGAACGAGAAGATCCAAATATATATTATCACTACGAGAATATATTTACGTATCAATTCGATGGTATCTCTATCATCACCACATGTTACCCAACTGTTTCTATTGAAAATTGAGGACTGTCATTTTGACGTTAAGAAGTTTATTTTATTTGATAATGTTCATCATATTCCCTCACTAAATATAACCCGTGCAATGATTATTCATTGGTGATAGCACTCGTTGAAACCGATGAGAATAGAACTCACTGATATGACCGACGATAATCATTACCCCCGGAAATATGTTTCTGAAGATTATTCTTCGAAGTTCCGAAACATATTTGTAGAACTCTCACGGGCTTGTCAAAAATTAGTTGTAACAGAAATCATCATTTGTAACTCCCAACAAAAATGTACGAAAAAAAAGAAAAAAACTAGAAATCCATTTGAAAGCAATGAATGAAAGAATCATAATCAACAAAAATATCAACAAAATTATAGAACAATATGGTAAACACACAGTAAATGGAAATTAAACTTAACTATTCGACGTATATCAACAGAATTTCCTTAAAGTCATTAATGGCTTCCTAAAACATGAACACAAACATAAAGTGATTATCACTTCATGAAAGTTAAAATAATGGCAACTCTAATACACAACTGAATACAAAGTGAAAACAACGAGAGCACTGGAAAATTATATTAACAAAGATTATTATGTTGAAAAATTGAAAAATTAACGTGCTCCAGGTTCAGAGAGAATATATGCAGAACGTATGGAAAATGAAACGAATTATTTGAGATCAACAGAAACTTGCAACTGATAATTATTACATGGAGAACCTCTACTGCAAATCTGGAAGGGAGGTTGCATAACGTCGACAGTTAAATGAATTCAAGGAAGACTGCAACATTTTCCAGATATGTGTAAGAAGTAAACTTAGTAGGTTATATAGAAGAATTATAAAAGTATTCATAAGCGAAAAATACCACCCCTATGCATCGTTAGAGTAAAACGGCTTAACAGCGAGCCGTTTAACAATTATTCTGTCATTCTCAAAAAAAATCGGTAAAATCGCAAAAAGTGCTTCTTTCAAAAAGTCTTAGAAAAAAAAAGTACATTACACTTATCGAGGTTGTCAAAGAACTATACAACAATATGATAAATTAAAAGAACTAAATTCAGCTTCAAGGTGACTAGAGGCTGGAAAGAGGGCTGTTGTGTGATAATGTTTTTTTTATATACACCACTTTATGTATATCACACTTTGGAGATGGACGAATAGTGATGGCAAAGAGGGTCTGCAGTATTTGTCCAGGAAACTCATAGAAGAATATCGGAATTGGTCACTAGACATGAATTCAAACCAAACCCAATACATCTATATAGGAGAAAAAGTATTTGTAAGATATTCTTCGTTGGATGTTTCAAATGGGTGATTGATGTCACAAAATCTGAAATTAATCGAAATAATTCAAAATTGAACAATGTTAAATTTGGATTAAAAAAATTAGTTGCACATTCAATCAAATATTGTGGTGTATTGGTTACCAGATATATGGGTCTAAAATTTGATGGTAGAGCTCCATCACCTTTTTTATGTAATGGCTTGACTATTTTCTATTCAGTTGGGAAAATTCCCTTTTCCATTATACAATTCATAATATAACAGAAGGGTGTTGCTATTTCTTCACATATTTGTTCCAATAATTCTGGCTATGCCAGGAGTCTTATTATTTTTCAAGCATAAAATAATTCCTCTGATTTCTTTCTTATTCGTAGGGTTGAGAAAAATTGAGTAAGAATTTATCACTCCGGGATTTTTTTATTCTTTCTGCCAGTTATGAGAAGAAATCTTTGGGAGTATTGGCTATATCTTCACTGGAATCCACGTACATTTTTTGTTATAATCTGTTTTATGGTTACAGGTTTTTTTCACGGCATCAATTTCTAAAGTTATTAGCCGTTTTCCTTGACCGATCGATTGAATTTTGTTGAATAGGCCTGAGATTTTCAAGGAGTTCATCAGACTCCTAACCCCTCCTTCTTCATTACTCAAAATATCTGCATTTGTTGCCTCCAGGTCAGACTGCCTCCGGCGAATGATCGTAAGCACCACATTCCTCTAGATGTGCTGTACTATTGAGTAAACTTGGCAGCGTTGGAGGTGGGCCTGTCTTGTCTAGAGAATACGTATTCGTTAGTGAGCGTCGTATGACCAATTCGGAGATGATTGAGCACAACTTGTTCCTTCTGGCCAGCTTGTGAGGGTTAACCTATTTCTCGAATAGGTCTTTAACCATTTTCAGTTTTGAGTTATCATTGTTCCAGACATTTTGTATGTTTTCTAATTTCGTTTCTTTGTTGGCTAATTTCTGGTCGTCTGGGTGTATAGGAATATCTTTTTGGTACTGTGAGTTGGCTGCTCTTCTAGCAACCATGTCAACCGATTCATTTTTCCTTATTCCACAGTGATTTGGTATCCATAGGAATGCTATGGTTTTGGTTGCTTGTTTGGTAAGGTGGAGTTGAGCGATTATTTTAGCGACTAGAGGATCGAATGTGAATTTATGGCTTTCAAGAATCTCAGGGAGTCAGTGCATATCAGAAAGTACGAAACTAATAAGAACTTCACTCATATATGAGAAAACTCTACAAGTTGGTATAACGGCTTCCTATCGACCCCCATCTATAGATATTTTAACCTATCAAGGGGATCTTCAGAACCACTTTTTGAACTTATCAAAAAACCCAATTGAGATTTTCATTGGCGACATCAACATTAATTTACTTGAAAATTCGAACAACGTACAGAACTATTTAAATATAATGGATGAAAATGGATTTTTATCATATATTAATGTCCCTACTAGATCATTAAAGGAATCCAATAGTATAATAGATCACATTTTCGTAAATAAAAAAAATAAATGCAAAAACATAAATATTGAATCGTCGGTTATACATACAAATTTGTCAGATCATTACACGACCGCACTTATCATACGAATACCGAACAAAAACGAACTCACAAAAACGAATACCTCAATTAATGACACGACAAACTTCTATGAGAGAATTGATTATAAAAAACTAGATTCCCTTCTGGAAAAAGAAACGTGGCAAGAAACCCACAATTGCAAAGAGATACAGACCGCATATAACAGCTTCGTTGGCAAACTTAAAACATATTTAAACAAATCAACCAAAATAATAAAAATACCATATTAAAAAATAAAACTAAAACCCTGGATTACAAAGGGATTGGTAATATCAATACGTAAAAGAGATAAAATGAAAAAAATTATGCTAAAACACAAAACAGAACAATTAATAATAGAATACACGGTTTATAGAAACAGACTAAACAATTTGATTAAACATACGAAGAACGAATACTATAAACAGAAACTCAATGCCACCGAAGGAAACTCGAAGCAAACGTGGAAAATAATAAATGAGATAACAAATAACAACAAGGATAAGAAGAATGTTGCAGATATTCCCATGAAACTGCCAAACGGAGAACTAGCGAACGAGAATTAAAAAAAAGCAAGTATTTTAAATGAGTATTTCACATCTGTGGGCATGAAAATGGCAGAAAAAATTGAAAAACCAGATGTTCCCAATACCTTTTTAAAAGAACCGTTTGACCATACTAGTTTATTTCTGCAGCCTGTTGAAAATAATGAACTGATTGAGATAATTTCTAAATTAAAAAATAACTGTTCACCAGGTCCAGATAAAATAACTACGAAAACAATCAAACAAATTCATAGACACATTCTCGAACCGCTCACATACATAATAAATCTCGCATATAGTGAAGGAAAAATTCCTTCCCAATGGAAAGAATCTACCGTAACTCCCGTTCACAAAACAGGGGATAGAGGTGATCCAGGAAATTATAGGCCAATATCTGTGATAGATAACTTCGCGAAAATATTCGAACAAAGTATTAAAAAGAGACTAATTGGATTTTTCAATACACATAATATAATAACCAACAGACAGTTTGGTTTTTTACAAAATTCCAATACAGAAAATGCTGTACTTGATTTCACAAAAAAAAGTGTTGATGCCCTGGATAGGTCGGAAAAATGCTTAGCAATTTTTCTTGACCTGGCCAAGGCTTTCGACACAGTTTCTCACGACATACTCCTAGATAAATTATTCAGGTATGGAGTAAGAGGCATACCACTGAGTATCTTGCGAGATTATCTATCACAGAGAAGACAAAGGGTCAAAGTGGGTGATCAGTTGAGTGAATGGTCTACAGTGACTCTTGGTGTGCCCCAAGGGACGGTGTTAGGGCCTATACTGTTTCTGCTGTATATCAACAGCATCACACACATAAAAAACTTCCAGGGTCACCTTGTCTCATATGCTGATGATACCGCCTTAGTTTTCACTGAAGATACTTGGTCAGAGGTTTTTACAGCAGCTGAAGAAGGAATGAAAGATATAAAATTATGGCTTGATCTCAACCTCCTAAGTTTGAATATTGGCAAAACAAAATTTATGACTATCTCACTACAAAATAATGATCAACCAGAAAATGAAACCCTTAAAATACACAAATTTTATTGTAATCAAGATCCATGTACATGCCCCAGGATTGAAAAAACCGACAAAATGAAATATTTAGGGGTTGTCTTAGACAAACACATTCGATGGAATGAACATGCCCTTTACATACGAAACAGACTGAGACAACTCATCCACAAATTCCACTATTTGAAAGATATAGTAGACAAAAAAAATATGCCAACCATATATTACTCATTAGCAGAATCTGTTATCAGGTATTGCATCACTGCATGGGGGGGAATGTACAATAGCAACCTAGGGTGTATACAAATAGTTCAAAATACTATTTTGAAGATAATATTTAAAAAAAATAAGTTATTTTCTACTGAAAAACTCTACAAAGAATCTAATCTACTCGATGTAAGAAGCCTTTATACCTACTCATGCCTGATCTGGATGTTTTTCCATAAAAATGAATATGACACACCCAACCAAAAAAACACCAGATCATGCGAAAATATGTCTGTGAATTTGCCATTGTTCAAGAAGAGTCATTCTCAAAGATTTGTACACTTCCATGGTCCAAAACTTTATAACTATCTGCCACTAGAATTTAAAAAAATTGTAAATTAAACAAATTCAATTATTCCATAAAAAAATTCATACTCGCCAACAAAGAAAAAATTGATAATCTCTTTTAGAAAGTACAAAAAAAAAAAAAAAAAAACTAATATCCAACCTAACACCTTTAGCTTCAATTTCTCCCCCATCAAGCGTCAACCATAATTCACACACAACCCCCTTTTGATGAGTGCTGCAAAGCACAACACAAGCACTCAAGTGTTTAGGTGTAGCAGGCTACTCAAATTGGGTTGAAAAGTTATATATTTAATAATACTCATTTAATATTACTATGATTATATTCACTATGTTGTACATTGCCATCAATAAATAAATTGAATTGAATCAGTAACGAATACACAGTAGAGGATGACTTTCATAATAGCGTGAGGTCTTGCATTGAATATATTTGCAGCTGAGTGTCCACGAGTATTCGTGGTCTTGTACGACAAAAAATGTAGTTTTGATTTTAGATCCGTATGAGTAAATTTTTGTGAAATTAAAAATATTATCAATATACTGATTGTATTCCAGTACCAGTTGTTGGGTGTTCCAATCCAATTTTGTTTGTTCTCTCTCTGTTGCATAACATTTCATATCCGAGAATCCATTGGGGAAATTCTGGAAATTGTATGTGGAGCATTTTTTGGTGCCTAATTAAGTTCTGTTCTCTAATGCGCGTTCCCATAGGTCTTGTGGTGGTTGGTTTTGCAGATAACTCATTGTGGATATCATCATGGCCGTACAATAAATCGAAATTTGGATACAATTCCATTGCATAGTTAAACAAGAGTCTGGTTCTTCTAGATTCAAGTGGGGGGGAAGACTGCTATACAGTTTAGTGTCAATGTCAGGTTTGTTCTGAAGCACCAGTTACCAGTCGTAGGGCGGTGTTCTTAATCCTTTTTAGAGCTTTCAGGTGGCTTTTCCTGGCAGAAGAGTAGACTGAACATCCATAATCAATTCTGGAGAGGATCAGACTTCCTGATTTGCACCTCCTCTTATTCCAGCTAGTATTTTCATGATATCGAGTGATTTTTGTCATCTTACCTTGAGACCGCTCAAGAGTGGGCCCCATGTGAGTTTGGAGTCAAAAGTTGAGCCTAGATATTTAATTGAGTCCTGAAATTATATTAGATTGAGATCTGATACATCATGAGGTTTACTTTTCCTACAGAAATGAATAGCTCTTGTTCTAGGGATACAGAATCTGAAACCTTTTTCAGTAGCATCTCTGTTCAGGCAATCAATGGATCCTTGCAGAATTTGTTCAGTGGTGGATTTGGAGGAATGGAATATTAACAAATCATCATGAATCCCTTCTGGAATGCTTTCGACTATAGAATTTATTGCTATTGCGAACAAAGTGACACTCAATATAGACCCTTGGACCATTCCATTCTCCATGTCACGAGAATTCAATATGATGTCTTCTATTCTAGTTCTGAATTTTCTTCCACTCAAAAACTGCTGTAAAATGTAGGTGGGTTAACCTCTGATTTTCCATTCATGGAGTGTTTCCATTATACCATATCTTCATGTTAGGTCATAGGCTGTCTTCAAATAAAAACATATTGCCGTGAGGTGTTCGTCTTTCATTCCCATTCACATGTTTATTATTAGTACTGGTAATAGTTTCTTTGTTTTCCATTATATTTGTGCACTGTTATATTTGATTTTGGTGGTGGTTAATTTTTGTATTCCTAATGAGTGTAATTGAGAGATTTCTATAGTTCACGAAGTTTTCTTATAGTGTTAGACTTTCTTTATCTTTCTGCCATTACATAACTAGTTACGTAATGAATATTACACAACTGTCGAGTGAAATGAGTGACGTTCGTTATTTTCATATCGAAATTAGATGAAACTCTATCATACTAACCTCCCATAGGTATCTCTCTTTTTCCTTTCCAGTAAGCCTTGGGATGCTTCCAGAAAAGATTGCAGCTTCCGCTGAACGAACATTTTTCTTCATGCTGCAAACTCTCATTCCATCGAAGGGATGTAGGGCAGTGATCCTCCCAGTTTTGACAGGGATATAGAAATATGGATGCCAAAGCTTCATAGGAGGTGTTCTGATAAATATTCTTCGCCAAATGTTCGCATCTGAAAAAATAAATATTTGCAAAAATCATTCAATGGGAAACTACTCACTTGACAAATGATGGATTCGATGGCATATGAACAACATTCATTGGATCTATATTTTGGGAATCTCCAAGTGGGTTGAATTCTAAGAGATATAATATCATCAGATCATTTTGTTTGGGTTTTTTGTTAAAAAAATCACTGAACAAAATGCTATAGAACTATATAGTACCCCAACTGAAAGTAGTTTGTGACTATCATAGTTGGGAAAAACTTATTCAATGTGAATTTGTGAATTCAAAATAATATTGTTCTTAACAGGTTTGATTTCCAACCTTGGACTTCTGATACCAGTCCACTATGGAATGAACACAGAAGAGTAACTTGAAATAAAAAAAGGCAGTGAACATGATTACACTAACAATTGGAAATTTTTAGGTTAGTTCCATTGAATTGAGTTTGAATGTGCTTAGTTTTCTCAACGATTGAGATGTAGACTCTAACCAGGAAAGGTAGCCCCATATACAACAAATTCATCAAAGCATTGAACACCAGTCTCAAGATGTGGCAAACTTTGATTTTTTCCTTCGCACTTCATTGCATCGCATATCCCCAGTATAACAATAAGACAATTCCAACCTGACAATGAGAAATAGGATGTTATCACTTGCCATCAAAAATATTCTACCAGAAATGGTTTATTCATCCAGCTTGTGGGAATAGTATACGAAAGTATAACTTCATCGTAAATAACTGAAAGAAGTACAATATGAAATAATTGTCTATTCTTGATATTAACTAATGAAGTTGGGAATGTCCCCAACTGGAAATTTCTCAACTAGAGAAACTCACCGATAAAATTCGTCCTATTAGATGTCTGGTATGTCACCACATGCGTTGGAAAGAAAAAAAAATTAACTGACTAAGTTCTTCCACGATTTTCACTGGAAATATACTCATCGGCTCGTCGGACAGCGTTATGATTTTTTGCCGCTCAAACATGTGCATTATGTAAACTATCATCTTCTCTTCAAGTAAATGTTAATTTTGAAAAGTGAAACATTCTCAGTTGAATATTGATAGAAAGATTTTTCTGTGAATTGAAGAATCTACGATGAAAATAAATAATTCTTTTGAATATCTAACAGATAACAACTACTTCCGCGATTAAAGCCACGCTGGACATTGAACTACATCTGATAAATATTTTGAAAGGACCCTAGCCTTAAAGGAAAATATGGAAGTAAAAGTTGTATTTTCTATTCCAGTGTTCATTAAGAACTCATATAGATGAATGAGATAAAGAAAATGTATCCCCATGTCACATCGATGCAAGCCTGGCATTGCATTCACTAGGTCTTCAATATATGTGCCGACCAAAATCTATTTCACGCTTCCACTATCATCAGGAAGACCGGAAGAATTGAAAAACACTTTCTCTAGAAGCAATCTGACTTTGCAAAGATGGAAAATTGTTAGAAATATTTCTTTCAGAGTGATACTTTTAAATCAGTGTTTTCTCACATTATAACCTATCATGTAGTATCCTAGATTGATTTGTTTGAAAATAGGAACAGGGTGTTCATAAAATCAGATGTGGGATCATCTGCGGCTCAGAGATAAACTTTAGTCGCTATCTTCCGTCGTTCAAGATAACCTCTTGTGGGGTATTCATGTTGAAAAGGGGAACATTCTCAACTGAATATTGAATAGAACAATGTTTCTGTTAAATGAAAAATACACGATAAAAATGAAGTGATTCTTGTGAATATCTAACAGAAAACAACAACAACTACAAGGCCACGCTGGACATTGAACTACATCTGGTAGATTTTCTGAAAGGACCCTAGCTTAAAAGAAAAATCGGGAAGTAAAAATTTGATTTTCCATTCCAGTCTTAATTAAGAACTCATATATATGAATGAGATAAAGAAGATGTTTCCGCAGGAGGAGCACTCACCAGAAATCATTTGTAACATTGATGCCAGATTGGCATCGCATTCACTAGGTCTTCAATACATTTTTGTCGACGAAAATCTATTTCACGCTTCCATGATCATCAGAAAGACCGGAAGAATTGAAAAACACATTTGCTAGAAGAAATCTCACTTTGCAAAGAAGGAAAATTATTAGAAATATTTCTTTCAGAGTGAAACCTTGAAATCAGTGTTTTTTCGACATTATGACCTATCATAAGGTATTATAGATAAATTTGTTTGATGATATGAGCAGGATGTTCATAAAATCAGATGTGGAATCATCTGCAACTCAAAGATAAACTTTAGTCACTATCTTCCATCGTTCAAGATAACCTCTTGTGGGGTATTCATGTTGAAAAGGGAAACATCCTCAATTAAATATTGAATAGAACGATTTTTTTGTTAATTGAAAAATCCACGATGAAAATAAAGTAATTCTTGTGAATATCTAACTGAAAACAACTACTTTCCCATCTAAAGTCACGCTGGACATTGAACCACATCTGGTAAATTTTCTGAAAAGACTCTAGCTTAAAAAAAAATCTGGAAGTAGAAGTTCTATTTTCTATTCCAGTCTTAATTAAGAACTCATATAGACGAATGAGATGAAGAAGATGTTTTCCCAGGAGGAGCACTCACCATAAATAATTTGTAACATCGATACAAGACTGGCATCGCATTCACTAGGTCTTCAAGATTTTTGTCGACGAAAATCCATTTCACGCTTCTACTATCATCAGGAAGACCGGAAGAATTGAAAAACACATTCTCTAGAAGGAATATCACTTTGCAAGAATGGAAAATTGTTTGAAATATTTCTTTCAGAGTGATACTTTGAACATTATAACCAATCATGGGGTATGATATGATATTTGTTTGAAAATATGAACAGAATGTTCATAAAATCAGATGTGGAATCATCTGCGACTCAAAGATAAACTTCAGTCACTATCTTCCATCGTTCTAGATAACCTTCTGTGGGGTGTTCATGTTGAAAAGGGAAACATCTCTCAATTAAATATTGAATAGAAAGATTTTTCTGTGAATTGAAAAATTCCCGATAAAAATGAAGTAATTCTTCTGAACAGAAAACAACTGATTTTATAAACACCCTGTTCATATTTCCAACCAAATAAAAATGTTTATTTATCCGACGAATTAAAATTCCATTATTAGGATGTTCATTTAACAACCAATCCAACTGCCACACAGAGATCTTGATGATTTTAGGAAAAAAAGATACGTGTCTCATCGTCTCCCATATTTTGTTGGATCGTTCTTGCATTCACAAAATAGCTCTCTCAATTTCTGTCATTTCTAGTGGTCTCATGTGCATTGCCCTGGAAGTTTACAAACGTTGACAGTGTTGAATGACGTCTCACCAAAAATAGAGGGTCGACTGCAGTTTCATATTTTGGAGTCCAATGAAAAATTTTATTACACTTTTTTGCCCTATCCTATTATGTGAATATTGTCTGATGTTTACATTGGAACACTTTGAACTTTTAAATAAAACTGGTACTTTTTTTTGTTTTCCAATAATTTTGGATCATTTCATTTCTAGATTCATCAATATAATCGTTTGTTTTGGGAAGATTCAACTTTTAGTAGAAAGTTGAATCTTTCATTGATTACGGATCTGATAATTTCAAAATAACAATAGAAGGCTCTGAAATTCCATTATTTTATACACCAGACCGCGAACTTTGGTTCTAGCTGATATTAATCAATGATACGTATCTCAAGTGACAAATGAAAGTATATTATTTTGAATAAATAAATTTCACGAAGTAGTTCCGCCTTTGGAAAAGGATGAATATAAACCTTGCAGTAACTTTGAATGAATTTTGTCTGTCAATATCAAAATTGCGGAATGAGGAACGATCGATCTCTCGGAATATGGAACAAAAAATCAGGCTATCACATCAAAAGTTCATTGTCCATCCCCGATGATGGATATTTTGAACAGAAACGTCGAAAAATACTGGACTAAACCAAAAACACCGTGAAGCTTAAATAAAAAACAATTTGGATGTGCTAGTTTTTCTCAACAAACCAGGAAAATTAGCCCCAAATACAACAAATTCTTCAAAGCATTGGGCACTAGTATCAAGATGTGGCAAACTGATTTCCTCCATCGCACTTTATTGCATCGCATAGCCCCGGTCTAACAATAAGACAATTCCAACCTGACAATGGGAAACAGGATGTTATCACTTGCCATCAAAAACATTTTTTCCAGGAAATGTTTGTTTATCCAGCAGTTGAAAATAATATATAAAAGTATAACTTCATCGTAAATAACTGAAAGAAGTATACTATGAAATAATCGTCCATTGTTGATTTCAATTAGTGAAGTTGAGAATGTCCCCAACTGGAAATTTCTTAACTAGAGAGACTTACTGATAAAATTCATCCCATTAGGATTTATTGTATGTCACTACATGCGTTGAAAAAAAAAAAAATTCCCACGAAAATTCCAAACCCTTTCTATAATACCAAGTTCTTCCACGGTATTATAAAATTATAGTCGTACAGCGTTATGAAAACCATCAACTACTTTTCAAGTAAATGTTTATTTATCTGACGAATTAAAATTATATTATTAGGATATTCATTCGACAACCAATGACAAAATGCATCTGCCACAAGACGATCTTGATGATGGTATGAAAAAAAAAGTTTATGTCTTATCGTCTTCCGTATTTTGTTGGATCGTTCTTGCATTCCTTAAATTTCTTCCCCAATTTCTGTTATTTCTGGTGGTACATGTCTCCATGTGCATTGCTCTGTTTCGCGACTCCTCTAAAAAGTTTACAAACGTTGACAGTGTTGAATGATTTCTCACCAAAAATAGAGTTTTATATTTTGGAGTCCAATGATATGACGAAAAATGTTATTACACTGTTTTGCACTATCATATTATGTGAATTTTGTCTGTTGTCATCTTCAGCACACCACAATGTAAAATGGGAATATAAAATATATAAGAATTAAATGTTGACAAATTAAAATGGTGATAACAATATAAGATACATATACAGTAAGAAAAAGAGTAGAAAAAAACACATAGATTGTAAAATATAAATGAATATACATACACACACATACATACATACATAGACACATGTATATTACGTCATTAAAGGGCCCCGACTAATTTATATGGTACATATGTAGAAAACAACATGATATTATCGGAGAAATGATGAAAATTTTGAAATAATAGGAACATCTACAAATGTGTTAATAGGAGATTCTTTTATTTCCCTTCTTTTCATAATAATGTTGGAAGATATTGTTCTCAAATGAAACTAACAACTAGAATTTGGAAAGACATTCCTTGCTTTTTTCTGAATAAATGATTTTTGTTTTTTTGTCGCTAATCGATAAGGTATACGTTTTTCTACTGAGTATCACCTACTGTAGTACTCAATTGGTTCATAAGATGGACAAAAATTGGGTATCTAATTTTTTATTGGTTTTGCTTTTGAATTTTTTTATATTAATCATCTCTTGTAAAATAATTTTTTCATAGTTTTGCTGTGTTCCAACAATTTTTGTGTTTTAAAAATCAAATTTGTGTACCGTATTGTCTGTGTGTTCTGCCCGAACCATTTTATCAGTTATCAAGGAGGTTTTCGGGTCTTATATTGCGTTCATGTTCGACAATTCTAGTTTTTAAGTATCGTCCAGTTTGTCCGATGTACACTTTGTTGTATGCTATTCTGTAGAGTATGCCACTTTCAAGATCTTTTGGTGTTTCCAATTCAATTTTGCTGAGGTGTTTTCGTTTTTGAAAGCTACGTTGCAAGGGGATGTTTTGAACTTTTCTGATAAACATGATATGTATGGAATTTTGAAAAAAATTGTATCTTCTTGTGGTTTGTAAATTGTTTTTCATCGTGTTCTTCAAAAAGTATTTTATTTATCAATTTCGATGGATGATTGTTTTTAAACGGGTAGGTGTTAATAGCTTGAATATTTGTTGATGGAATTTTTGGTAACCTTAATTGAGATTAAGAATTAAGTTTTGTTTTTGAATGAAAGTGTGTTCAGAATCAAAGTTTGGGAATCTTTCAGATGAAGTCAGTTTGTGGTACCAATCTGTAACAATTCTCTTTTGTTTTTATTATGGTAACGTCTAAAAATGATAACCTGTCATTTGGAATTTTTATAACGTATATCAATTTATATTCTACAATATAGGGAAGACTGTTGTACCATGGATCACAATTTACTTCCATATTTTTCAACTAGTCATTTTTTTAAATATAATAATGGAAAGAGTTTCTCTTGATATCAACATTATTCTTAGACACTATGTATTTTTTGTTAATTTAAATATTAAACAGTTATAGTTAAAGAAATATATTTATATTTTATTGATATGTGATAAATGGTACAAGACCATACGTACCTTGGATCATCAAGTCTTGTACCTTAAAGGTAGAAAATATGTATTATAAATAACATTTTTATACAGAAATTACATTATATTGTTTCATTACAAGAAGAAATGAGATTGTATTGGAGTATAACCTAAGTTTTATTTGTATACATGTGTACAAAAAGTTACGATATGAAATTTATAACTTAAAATTGATAGACAGAAAATTAGGTATGTAAATTGGATTTTACTCAATATTAGTTAAATTTCTACAATAATAGTCAACGTTAAAGCTAGAAAAGTACACTTGGAACCACAACTGTCCATCAGTTCTAGCCGATTTAAGGTACATGATGATGATCTTCCTCATTACTCTAGGTTATATTTAAAACTGGAGTATGGCCTAACAAATTACTCACCAATGAGCAGTGATTCAGGTGGAATATGATTTAACACATAACACAATCGTCAACTTGTGAACGAATGAACAGTAGAACCAAAAGTTGTTACTTCTTGAGCTAAAAATAAATATTTATATTTTACTCGAAAACAATAGCACATGGACAGCCACTCTCCAGCTTGCTTGCACTCTACTAAGTGAACATTGTCTTGGTATAGTTATGTTACGTAGATAACAGCATTTGTCAACAAACTGAAGGGTGATCCAAGGTACACTATGATCAAGGTACAACAGTCTCCCCTATGTAGATACTTAATTTTTACTCTTTTTGTTACTAAATATGCATCTTATGCTGTTATCACCATTTTCATCTGTCAACATTCCATTTTTATATAACAAGTGACACAGGATAACGGGCCACCCCTGTAACTTCTGCATTCGTAAACGGATTTTTCTGAAATTTGATACAGTTATATAAGCAACCATTTCGGATCTGGTCACATTACAATCCAATATGGCGGATTTCTTGTTTTTCTGGAAATGCCAGTAACTTTGTTTTTTCAAATGGAACACCCTATATATTTTTACATATTCAAGTTCAACAGGTCAAAACAAGTCCATACCTGTCAAATGTCTTTTTTTCCAACAATTGAAATTAAAATTGTTTGTTTATTTTATTTACCTCGTGAATAAATGAGATTTAGTCGAAGCTATTCACAATGAGTCGCAAATAACAGAAAAACTTATTTTTTTCTGAAAAATTATTTTTGTGTCACTTACTAGTTAATCAATTCAAGTCACATCACATTTTGATCAAAAATAAAAATTTTTCAAATGAAACCCCTTTGGGCCACTTACCTGTCTCTCTAGAACATTCATTGAGGAAAAAAATTACATATCATTTTTGTATTTCGGTGCAGTACCAAATTGTATAAATTCAAAAATCTACTACTAGTTCATGAGTTTTCTGGCAGTTCGAATAATTTTTAAACTCAGTAAGCTGTGCAAAACAACGTTTCAGAATCATGTCAACTAATTGTGTAAGTTATACTTATAAGCACGATAATGGTGTTTTTTTTATACATTCTTCTCGACTGACATTGCATTGGTATTCCAATTCCCTCGTCGAAGCAGTTGGATCAAAATCAACATAAGCAAAACATTCATTTCTGCCTCCCCACTTTAGATCGTCTTCTCCATTGTTGGGTTCTTTTGAGAATCTTCTCTCCACATTTTTGAAAAAGGTTCTTTGTGGGTGTCTTTTGTGTGGGTATCGTTCAGCGTATAACTGACAAGCGGCGACAATGTTTTCAAGACATTCTCCGTAAATTAATAACATGTCAACCTGTAATTTTCGAGAGTTGAGATGAAAGATGACAGCAAAACACAATAAGTTGACAAGATTCATAAATGTTGTTTTCCACAGCTTACAAAGTTGAAAAATTATTCGAACTGCCAGAAAACTGATGAACTAGATGTATTTTTTTAATGTATACAATTTTTACTGCACCGACATATAAAAATGATATATCATTTTTTTTTCTTAATAAATGTTCTAGAGAGAAAGGTAGGTGGCCCATAGGGGTTTCATTTGAAAAAAAATAATTTTTGATCAAAATGTGATGTGACTGAATCAATTCATCAATAAATGACACAAAAAATAATTTTTCAGAAAAAACTATGTTTCTCTGTTATGTGCAACTCATTGTGAATAGCCTGGACCAAATCTCATTTATTCACGAGGTAAAATAAAAAAACAATTTTAATTTCAATTGTTTCAAAAAAATGACATTTGACATAAGGTTTGGACTTGTTTTGACCTGTTGAACTTGAACATGTAAAAATATACAGGATGTTCTATTTGAAAAAACAAAATTGCTGGCATTTGCAGAAAAACCGGAAGTCCGCCATATTGGATTGTGAAATGATCAAGTCCGAAATGGTTGCTTATATATTTGTACCAAATTTCAGAAAAATCCGTTCACGAATGCAGGGGTGGCCCGATATCCTGTGTCACCCGGTATGTTATATTCCCATTTTTTCATTGTAGTGGCCTGAAAATGAATTTATAAAAGGGAAAACGTTGCCAAAGAATCAACAGTGGTTTCAGTTATTGGACCCTACCACAATAAAATTTACAATTTACTGTAATCAGGTCACAAAACTTCCAAAAGATTTTAATATTTTTCCTTTGAAATTTTTCCTCAATGAACCAGAAATAATAATATGTACAAATGTGCTTTCACCTACCAAAACTTTGCTGTTTCACGATTCCCAATTTTGTTTACAATTCGTGTAACGTGTAACGGCCAATTTACCATAACTGAATAAAGTAGACAAAGTGAACTATTGCGATACGATTGTAATTCATCAGGAGTGGAAAAAAGACACGGTAGCTTCAAACGAGCCGAAAATTCGATATATATATATATATATATGTCGAATTTATATATATATATATATATATATATTTGAATGCCTATATGGATACCAGTTCGTTTAACATTGACTCATTGCAAACATGTCCCTCATACAATATGTCACTGAATGACATAATCGTTCCAACCTACATCATGTTCCCCTCTTACTCAGAATCAACCACACTCAACGGAAAGATTCTATTATCCATACTGAACAACTTCAATAACTATCATCACATTTACACAGATGGGTCTAAAAACGAGAATGGGACAGGCTGTGCGTTCTACCTACCCTAAACAAATGCATCCAAATGATACAGACTTCCTAATACAACGTCAATATTCACTGCAGAACTCTTTGCCATTGAAAAGGCCCTGAAATGGGTTTTTGATAATTGTACGTGTATCGGTGATTGTTCTGACAGATCCAAGGTCTTCTCTCGAAGCACTAGCGAAAAATTCAGTATTTTTTTTTGACTATACACTGTTGTGCGATATCAAAAAATACATTAATCAAATAAGGGTGAACCATGGACACGTAGTCTTTATTTGGGTGGAAAGCACATGCAGGAATGAAGAATAATGAAATAGTAGATCATATTGCAAAAGAGGCGATGATATTAGATGGTTTAGATAATTTCACAATATACACAGACATACGGGGTGTAATCTACCCTCTTGCACACCCGTGAATGACGAGTGTATAATGCCATTTTATAACGAATTACAGTGGTTAAAAATCTGAAAAAAATGTTTAAAATAATGTTTTTTTAATTATAATGCTTTGGAAACACATCTAACTTGATATATCGAAGGATGAAATGAAACTTTTTGATATTTCGAGGGATTAAATGAAACTGCCTGATTTATCGAAAGAAAAAATGAAAGTTCCATGTATATTGAAAGACAAAATGAAACTGATTTGTCTTCCCCCAATATCTGCGATTACCAAAACAGATGAAGAACTGTCTAGCCTGCATTTCCTGTTTTTATGCTGAAACAATGTTGAAGAGTGGAGTATAACATAAGGGACAATGAAAGAGGATCTGTTAAACATTCACCCTGATATTGATTGTCCTATCGACGGTGTGAATAACCAATTCGTCAGGAAGAATAGGCGCATAGAAATAATCGTTCAAAGGGTATTATGTGTGTTTTCATTCGGTTGATTATAGTCCTCGTCTTGGAAACAGTTTGAATAAAGTTTTCTTAAGATTTACATGTGAGTTGATAATTTGTAATCACACCCATAGCTCAAGATGTCTTCCAGCGCCCCCCTTGAGTTATTATTCAGCAACCTCAACATTACTCCCACCATCACTTTCGAAAGACATAATAATCACTTATACAATGCACAAAACACATTTATTCAGCAAAACAAAGTAATTGCAATAACAGAGCTAAGAGCACAATACAAACAGGTAGCAGGGGCAACGAAGGAGAGCGCATCAGTTGATTTCCAGGCTTGAATATGTTTGTTTCCTGTGGTACCATTTACTTGTCCATGGAAGATATTCTTGCAAGAATAAGGTAATCATTATAAATATGTAGAAAAAGAGATGGTTATACTTCTGCCTTTTACTTTTGAGCCTTACCTTATACTCCTACCGTATACTTCTAGGAACTGATTGTGAATCCTAGCAAAACATTGCTGGTTCCATTCACAAAGAGGCGTGAGAACGAACTGAAAGCCCCAATCCTGAATGGATCTCAGCTAAATTTTTCCAATGAAGTCGAATACTTGGGCGTCATAATCGACTGGAGACTAACATAGAACAGTCATATTAATAACATTATTTCCAAGGCTACAGCGGCAACCTGGAAGTGCCGCAGATTTTTTGGCAACACATGGAGTTTGAAGCCAAAATGTATATACTGATTATATCAAACGATTATAGAATCCTATGCCTCATTGGTGACAAATCAAGCTGCAGAAAGTGCAGCGGTTAGCCTGTCTGGGAATTACAGGGGCAATATTCACGTGCCCCACTTCAGCGCTAGAGGTAATGCTGAATCTTACGCCACTGCACTTGTGTGTGATGAAAAAAGCGGCAAAAAGTGCCTTCAGACTGCACCAGGCATCAAACTTGAAGTGGTAGTAGTAGGGCTGAGTGTACGGGGCAGAACCAAAAGTCTACTTCAATATTTTTTTATCGCACAGCGCTTTCAACCTATAAGGTCATATTAAGTGCTTGCCTGCAAAGTAAGTGAATGATAGATGTTGAAATGTTATTTCAACTAATTGTCAAAGTTTCACTTACTCGTCAGGAAAGAACAGGGGGGGATCCATAAAATATAGACATTCACAAAATTAAAATGGTTGAAATGTATAAAATTGTTACAAGCAGTGTAAAACTTAAAATCTTGAAAATAAAAATCAATCAATCATTATTATTTATTGTATCTAAAGAATATTCTTATTATAAGAGAGTTCGTTCTATTATTCAGTGAGTGTGCGTAGATACATTTCAATTACAATTCAATTACCATAGTGATATTATGAGTATATAGTGATATTCCTACAACTAGTGATGAGTACCAACCAGGAGATTAGAAGAAAATAATAATTGTTATTGAGTATTCAGTGAGTGCGCATTAATACATTTCAGTTACAATAGTGATACTTAATATGAGTATATAGTGATATTTCCACAACTAGTGATGATTACCATCCAGGAGATTAACAAAAAGATTATAATTGTTATTGAATATTCAGTGAGTGCGCATAAATACATTTCAATTACAATAGTGATACTTAATATGAGTATATAGTGATATTTCTACAACTAGTGATGAGTACCAACTAGGAGATTAGCAAAAAAAAAATTGTCATTGAGTATTCAGGGAGTGCGCATAAATACATTTCAGTTACAATAGTGATACTTAATATGAGTAAATAGTGATATTTCTACAACTAGTGATGGGAACCAACTAGGAGATTAACAGAGAAGACATGTAATTAAAGTCTCCAATTATGAGGAATACATGATTTTTTAAATTTCCATGAATATTATTCAAACTGATTTGAAAAATATCGAGGGTGTCAGTAGATGGTATGAAACATAGAATAAATTCGGTATTTTGGTGTTTGACCAAATATATGAGCCACCCCAATGATGATACCCATGGTATTGAATCGGTGGGTATAGATTTCAACACAAGAAGTGATCCTATGCGTTTGATTAGTGCTCACAACCCTCCACAGAATCGAATACTTTCTGAGGCACTCGATGTGCTTCTGATGGAAACAGATCAACCTGTCTTGGTCATGGGTGATCTGAATGCTAAGCACGTACAATGGAGTCGTGTAACCAACACGAATGGTAGACGGTTGATGCAACACAATGAGAGGCATGAATACCAGGTGTTGGCTCCAGATGAGCCGACGCATTTTGGTCCGTACAGGCCTGATGTGCTTGACATGGCTCTGGCCAGGAATATCACCTAGAACTGGGATATTCACGTCCTCAACGAGTTGAGCTCTGATCACAACCCGGTTATACTGTCATTGGGGGGTGATTCGCTGCTCCAGACGAATCGTATGTGTACTAAGGTGAATTGAGAGATTCCGTTCGCTCCTGGAGACAGGTTACCGTGCTCCTGAGAGAATGGATTCTCCACTTGAGTTGGATGAGGCAGTAGCACGTTACGAACTCACCATCAAACATGCTTTGAAGGATTCCTCCCGCAAGGAACCCGCTCCTATATTTCATGACGAATTTCCTCTGAGGATAAAGAATCTCATTCGCGAGAGAAATCGTGCCAGGAGAGCTTACCAAAGGAGTCTGTTCCCTGCGGACAGAATACGAGCTAACGAATTGAATAGGGAAGTTAGAGAAAACATATCGGAATTTAGAAATGAAAGATTTGGCATAACCCTTCAAAATTTAGAAAACTGCGATCAACTTTGGAAAATTAATAAGAATTTAGAATAAAAAAAGACCGATTTCCCCCCTATTCATGGAAAGGCCGGAATGTGTTATGACCCTGAGTCCAAAGCTCAAGCTTTGAACATCCAGACGATGATCTGGATCGTGAGCTTTTGTTGGAAGATCGGGTCTACCGCACCCTTAGGGAACCCAATCATGATGTCATTCGTCCAGCTACGTTGGATGAACTCAAGGCCCATATCAAGGGATTGAATCCCAAGAAAGCGCCTGGTTACGACGGAATTACTGATCGTAGGATTCGGTATTTTCCGGATAACCAAGTGCAGTCACCATTAAATATTATTAATAACTCTTTGCGCCTTAAGAGATTTCCTCGTAGGTGGAAGCATGCCATCGTGGTTATGATTCCAAAACAGGGACAAAACCCGACTTTCCCGCAAAATTATCCGCCGATCAGTCTGCTTTGCAGTTCAGCTAAGTTGGCTGAGTTAATCGTCCTGGAAAGGCTTGACGAAGAAGTGGAGGATAGAAATATCCTACCTAATGAACAATTTGGTTTTAGACGTGCTCACTCCACCGAGCTTCAGGTTATGAGGCTAGTGGAGGACACAATTTCAACGCTAAATACTAACAATAGCGCTCACATCGTTTTGCTAGACATCAGCAAAGCTTTCGACAGAGTGTGGCACGAAGGCTTCTTGTAATTGTCGTATTATGAACGTTTTTAGCTGGATGTCTTTCATTAAAAATATTGGCAGTGTCTCTACAAGTATGGTAATTGTCACCATGTATCATTACAATCTCCACTCTCTCCTGTATACTCAGTCGAGCAGCCATGATTGAATTGAAAAACTACTGAAATTACTCTACAGGTCTGTGAGTTATTCTTGATGCGTCAAAAATGGTTTGTTTACAATTAGAAATTAATTTGTTTTCAAAGCCAACTGTGATCGGCAAATGTTCTGTATCTCAATCATTTACAGTAAAATTCAAAGAACAAAACTATGGAACCTGGGTATTGCTATCGAAGTCGAATGTAACAACTAACAATATACCGAAATTCATAAATGATACGTGAATAATTTTTTCGAGTGGATCAAAACCTCAATTTTGTACGTTGAATGCCGCAAAAAAATTCAATAAAATATTGTTGATGCTTTCCGATGTCTTGCTTGAAAAAAAAAACTATAAAAAAATTGTCATATTTTACAATTCGTGATTGTCTTGAAAGATGTTATTCGTAGGGTGAAAATAAAATCATTTTCATTCTGGCATCATACCTTGGAGACAATTCAGTTTCATTTACTATTTACAGCAAGATTTTGTGAAATTCTGTCACATAATTCAATTAATGTGATTTCCGATGGGAGGGAGAAATGAGAAAACATTCAGAGAGTGATATCATCATATCTAACAATATACCATTCGTCTAGCATAATATTCCTTACAATCGATGAAAGAAAATTGTATTCGTAGAAAGCTTCGACCGTTAGTATCATCAGGTACCTGAAAGTAATATTGATAGAAAAAAAATACCGAAAAGTTTCATTTTTGAGAAAGAAAATTGACATATTTCAAAAGTGTTATTTACGTACTCGTCAGGTGTACAAGAAGCCAAAAAGACGAGTGAGTAACCTCACTTTCAAAATATGTCAATTTTCTTTCTCAAAAATAAAACTTTTCAGTAACTTTTTTCTATCAATTTTACTTACTTTCAGGTACGCACTGATGATGACCTAACGGTCGAAAGCATTTTGCTACGAATAAATTATTTTCTTTCATCGATTATATCGATACGTGCACACAGTCACACTTTTCATTTAATATTCTTTATGTTGTACAGGGCGCTGAGGAAAAAATGGGAAAAAAAGTTGAAAAATGAAATTGGTCATAGGTGGCTATGATTCGAATTTCTGGATCAACATTCGATTTAGAACAATATTTTATTTTTTATCATATTATTTTGAAAATGAAGCATGCTTTTCTATCTCCCTCGTATAGGGTCGTATAACATTCAATTTTGGTGTTTGCATTTCAGGTTTGGGATGATGCAGAGGTTTTTTTCACGAATGTTTTTTTTTGAGAAATCAATAATACGTTTTTTTCCATATGCTGCGAACTTTATGCCGGACACTGTATATGTCAGCCAGAGTGGCCAACAGCATTTTACCAACGAGTTCTTAATTTTTTGAGCGTAGTTCATCTGTTTCTAGTTGAAGGAAATCAACTTTTTTCATGCAGGCGCATATTTTGCTGCATTAATATCTGACGAATCTCGCTGGTGCTCTGAGTTAATACGTTTAACTGAGATAAAATTAGTTGAAGTCGTACACCCGTTCGTTCTCGGCGCCGCCCATGTCTATTTTCCGTTTTTAAGCGTAGACCCAGTTTTTGCGTTCAGCGATGAAGAGAGCACAGCTGTGTCACAAAAAGATAGGAGACACTGGACAACTTTTTTGTGGTACGTAGTACGAAAGTAGGTGTCTACACGATTTTCACTGATTAATTAATGTTTTTTTTTTGGGAATTATTACCGAGCATGTCACTTATTCGGCGCACTTACTCAGTTCTCCACTAAGAATCATATAGCCTATAATTTGGCACAAAATTCACCAGATCATGCGAACGTTAACCTGAAGAATATCTTGCTTTATTCAGAGCGAAATAAACACGTGTACATACCTCCAGTAGCGCGAACCAACTCCCTTAAAAATAAAAATAAAACAACCGCCAGCGTTTTTCAATTCGTCAAACCTAAAATTAACATAGAACAGATGAATTTTGGAGCACAAATAGATGAGGAGAATGACAAGAAGAGGAGAATGACAAGAGGAGAAATGAAGTGTTCTATGGTTCAACTTGAAGTGCACAGAAGTTAGCCAACTGTCAATATCTGAACTAACCTAGAATTGTTTCAATGTATAAAACGATTTCGACTTCCTGGGGTCGTGGGAGGCGGTTGTCTGACCACGCGGACCGGAAGTCAAGTAAATGTCAGTTTTTGTATAGCCGTTCCACGTGCATTGAAAAGTTTAAAAATGATATGTTGTGAAAGTAATGGGCATTTGAGGTATCACTTCGAGTGAGACTATCCCGGTGCCCCCCGAAGGGAAATCGAAGCCGACAGAATTCGTTCCTAGGTGATGTGGATTTCCGTGACTGGTATATCATCCAGTAATTGTATAGACCATAATTAATGAACGAATGTATACAACCTTACTTCAATCGTCTGTGAAGTGGCATGAAAGATCTGTTTTTATTATATTCAGACAGAGATTGTTGTTGAGTAATTCAATTTCCATATGTAAGTCCTCAAGAAAATCTAGTCTACTGTAGTTCTTCGATGTGACCTCATGTGGAATCTGTATCAATTTCCAACGCTGGCGGTTGTTTAATTTTTAATTTTCAGATTTTAGGTTTTACACTGCTTGTTACAATATTATTGATTTTAAACATTTTAACTGTGTGAATGTCTGTATTTTATGGACCCCTGTTTTTGCCTGACTAGTAAATGATACTTTGACAATTAGTTGAAATAACATTCCACATTAGGCAAGCACTGAAAATTACCTTTCAGGTTGAAAGAGCTCTGCGATTAAAAAATATTAAATTGCCTGAAATACAAAATTGGACATTTGATCAAACTTGAAGGCTGGAAATCTGTTTGGACATCTGAAGATTCTAGAAAATATACCCCTAGAATTCAGGTACAAGCCATCAGATATTATACCAGCTAGGCACTACTTTGAAGTGAATTATGAAGAGGTTATAAACAACCACCATATATTCACAACAAACGGGTCTCAATTAGAAAGGAACGCATCAGTATGGTTCTGAGATGGCCAACAAGAACAAACAATTTTCAAATGATATGAGCATGTGGAGCATGAAACGAATTCACTGAAAAATACCAACAGTAATTTACATCGATTTTTTGCAAATGTGTATATCCTGAAATGAAAACCTACAAATAAAAGATGTAGGCCCCAAAAAGGTACGCATCTATCATCCCTACAGAAATTGATTGAAATATGTCGAAAAAGATGAAGAAATACTCTCAAGTCACACAAATTATCTTTTCTTATGATAAATATGGAATCGATCCATCACAGCTAAAGGATTTTCCAATTGATAATGAAATTCCATGAAAGAGCCGTCACAGAATTGGTGTTATCTATGCAAATGATCAAGAATTATTGTTTTACTATGGCATGATTTCAATGAAACTACTCTGAATAAAATAATCCACCGCATCCACCGCATTTTCCCAATAAACATAGATAATAGTTTCAATGAAATCTATTTGATGAAAAAAATAGGATAATCTCAATTGAAGCACCTTTTGAGAATTTGAAATTGACCTACTACCAAACATGGTTTATTTATTTTATTTATTGCTTTTTTCGAATCATCTGATTCACTGGTATTTCTAGGGTTTTGTCAGTAAAAATATAGTACAACAGTAGTATTTCCTGAAATATATTCTTGATTATACCGACATTTGTGATTTGATGGATAGGAATTGCAGTACATAAGAGAGATGTAAAGATTAGAAGTTCTCATCACAAATATTATTCTACATATCTAGATGAATAATCCATGTAACAACAAAAAGTGGGGTTATTTTCAACGACAGTCAAAAATGTTAATTGAAAAAGTTATTGACAATTCAACAATTAAATTTCAGGCCCATAGGCAGAATTTAAAATATCTGTCTAAAAAAAAATTCTGGGTATTTTTTTGGTAATAGGTCTCAAGTAACTTTGAGGAATCATTATAAACCTATTTGATTTTTCAGGTTTTTTCCCAAATGCTAGTGCAAATTTAAAGAAATAGTTTTCACTATGACTCTTGCTGTTGGCATGATTCATATGTTGCAACTTCGTTGGATTTTTTATATTTTTTTAAAAGGACCTCGCACCGCTTGAATGGGAAATTGGCTTTCGGTGAATTTGCTCAAATTTTCTATATTATGCAGAACTCGTGATGCTGATCAAATGTCTCCATTGCACCACCGCTCTAAATTCAACAATTTAGGGTGATAAAGATAACTTTTCCAAAATTTCAAATGTGTGAAGAGACTTTTTCGAATATATAAACCAAATCGAGTATGCTTCGATTGTTCATACGGCCGATTTGAAAACACTAGAGAACAATGATTCCTGAACGTATAGACGATATACAGGGTAAGTCCAAAATAGCAAGTTTTTCAGTGATTTCCAAAAAATTTAACGGTTGAATTTCATTCGTTTTCAGATATTTTGTAGGATACCAATATCAATTGCGATTGATGATATCAGCATCTCCTGAATTAAACTGACATATCTATTATGTATTTCTCATGAAACTGCACCAGTCCTGCTTATTGATATATCCACATTCCTGAAATTTCGGAAAAGTCGGTTACAAACTCGATTGTTCACGGTGAAAGTTCACTCTGCAGATACATGAACTATAAAGGGTGGATCAAAAACTTGTGTCCTTTACTGAAAATTTCACACCAAATTTTTTTAACCAATTCCTTGGTTTTAGCTCATTACTATAGCAACCACAAAACTTTGCGGGAGATTTTTCCTCCTGGGTACCCTGGGCGTGATTACAGCAATAATTTTTATGTCTATACGCTTTTTAAATAATAATTGTTACCTTTATCTTCACAAAGGTAAAATGCTATTAATACATTTTTTCTGTCTTTCTTCACTAAGTATAATAGAAAAGTATAGAAAAGACGATTTTATTTCTCAAAAATATACTTCCATTTTAAATAACTTGCGTTACATTATTTAAATGTTGTAGAAACTCTGCTAGTACTTCTCCTTTATTCAATGGTAAATAACAGGGACTAGGTGTTAGATGTCTATGTTTAATAACATATATATAATATTTGGACACAATTTTGTTAAATTTAGCCTTCGAAATATGAATATATGATCCCTCAATTTCGAGTAACACTTCACTAATTTTTGCGAAAAACTGAAGATAAGTACTCTCAATTTGTTGAAGTTTATGATGGAGTATCATTATCAAAGCCATTTCTGATTGAATTATCTAGGAAAATATTATCCAATCAACATGTTTTTGATGAAGAAAAACAATTATTGTGTATTGAATGATTTCTTTCGATTCGTGATAACTAGTTGCAAAGTCGAGCCTTTCATGCTAGTTTGTGGTGGGCAGTTCAGTACACCACTGATCAACGTATAAAACATACACGAAATTTGGAACTTGACAGAAACGTAGCCTTTTTCCATTGTTCCCGGTAGAAACACACTGATATATCGATACTTACATTAAACATAATTGGCAGTAACCCAGAACAGTTTGAATTATTATCAAGTCATCTCTCATCATTTCTGTTAGTGAACATCGTTTCAAAACGGATTATTCATTTGATGAATATACAGATATGCATTTCGTTTTGGGTGAAACAGGGGGAAATGCCAGAGCTGCTGCTGAATTATATCAACAAACAGACATCATCCACATTTCACTACTTTTATAGCTGTGCATCGACTATTGAAGGGAAAGGGGTCCTTCAAATTCAGTAAACATCATTGTGGTGCGAATAGAACAAGAAGAGATAATGTTACGGAAGAACAAATTCTATCCATTTCGCATACAGAAGGTGATGGCCCTAGATGCTGGTGATTATGACCCTCGTAAATTTTTTGTGAATGGGTTTTAAGGATGTATGGAGGAGCAAACGACTTTCCTAGATATGTTCTATTCACGGATGAGGCATGTTTCACAAGAGATGGATATTTCAATAGTAGAAACAGCCATTTATGGGATGAACAGAATCCGCATGGAATGTTTCGAAAAGGCTACCAACAAAATTGTTCAGTTGATATTTGCGTAGAAATTATCGTTGGACCATATCTTCTTCCTCCCCGTTTGAATGGGCAGAACTACCGAGTGTTTCTTGGTTTCACCTGGGCTACTTGAAACCGTACCTCAATTGATTCGTCAAAGAATGTGGTCAATATGACGAAGCACCGGCCCATTTCCAACTAATCGTTCGTCAATTTCTTGATCAAGCAGTCCATGATCGGTGGATAGGTAGACGTGGTCCCATACATTGGCCTGTACGATCTCCGTATTCAACTTCACCAGACTTTTTTGTGGGGATACCTTGAATCCCTAGTGTATGAAACACCTGTAGAATCTGTGGAAGATTTAACGGCAAGAATTTTAGCAGCATGTACGTCAATACAGGATACACCAGGAATATTCCAAAGTGTGCGACATTCGATGATACTGAGATGCCAATTGTGTATTGAAAAAAATTGTGGTCAATTTGAACATTTGCTTTAATGCCTTGTTTGTTTCTATGTAGTGTACCCACTAAACCATTTCTATCATTTACGTAGATATTAATACACAATCATTGTTTTTCTTCATCAAACACATGTTGATTGGATAATATTTACCTTGATAATTCAATCAGAAATGGCTTTGATAATGATACTCCAACATAAGCTTCAACAAATTAAGAGTACTTATCTTCAGTTTTTCGAAAAAATTATTTCAGACCTTAACTCTTATCCAAGTGGAGTATTATGAATTTGAGGTTGGGTTGTTTCTCAGTTGATCTGTCAAACAATCATATGCAAGAAAGTATGGTAACATATCAGTGAATCCGCGAAAATAATATGATGAATGAAAAAATGGAGTTATCGGTCTCATTTTATGTTTAGGAGATTGACACATATTCCGATATGTTGTAAGAAATTAGCGTTATGCGATTATTGCACCTAGCAAATTATGTCTCTACTAAGGACATATATTCAGTTTTTCTCAATTATCTCAGAAATCTCCACTTTTAAGCACATGGAATGTATTGACTTTTAGGTTGAGTATCGATGAGCCGAACTGATGTCAAACGCTCATTTGTCCATTCACTTGTCCCAAGAAAATATGAAGGAACATATGACCACATACGATCGTAACTGGTTTACGAAAATAAAAAATATAAATTCAAATTTGCATGTTGATGAACCTTGATCAGTGTAACAAGTTTAAAATTTTTTTCTTCGGGAATTTTGGAGAAAACAAATTAAATCCTAATCTCTTTCGTACTTTCGACACCTTGTATCTCAGAGGGGATGCATTTTAGGACATACCTTGATAGCAACTTTTCACTTCGAAATGAGGTGAGGAATCTGTAGTCCAAGTTTGTCGGTCTTATTCTGATTCACCCTGTATATATATATATATATATATATATATATATATATATATATATATATATATATATATATATATATATATATATATATATAATATATATATATATATATATATATATATATATATAATCACTTTGTATCCCAATTTAGTTAATTTTGGAAAAATGTGGGTACTTCTCTCTTTACTCTTGAAGCGATTGTATATTTTTCTACTCCCGTATTATAATACGCGAATTAAGTATCTGCTACCGATTCATTAATATTGTCGATTTCAACACGGATTTTCATTCCGAAGCAGATTTTGGCCAACAAAAACAGGTACTTGGGGATAATCAAGTGAGATATTTTTACATACTTGTGTGACATTTAATTTTAATTGACATTCATCAATCACAACGCGTCAAAAGTACCTATAAGTATGTCGAGCAGTGAAGAATTATCTTCTTCACCACCAGAAATTATTGTTTTTATTTCATTATTTATTGGTCGTAGAAAAAATATTGTATGAAACGATCATGTTATGGCTATTAATACACTCGCACACACTCACCTCGTGCCCATGTATTGATAGCTATCATTACATGATTGTTGCATAATATACTATTAACGATGACAACTCCCTTTTCTCACCTTCCGCATAGTATAGTTCCATCCGGTACAACAAAAACTGGCCCACAAGTGACAAAATTTTCACACTGTCTACATCTCAAGTCCCTCAACAATGATAATGGAATACTTGGTATTTCCAGCATCTGTAAAAATAGAATAATGTTTCATTAGAACGATCTATCCACTTACATTTTTTATCTTATCATAATCAGATAACAAGTGACAGGTTCATTATTACATACACATGTTCTGTGGAATCACATGGAACAGTTTTCCGGAAACCTGAAGGACCCTAACTTATCTCAGAAATATTTAGTTCATGTAAAATCTTACTCTTGGCTCACTCGTAGCAATGTAGCCTTTTTTTCGAATTCGAGTACGCCTTCTCCGAAAATTATGATGAAGGTGTTATTCAATTCGTTATTACATCTAGAAACTTTTTGAGAAAATTTAAGTTCCACTCGAAAAAATTGCAAAAGATATAAACAATTTGGTAAAGAAAGGGGAGTTTAGTTTTTCACAAATATCTCAAAAACTATTGCAGATATCTGAAATCGAAAGAAGATCCACGTTGGAGAAATAAAAAAGAAAATGATTTTCCACTTTTTTATTGACAGTAGGGCATTAAAAAATGAAAAGTTCGAATAGATTACAAATTTTTTATCAAATATCCCGATTATTTAATTTTCTAATTGTTAAAAACTACATGAATTTTTTTTATTTATTTTTTACTCTCATTGTTTGAATAATTGTTCAATTTCTTTAAAAAAAAAATTGCTTAAAAACGCATTTGTTGATTAAATTTTTGCTGCAAAACATTCATATTAAGGAACCGTTCTTTTTCTTAAATCATCATTTCCATTGCTCATATTCTGAAAAAAGAATTTTTTATTTATTTTTTATTCGTTGATTTAATAAACAAATTGTTACAAACGATTGTATTTCCGCGCAATATTTTTCTCAGATATTGAAAAAACAAGCATGTATGACTTTGTGATGAATTTAGACTGAGATTGAGAGGCCGTTGGTGGAAGGTGGCCTCAAAGTAAGAAGTGCTTCAAAAGTGATTTCTGAGATTATTTAATCAACAATACTCGTAAGTTGTGGTTCTTTACAGATCCATTCAAGATGATGTCACCACAAAAACTTAAAATTTCTTGTGTGTTCTCAAAACGTCAATAGCAATCGACACTCCGAATGTTCGAGCAGAAATGACCCTCCAGATAATATATTTCTGATCTTAGCACCGTTGGCAGCACCTTACGAGGCAGCATAAAATTCGAATATTTGCATAAACTTTATTGAAAAATTATCATGGAATAGGTAGATTATTTTGATGAGAAAGTGATTTGAAATAAATTCGAAATTCATTTCAGAGGCGATTTAAACGCTACAATACTTATAAAGAATCATTGTTTGTCATAGACTATAATAGACTAAACTATGAAGAAATGGAAAAATTACTATCACAGAGGAGCTACTCCTATATCGGCACTAAAATGACACTATCCCTGGAATCATACAATCTATTAGCAACAAAAAACATTTAAATCACACCTGAAACAGTTCTTACTACAGATTCCTAGAACGTACTCCATTACCATGATAGAATCAAATGATTGATAAAAATAATTTAAATACACAACCAAACCTGTGTCGTTGTATTTTCATCGTATTTTATTGAATTTTATTGTATTTTTACATTTCATAGCTTACACTTTACATTTACCATGATCTCATTCATTATCATACATTTTATTAACCTCTCTATTTTATCTTTTTCTTTTTTTCGGAAAACAGGTACTCTGCACTCATCCCCAAATCACTTTATTCACTTCCAGCATTCAGTCATTCATTTGTATTTATTTTATTCTAAATAAAGTTGAAGAGGGAGACATTCTCAATTGAATATTGAATAGAAATATTTTTCTGTAAATTGAAAAATCCACCATAGAAATGAAGTTATTTTTTGTGAATGTCTAACAGAAAAGAACTACTTTCCCGGCTAAAGCCACGCTGGACATTGAACTACATCTGATTGATATTCTGAAAGGACCCTAACTCAAAAGGAAAAATCTGAAATTGAAAATTTGCATTTTCATTCAGATAGTTATTTGATTTTCTGTCCAGCCTCAATTAAGAACTCATATAGATGGATGAGTAAAAGAATAATGTTTTTCAAAAGAGAATACTCACCAGAAATAATTTGTAACATTGACGCAAGAGAGGCATCGCATTCACTAGGTCTTCTATCTATTTTTTCGACAAAAATCTATTTCACGCTTCCACGATCATCGAGAAGATCGGAATAAATGGAAAACACATTGTCTAGAAGCAATCTCACTTTGCAAAGATGGAAAAAAGTTAGAAACTTTTTGTTTGGAGAGGCACTTTGAAATTCGTGTTTAATGACACTAAAACCTGTCATGGGGTATTTGATTGAAAATATGAACAGGATGTTCATAAAATCAGATGTGGATTTATCGGCGACTGGAAGATAAACTTAAGTCACTATCTTCCATCGATCAAGATCACCTCTTGTGGGGTATTAATGTTGAAAAGGGAAACATTCTCAATTAAATATTGAATATAAATATTTTTCTGTGAATTTAAAAATACACAATGAAAATGAAGTTATTTTGTATCAATGTCTAACAGAAAGAAACTACTTCCCTGGCTGAAGCCACGCTGCACATTGAACTACATCTTATAAATTATTATTATATATTATCATTTTAAAAAATTTAACAAAATGAGACAAGAGATGGATAGGTCTGATGAATATCCAAATATTCATATAACTCCATAATTAATAATCAAATTATTTCACAAGTGAAGAATAGTCATCAAGAATTTGGTGCGGAAAGCGCACAACATCCAACACACTCTGAGAAATTCCGAGGCAAAGGCATATTGTCAAAATAACACTATACTTTCCTACAGTCAATTGAACATTGAATCGAATCCCTTAAACGGCTTTGTGAACATGTGTTGCTTTATCTCGCATTCACTTGAATTACAATGTAGACTTCAGGATTTTCTCTCCGGACGAGAGTATTGTTGGATGTCGCCCGCTTTTTTGCTCAACATCATTTCTCCACTTCACTGCTCATATCGAATCATTCGATTCGATATCTCTTGTACTCTTTCCCATCGGAAGATTTAAGATTATATCAAGAACATTTCCTAAAGTATTTCTGAATATTCTGAGGGCCTTATTCAACATCATTATATCCAGATAAAATACGCAACGCTCAAGAAGGATAACGGAGAAGGCAAATCATCGATTAACTCAACAAATGATCGAGTATGATATCAAGAGTTTTAGGGATTTTATGGCTCATACATTTTTCAAATTTTTGAGAAAACATTTCGCCTATAAATCTTACTGAGTGCGATTTGCAGTCTTATTATCACGAAAGCAGAGCTTGGGTGGTTCAATCTTTGAATATAAGGCCGCAAATTACACGACTTGAATATGCTATAGCCCGTAAAATAAAGGCATGGAGTAATAAACCGCTCAGATCCATCGATTCCATTGGCGTACCGTAATTTCTCGGAAGTTTATCGTATTAAATCCAGGTAGGTATAAGTACGAACTGCTAAGAAAAACCCATAATATTTTGAAGACCAGCCCTTCAATAAACTGTAGGTACTGATAGAAGAGAAATAATTGGTAACAAGCTAGAATTGTAATCAGTAGCAAGTACTCGGTATCGCTGGTAGTGCTTTCTGGAAATTATTTGTGTGTGCTTCTGTGTTTACCTTGTGTATATAAAATGAGATTAAAGTATTATCGGCCAAAATTAGGTCCACTACCTTTAAATGAAAAAACATCAATTTTAAACTGTTTAATTTCGTTGCAAAATCAAAACAAAGGTGCCAGTGTGGATGAGACTCTTACAAAAGCATATTGTATGTAGCGAAGTCCTTTATCTATAAATTAATAAAAGAAAAGAAAATTGGAGCACTGCAACCACCAAAAACATCTTCGGGTCGACTACGGATCACGCTAGACGAATCGTTAAAGCAGAAGTTTAAGGCGTAAAGTCCATGTGTTTATCTAAAAAGTTGAATTTCCACACTGGATACATGGACCTCGCACCGCATCAATGGAAAATTGGCTTTCGGTGAATTTGCTCGAATTTTTCATATATTGCAGAACTCGTGATGCTGATCGAATGTCTCCATTGCACCACCGTTCGAAATTCAACAGTTAAGATTATATAGGGTGCTAAAGATAACTTTTCCAAAATTTCAAATGTGAAGAGACTTTTTCGAATATATAAATCAAATCGAGTATGCATCGATTTTTCATACGGCCGATTTGAATACACTATAGAGAACAATAATATCTGCACGTACAGACGATATACAGGGTGAATTCAAAAAGAGCAAGTTTTTCAGTGATTTCCAAAAAATTGAGCGGTGGAATTTCATTAATTTTCATATATTTTGTAGGATACCAATATGAATTGCAATTGATGATATGCATCTCCTGAATCGAACAGACATATCTATTATGCATTGCTCATGAAACTGCAACACTCCTGCTTATTGATATATCCAAATGCCTGAAATTCCGGAGAATTCGGTTACAAACTCGATCGTTCACGGTGAAAGTTCACTCTGCAGATACATAAAATATACAGGGTGGGTCAAAAACTGGTGTCCTGATAATTGCCTTGAAGTAGTTATGATTGATATTGATGTCATTGAAGCATTTTCAGAAATACATTCTGTTCGACACACATCTGCCAAAAGATTCTGAACAATATCATTAGTGAATAAAACTTTATCTACTACGATTAGTAGAACAACTCGAATGATGGTAGAAGAATTTCGAAAAATATTGCAAATAATTGAAACAAAAACATTGATGTACAACAAAATAGGAAACGATATATGCTAATATTCCATTAAAAAGACGAACATATAAGAACGACAGGAAATCCGGAATTATTCAAGTTTCACTGTTCAGATGACATCATGTTGGAATCCTTGGGCTCACCGCCGGACAACTGTCAATTGATGATGTATTATATTACCTTTTCAATATCAAAACTGTGGAATTCCTCGAACGGAAAAACAATATATAACAGAGTACCAATGAACTGAAACGAATGATGACATGAACAACGTACAGAAAAGGATGATAGAGTCAGAACACCTGATCAACGTGTCCCTCTCTATGTCCAGCATCCCCTACCTCATATACTGTTCATAACGTGCGTAGCCAAAGTACCGGATAACACTGACTACATGGGCACAACATGCAAGGGTCCTGGCTCCAGTTTTACAAGTGCAATAATATCCAAATATAAATACACTATTGATTTGTTCAATATCTCTACATTTGCTTCGAATGCTATGAATAATTGATATTTGGTGGCATTACGGAATTTTGAATGAACTCTCATTCGTAAAAACCCACGCTCATTCGTATTTGCATCTATTTGAAATTCATTCTCATCATGATGATATACAGTATCTTGTATATACGATGCTGCCTATTCTACCTGGTATATCTCGTACCAAATGTAAATCTTATCTTGGGAATTCATTGAAATGATCCTGTCTGAGTTATGTCCACTGATCACGTCTCATATTTAGATTGTCTGCTTCAACTCTGGCTTAAATTACGTTGACTCTATAAGCCTTTTCCAACATTATATTGGCTGATTCTAGGTTGGCATCTCTCATCTGAATGAGCGGATGGCACTTTTTCATTATCGCACCTGCTATTTGTAGAAAACATTACATATTTTTAATATGAGGTGTATCAATTTTGTGATAAAAAAATTTGAACATTGTCTTCAAATTACCATTCCGTGCCTCAACTATCCATATTGTAGTTATGATTCTGGACTTGTTGGCTTCATCAGTTAGTAGTTGTCTTTATCCTCAAGGTAGAACTGAAGACATTTCACAATGAATGCCGATATTCTGAAGAAAAGGAAGAGCATCTCTGTAGCCCCTATCCACAATAGAAATATCACCTGGATGGAACCATCTTCTCATTTGGTTGACATATATACTCAATTCATTCTGCAGTATGCGTGCATCATTATTCCCTGAATCTGCGGAATATGGGTCTTGAATATCCAAAATGTATCCGTCAGTACCCACAATTGGAACTGGTTTGATTAAATGTCTCCCTTTGTGTTGAGAATATGATTGTCTTGATACCCGGAAGTTGCAACTTTCGTCGATGAACCAATGAGTACCATCTATATGAACTATTGCTTCTGGTTTATTGGGTTGTGGATTGTACAATTGATTCGCAAAAACACTAACATGTCGTTCTATAAATTGTTCTATTGCTATTGCGGTGAATCCTATATTATCGGCTACGAAACGAGTCATCAAAGATTCTCGCACTCAAGTTATCATTAAACTTGTTGCCTGGCGGCTTGAATATAATATGGAATATGATGGTTGAAAAATTCATCAGAAATACTTTGTCGGAGTTTGCATAAGAATGCCAATAAAACTTTGATAGAAATATGTCGCTCACCTCTTTATTGCCTTGGTACAGATACACAATGATTATACAAGTCACCAAACTGTTCTTTTGTGAGCGGAGCAATGGATTTGAATTATTCATCAGAAAAACTATTCTCGTCTAAGTAATCCAATTTACGCTTAGCGGCAGTTCTGAGTTCGTTTAAAAATGATTGAAGTTCCTAACCTTCCAGAGCGTGAGGCCTATTTATATATTTAAAGCCTATCTGTGGGATGGGAAATAAAAACCCACGATCATCGTGATGAATTCTACAGGAACGGGTATTTTCTGGTATACAGATGTTCTGATTTATAAACACGTTGACTCTGCATTCCGTTGTCTTTGAAGATCAGCTACACCATTGCAAATGAGACACGTGTGCCTTGAGGATTGTGTTGGAATATTCAACCTCAAACATCCTGGATCTTCTTGAAGGTGATTAATCTCTTGAATAATTGATTGGTTGCATGTCAAACAGATTCCATTTCTATCAATTTCTGCGACATGTGAAAGTCTCCGTTGGTCGCGTCTTTCAATGGCAATTTCTCTTTTGAATTAATTTGGTTCTCTATCGAGCCGCGCCATATTTTGGGTATTGAATTTAACATCACACGTAAAACAATTCGATCGGTGACAATTAGCCATTTTTTCAATAATTTATATGATTTCAAAGAGAACTTAACATATGCCATGATTGCAAAATGACAATTCAGTATTTGTTAAACAAATGGATTTGGTTGCTAGATGTCATTCCAAACCAGAGCCATTCTGACCAAACTAAAGGTGCAGCTAGTCCATCTCCTCTCCAAGTGTGGCAATTTTCAAATCAACGGGGGATAGTATATATGACAAAGAGTGAACATTTTATGGCATAGGCTCACAAATGAAAAGTGTGAGTCCATATTTTTTCGTAATAAAGAAAGCATTTATATGAGATTATATTGGCCACAAATGGTTCATAGCAGGCTACTAAACATGTATTATTTTCCATGTACAGGAAGTTTCAATTACCAATCAATCGACATTCCACCAATTGAGGTATGAATTCGAGTAACGAGTATGTTTGGCGAATCAATAGTTTTGCTAGTCATTGGTGGGAAGTCGATCTATTCTAAAATTCCATATGCAAAATATATCTAGAATCCAGAAATTCTCCAAGGAATATTGAAATTAATTATTGTTACGCGAATGTACACTCTGTATAGGTACGAAACATTTTTTGTAATGAAATGTGAGCATATTCAGTTACCTATAATATTGTTATTCAATGATTTTGTTTGATGCTTTGATATTTTTCGAGATTCTTTTACCTTCACTTGAGTAGTATATATAGGTTTATACATATCATTCAAAATATTCCAGAGAAAATTGTTCAAAATCTTTCAACAGATGTATGTCGAACACATATTTCTGGAAATTTTTCAATAAAATCAATATCAAACATAACTACTTCGAGGAAATTATCAGTAAAAGACACTAATTTTTGATCCACCTATTTTTTATGTATCTGCAGAGTGAACTTTCACCGTGAACGATCGAGTTTGTAACTGACTCTTCCGGAATTTCAGGCATTTGGATATATCAACAAGCAGGACTGGTGCGGTTTCATGAGAAATACATATTAGATATGTCAGTTCAATTCAGGAGATGGTAATATCATCCATCGCAATTGATATTGGTATCCTACAAAATATCTGAAAATGAATGAAATTCCACCGCTCAATGTTTTTGAAATCACTGAAAAACTTGCTATCTTTGAACTCACCCTGTATATCGTCTGTACGTGCAGGAATCATTGTTCGATTTGAATAACGACCGTATGAACAATCGATGCATACTCGATTTGGTTCATATATTCGAAAAAGTTTCTTCACAATGGCGATTTGAAATTTTGAAAAAATTATCTTTAGCACCCTATAAAATCTAAACTTGAATTTAGAGCAGTGATGCTATGGACACATTTGATCAGCATCACGAGTTCTGCAATATATAAATAATTCGAGCAAATTCACCGATAGCCAATTTCCCATTGATGCGGTGCGAGGTCCATCATGACTGCAGTTCGAACTGATCCGGATTACCCAACTTTCTCTAAAATAACATTATAGAAAATTTCAAAACAAATCGGCTTCAACTATACCAAACATGAGAGGCAATATGTGCTGATAGATAAATCAGATAATGCGATTTGGAGAAGAGATTATTTAGGCAATAATATACTAGCCCAAGACGAAGGTCGACGCATTTATAACCTGGACGAAACGTGGATAAACGAAGGATATACTGTATCTCACTATTGGCAGGACAGCAATATTAAGAGCGGAAGGCAAGCCTTCGTCGAAGGATTGTCAACGGGTTTGAATCCACCATCTAGCAAGGGTAAAAGATTAATAATCGTTCATATAGGTAGGTCAGAAGGGTTTGTGTAAAAAGGACTTTTGACTTTTGTATCGAAACGAACCGTGACCATCACGAAGATATGCATGGTGACGTTTTCTAAGAATGGTTTGAACAAATGATCGATTTTATACCGCAGGGATCTACTATTGTTATGGACAAGCAATTGGACTGAAGGCAAACTATTGGAGTGGCTTAGCTCAAACAACATTATTTTTCTCACTGATCCACTAAAAAAAGAACTTTATAATATATCTCAAATCCACAAAAACAGGAATAAAAAGTACATCGTTGATGAACTACCTGCTTCACGTAGAATATCAGTACTTCGACTTCCCCCGTAGCACTGCGAGCTGAATCCCATAGAACTAATATGGGCTCGAGTAAAAAATAATGTAGCCCATAAAAATACGACCTTTAAAATGAAGGAAGTTCAGTTATTATTTGAAAGTGCGGTTAGTGAAGTGACCAGCGACAATTGGAAAAAATGCATTGACCATGTAATCACCGTAGAACATGCTATGTGGAAAATTGACAACATTTCTGAAGATCCAATTGTTAAAGACATTAATGAAGATGATTCTTCTTCTTCCAACTCTGAAACCAGTTGCCATTTTTAAGTGATGAATTATTGTAAATACAGTATATACTTATTGTGAATATTTTTTTTGACAATTAGCTGCTACATTGCAGCCGCTTTAAAAATAACTTGAATTGGTTGTGACTTCATACAAATTATTTTTTGTAATAATTCAAGGTGGCTAGCAATAACATCGTTCTTCTTCTATCCCATTATTTCTTGTTTATTTTTATATAACTAATGGCTGCTGCATTTCACGTTTTTTACTTCCAAAATACCATAATCGGTGAAAATACACATCTTGCTAATTTTTTATTCATTACCAACTAATTGTTAAGGAATAACATTATATAGTAAAGTTAGACGTAAATCTAAATATTTTAATGAAATATTTACCATTATATTTTTAAACATAAACTATACCCCAAGATACACCACTGAAGGGTGCCTGGTGAGAATTTTAAATCCCTTAACAATGGCCAAATCCGACAAATAGATATTGTGTGTTCTAAAACAAAATTTGCACGAGCCTTTCTGTATGTATCTGCACCCTAAATGAGGGTTTATACACCACGCCTTCATTTTACGGACTATAGAGACAAATTGCCGTTGAAAAATTTATAAATGTATGCGACAAATGCACTTATGCTATGAAAATACAAAATTTTAATAAATTAAGTCGTTTTTACGTCGATAAAAGAACGTCTGAATATGAAAAATACTAGGTATTTTTCGTAAAAAAATTGCACTAGTGCATTTTCCGCGACTATTTACCCAATTATCTTTGAACCAATCGAATGACCGAAATTTTAAACAGAGAACCAATTTGATTAGTTTTATAGTGATAGAACGTCTTTTCGCTGTTTCATACTGATAAAACCAGCAGTAGATTCGATATTGTTTTGCTATAAAACCACCCTAGGTCCTGTCAAAGTTATATGTCAATGCATTCAATTCCTATATAAGGAAATAGGAAATACAAAATTGATTGAATAAGTGATTTTGAACTCACTACATACAGTGCATGATATTTGAATTCAAATATATCTTTTTCAGCATGTTAAAAGCCTCAGGTTGTTAAGTAAGGCAAAGAATAATTGAATTCTTCCATTTTCAGAATATCAAGGAAAGTTCTCGTGAAGTTGTGGTTAGCGTGTCAGTCTATCACGCAGGAAGCTTGGATTGTATTCCAATTCAAGGAACTATTTTTCAATCGGTTCCAGATACATATTTGATTGAGTAGTGAAAAATCTATAAATATTTTAGGTTTTTGGGTGAGTTCAAGGATAATGAAACGAAGCATTTAGGAACGATAATTATTCGGACACTTTTCCTTCGATTTTGGAACAAAAGGCATTGTTGTAAATTTGTTGTGGTTATTTCCCTATTGAAAATTCAAATATAACATTCCTAGTGATTTTATCCAGTTTTAGATGTGATTCGGGAAATATTCTCATCAAATATCATTCGTGCTGGAGGATTTTAACGCAATTTTTTTTCTCTCAAGCATTTTGCTCGTAGGAAATTCAATTCGTGCAATTTGCGGCCTTATTATCAAAGATTAAACCACCCAAGCTTTGCTTTCGTGGTTTAATCAGATAATAAGACCGCAAAACGCACAATTTTTCCCAACCTCACTTCTTGCTTAGTTGGAATCGACATTTGATCGTTTTGAACGGTTAGTTATTTTTCATCTTCTAGTATCCAGACCTATTTCAGCAGCAGATAATTCAGTCCATTTGGACTACTCATTTCGACCTATTGGCATGTTCTTGAATCAGGTTTTTGCCAAAAAGAATTTGGCGTTTGGAACAAACGTTTGTTATATTGGGCACACGTTTTTCGATATTTGTCGGGATCAACTAGGCATTCACTTTCAGTACAGCGTTGATCTCCTCCTTGGCATGTCTTGCCGAAATAGGATTATATTCAGTAGTTATATCACAAGTGATGAATATTTTGGTGATTATATACTTCGAAATGAATTCAGCTATTCAAATGCATTTATCTAATCAATCAAATCCCAATATCAGCGAATATACACCATGTTGCTAGTAAATCCGCGATTATATACCTCGAAATGAATTCAGCTAATCAAATGAATTCATCTAACCAATCAAATCCCAATATCAGCGAATGTACACCATGTTGCTAGTAAATTCGCGAATATACACTCAACTTACTCTAAAACCAGTAGGCATTAACCAAGCCTATCAAAATGATTCAGTCACTGTCAGATGACGTCCAAGTCACTGTCAAATTAAAAAATAATGTAGGGGTTTTCTTAAAGAAATTTGGTCTCGTGAATTTCTACAACACAAAAATGTCAAAGTATACTCACCGAAATATTCACCACTTTTGATATAAGTACTGAGTATAGTCTGACATAGTTGTGTGAATATTTCTGTAGAAATTCACGAGACCAAATTTTTTTTTTAATTCCCCGTCAGCTGTACCCTTCCAGCTTCGCTGTCATGGTCGGAAAAATACCATAGTATACTCTACCCAAAATATCTATCAAGTGGTAAATGATAAGATTATATACAATATATTACAAACTTAAAAATAGTATTACTTTCTCTATGTTTTTTTCGAATTTCTTCTTGGGAAGTGTTTCCGAAACGGTCGAATATTTTTTTTTTATATGACAGTGACTTGGACATCATTTGACAGTGACTGAATTATTTTGATAGGTTTGGTATAAACAATGGTAAATACCTGTTTCATAGCAAGTAGCGTATATATTCGCGAATATACAGGCAACATCGTCGTATATTCAGTAGTTATATCACAAGTAATGGATATTTTGGTGAGTATACCCTGATATTTTTGTGTTAATATTGTGGTAGAACTTCACGAGATCAAATTTCTTCAAAAATACCCCGACAGCAAAAGTGGAGAGGTATTTTATAAAAGAAATACGATCGGGTGGTATTTTTGCAACAATGTTGGCGGAGAAATATTGAAGTATACTCTACCCGAAATATCTATTACAGGTGGTATACGACAAGATTATATACCGAGGTAGCTATTACAAACATACCCTTAAGAAATGGTGTAAGTTTCTTTACGTTGCTTCGAATTTCTCCTAAGGAAGTTTCCGAAACGGTTAGACATAATTTTTCAATTAGAAAGTAACTTGGACATCATTTGACAGTGACTGAATTATTTTGATAGGTTTGGTGTAAACAATGGTAAATACCTGTTTTATAGCAAGAAGCGTGTATATTCAGTAGGATGGATTTTATGGTGAGTATACTTTGACATTTTTGTGTCATTATTGTTGTAGAAATTCACGCGACCAAATTTTATCAAAAATACCCAGATTATAGATCGAGCTAGCTATTACAAACATACCTACACTTGAAAACACTATGTTTTTCTACGTTTTTTCGAATTCATTTCATAAGGAAGTGTTTCCGGAACGGTCCGACATGATTTTTTAATTTGACAGTGTCTTGGACGTCATCTGACAGTGAGTGAATTATTCTGATAGGTTTGGTATAAACAATGGTAAATGTCTACTTGTAATATAGCAAGTAGCGTGTATATTCGCGGATATACTAGCAATATGGTGTTAAATAACGTGTTATATTTAGATCTCAATGTTTTTAATTAATTATTTCAGAGCATACATTTTGATATGGTGATGAGTAAGATATGTCTCAAACTCCATGTTTTTAATTTTTTTTTATATCTGAAGATGACAAATACTATATCAAAACGTCGTCAAAAGGAATTATACGAATTAATTGAATCCGACCTTTATTCCGAGAAATTGAAGAAAAAAATATAAATGAAATAAGAATTGAGAAGCAGTGTCATAATTTTGTAGGTTTGGGCAGTTTAAGTGGAACGTTTTCAAATTATTAACAATAATGATAAATTTAAACTTATCAAACATTCAGAAATCCTAAAAACCGTGAGGATCATTGGATTATTTTCATTTCTGTACTCCTTGACCACTGATAAAATTACTATTACTAGCAAATGATCATACATTCAGAAATACCAGACATTATAAGAACCATAGGGTTATTTTCATTCTTCATGAAAAAATATTCTACAAATAGAAAAGCATTTTCAAGAGTATGATATTTATTTATAAATTCTTGTCTAATTGATATAACGTCAAAAAAAGAATGCGACTGATATTAATATTATAAAACAGTGTTTGCCATCATTATGATGGGTAATAATAATTATGTACGTCAAAACTTCTATAACGTATATACTCATAAAGAATCATAATAAACTATCAATATTCATCTAACTCTACTGATATTGAACTATAAAAGGAATTAGCAAAATTGTGTTTACAGAGTGAAAAAAATAATTATCATTTTATTCGCTGAATTGTAGGATAAGGAAGATAATGGCGTCCACCTCGGAATCACGATTATTTTTGTTGAGATAGTGTTTAATTATTACAATACTAATATTTATATATTCATTCAAGTATTCACCTTATATATTGATTTTGTTTATACTTTCGTATTTATTAAGATGTCTAAAAACCCTGGTGCATGAACTGATTCGATATTGTTTAGATATGCGAGGGGACACCACCTGTTACTTATATAAGAGTGTGTCGTGAAATGTCTGTCAAATAAATCAAATTGAAACGTCATCGTAAAAACTTATTCTCCCATTATTTGCAAAAGTATCTGAGTATTCAATAGATATTGACTACGTGATGTAGAATGAGGACTGCCAACAAGCCTGATGTAATCCTTCTTAGCCACCGAGTGAAGAGGATGTACGTATGTTGTTAAGGGTGATATGTACTTTCTGCTCTTCTTAGGAAGATAAGAACGTGGGAGAGTTTCAAGTTGGGTAAATTTTCCCCTTCTCTATTTCATATGCTCCCAGTTGTAGCTATGCAGTTTCAGAGAATGTGTATGGAAGTTTCGTCCTGCTCCTAGCAGAATCTGCAGTCAGTTTCCTGTACTGATCCCAGTATCTTCGCTTATCTCATCCCTTGTAGATCATTACAATATTGGTATTTTTTGGGATCTACTTAACTTTTTAGTTTTCTATGAACAGTTTCAGGTCCAAGAATGGTGTTTCAGACCCCTTTTGCGAGTTTATCTACTATTTAATTTCCCTCCACTCGTTTCGCCTGCCTAGTTCATTTAGTTTCAGTTTCCCCCAGCAGTCTCGGATCATTTATGAGCAGACTACTTCAGATCTAACGCATTGATGGCCACTTGACTCTCAGACGGAATGATGATTTCTTGTATGTGGACGCATTTTTCGTTATCTTCCAGAGTATTTGGTTCTGGGTCCATGTTCTTATATTCCAGTTTCTTCTATGAATGGCGTTTCTATTCAGCTACGGAATTGTGTTTTCATTTACTTTTCTTCGGCATAGCGTTTTGGAGCATGTCATAGATTCGATCATCCCGGAAGGCTTGTATGTTTTTCGAAAAGAAGACAAAAAAAAAATCTATATTTACTCTAACTCCGAGAAATATATCCAGGACATTCTGTCAAACTATTGGTCCCGATTATAGGAGCTCGCGGAGTATTGAGACCCATACTTCTATTGGATATCAGGATAATACCGGCATGCCGAAATATGGCACTTATTTTTGTCGGATCACTGCAAAAAGACGTCACCCTTGGCTTATAACAACTACCCAGGGAGCATGACTCTAGGATCTCGTGAATTTTTTGCAACACTCAAGGCGACCTCAGATCCTCGTCATTGACAGCCATGATAAATGTGTCTACAATGGTCCACCCTCAAGAATTTTTCTAAATGTAATTGAAACATTGTTTTGCCACGTCCTGATATTCCTCACAACGCAATGAAATTAATTAATGAATCAAATCAAAGGGTTTTTTTAAATCCGGATGTTCCATCTAGGTTATGTTTGCGACTTTGCCCGTTCCCGTCATCCCGTTTTCCGTTATCCTATTATCCCGTTATGTGTATTCTCCGTGTTAAATATATATATATATATATATATATATATAAATATATATATATATATATATATATATATATTTATATATATATATATATATAATAATAATAATAATAATGTTTATTCCTTAAAAATTACACATTGATTGACAAGAAATAGTCTTAAAATATATTATGAAAAAAAAAAATAGTCAAAATATATTATGAAAAAAAGATAATCGAGCTAAGTAGGAGATTTAAGCCGGTTCTGGCTCTCCCCCCACCACTATGACGTCACGTGTGACCTTGAATAGTTGCAGGTGTGCAGTGTGTGTGTGTTTGACCTTGAGATTTGACTTTGAGATTTGTCATTGAGTTTTGACATTGGGTTTGGTCGACTTTGAGATTAGACTTGACCTTGAATATGACCTTGAGATTCATAACATTAAGTTTTGACTTTGAGATTTGACCTTGAGTTTTGATGTTGGGATTGTTTCGGCAACCTTAAGATTTGATCTCGATGTTTGTTTGACCTTGACTAAAGTTGTGGTGTAGGCATATATATTCTGTGTAGTCATGACCTTCATGAATCCTTGTACTCTCCAAGCGAGGAGGGCGTTTGTCCTGTGAGAGAGCTAAGAGTGAACTGCGAGTATTGATGAGTGCGTTGAATATCAAGAGAATCTCCTCAAAATCCATACAGATTGCGCATCGCATCGGACTTGTTGTATGGTGGGGGTATTTCACTGAAATATTCCAGGAGAAGAGTATTTCGAATCAGTGTCTCCTCCAGTGAGCTATTGAAAACAAGTCGGTGAAATGTATTCGTGTGATTGTGGTAGAGCTTTCACCCGTAGTGATAATCTTCGTCGACATCAACGGGAAACTTGCCAAGGAGGTCCTTCAGTGAGACGAGTTGAATTGAACAATGGCGATGACTCACCACCTGCACCACTCTATACATGTAATTGTTGTAATGTGACATTTCCATATTGTCAAGTCAACTCTCACAATAGAACACTCGCACACAGGACGAATTCATGTGTTCACTTGGGACCTTAAATGCATTCAAGTGCGCATTTCCAGCTACAGAGTATTAGTGAGAATATGTATACAGAGTATGCACCTTTTCAACGATATTAAGCCCAAAGTACTCGAGTTATTGGAAAAAAACATCAAACTACACAACTCCATCAAGGTCAACATGGAAGTATTTGGAAGTTATGTCATTCAAACACAGGAATTGACAGATATAAAATCATTCAATTCTCCCAATCGTATAGCAGATCGATCAACTGATTTGAATGGATTATTTGATGCGTTTCGTGACATTATAATTGCCCAAAGTACGGAGTTTGAGGAGCGTGATTCAGGTTTGTAGTTATAATTGTTGCAAATGATGAAAGGTTTAATAAAGTAATTTTTCAGGATGGAGTTGCAGAAAATTATGTTCCTTGAGGTGAACATAAACAAATACAGTCCACTTGGCGGATCATCATACATGAAACTTCCGAATTCATTGAGAGAAGAAAAGGTGTTGTCAACATAAAAAATGAAGACCAATGCTGCTTTGCATGGGCCGTGACATCTCATTATTCCCCACTAATAATAATGTATCGGAGGTGTCATCCTATCCACATTATGAGACTGTCTTGAATGTAACAGGTATGGATTTTCCAGTAAAATTACGTGATATAAAAATGTTTGAGTATTTGAATGATATTTCAGTCAATGTTTATGGTTTGGAATCTAAGATTGAGAATAAGAGAGTCAAATATGAGGTGATTGGGCCCTTGCGATACTCTCTCAGAGAAAACTCAGAAGACATGTCAATTTATTGCTTATCACAGATGAGGTGGGAAATAGTCATTATTGTTGGATAAAAGATCTCTCAAGATTGGTGTCAAGTCAAATTTCAGCTCATGAACACAAAAATATTTCTGTGATGGATGTTTATTGTACTTTTCGAATGAGCGATTACTGTTACGTCACCAGATGCACGATTGTAATCATGTATGTACAACAGTACCGCAAACTGATTTCAGAATAAATAAATTTGGGAAAATGGTTACCGGTAATACATTAATGTTTGAAAATTTCGAAAGACAAATGAATGTACCTTTTGTAGTATATGCAGATTTTGAATCGATTCTGAAGCCTATACAAACCACCGAACCGAATCCCGAACTCGCGTACACGAATAGAACCTTCAACACAGAAGCTACTCATTTGCTTATCTGATAAAATGTTCCTTTGATGAAAAAATTAACGAAATTTGTTTCATATAGAGGTGCTGATGCGGCAGAATTTTTTCACAATGCGAATAGAAGAAGATTTAAGGAATATATATAATAATCATTTTGGGGTATGTCAAACCAATGACTAAACAAACCCCAGAAGAGGAAAAGGGAATTTCAAAAATGCCACCACTTGTGGTATATGTGAAAAACCTTTCACAGAAGGGATGTTAGAGTCAATCACTGCCATCTCAGGGGGAGAAAAAGATATCCAGCAGCGCACTCTGCCTGTAATTTGAATTTCAAAATACCAAATTTCACCCCCATTATATGCCATTATGAGTGGTTATGATTGCCATATGTTCATTAAAAATTGTATGAGGGAAAAGGTTAAGGTTGATGTTATTCCCCAAATTAAGGAAAAATACATTTCGTTTACAAAACATCTCTACACACATTAGCTATCAAAGTAAAGAAGGAAAAATTAAGAAAAATTTTTGAAATGAGATTTATAGATAAGCCAAGTTCATTCAAGTTCATTAGAAAAGTTGGGTGCAAATTTGAGTGATAAGCAATGTATAGAGATGTTAAAATGTTTTCCCGATAAAGAAAAATTCAATTTAATGAGGCAGAAAGGTGTTTTCCCATATAGTTTTGTGGACAACATCAATAAATTGGATCATCTAATTTACCGACAAAAATCAGTTTATGACAATTTGAATGAGGAACATGTATCAGAGAAAGATTATATGAGAGCCGAACGCGTTTGGGCACTATTTGAATGTAAGAGTCTTGGAGAATATTCGGTTTATATTTAAAATCTGATGTCCTACTACTATGTGATATTTTCGAGAATTTTAGACGGATTTGTTTAGATACATATAAGTTGGATCCAGCTCAATATTATAACTGCACCTGGATTATCTTGGGATGCAATGTTGAAATATACAAATATTGAACTTGAACTGCTAACTGACATTGATATGATACATTTTTCAAAAAGGTATCCGTGGAGGTATTAGTCAATGTAGCGATAGGAAGCATATATGCAAATAATAAGTTTCTGCCTGATTTCGATCCCAATGAGCAATCATCATTCATTTCATATTTGGATGCTACAAATTTATATGGACATAGTATGTCACAACCATTACCTACATCTGATTTCACTTGGCTAACTCGAGAAGAAATCACAAATTTAGACATTATGGCTGTGGCAGACAATGATCCATACGGATATGTCCTTGAAGTTGACATACATTATCCTCAAGAATTGCACGATGAACATTCCGACCTTCCTTTTCTGGTAGAGAAATATAGTGCCACCAAATTCAAAGCAAAATTCCAAAATTGATTCCAAATTTGAATGATAAGCGAAAGTATGTGGTTCATTATAAAAACTTGAAACAGGCTGTCAATAATGGTTTTGATTGTTATGCATACTCATAGAATCCTAAGATTCAAGCAGTCATGTTGGATGAAGCCTTACATCGATCTCAACACTCAAATGCGTAATAGATCTAATAATAAGTCTGAGAAAGATTTCTATAAGTTGATGAACAATGCAGTTTATGGCAAAACGATGGATAACGTTGACGATAGGATCGATGTGAGGCTTGTTACACATTGGGAATGCTCACAAAGTATGGGAGCGGGCGCTCTGATTGCACGACCAAACTTCAAAAGTTGCACAATTTTTAATGAAAATTTCGTTGCGATTCAAATGGGTAAAAGTGAAAGTGTATTACGACAAACCACTGTATTTGGGATTCTGTGTTTTGGAATTATCCAAGACTTGGGTGTACGATTTTCTATGGATGTATAAAAAGGGGGAATTCGGTCAGAATGCTTCTCTGCTTCACCGATACAGATTCTCTAATTCTAAAGAAAACCAAAAAATTTTTTTGATTTCATCAGCACCAATATAAATAGATTCGACACATCTAATTACATTGAACATAATAAATTGGATACCTTGTAACAAATTCAGTCTTGGGGAATTTCAAAGATGAGTTTCCCAATGATCCAATAATTAGTTTTTTTGGTACAGGTGCGAAAGCATACTATGTTCAATCTCTAGCAACAGAAGTAAAGAGGAGCCAAAGGGTGAAGAGATCTGTGATAAAGAATCAATTGACATTGGAGGATTACAAGAAAAAAGTTTTAGAATGGTGGTAAAATTTTCAGGAAGATGAACTCTTTTTAGAAGCATCTCACATGATATGTATACGGGTTGAAAAATAAAGTAGCACTATCATATGATGATGATAAAAAATTCCAAATTCCCAATACAACACAAACCCTCCCCTTTGGGGGGCACAATGACATTGAGTTCTATCATTTCGATCCCAATGAAACTATTCGTATATGTAATAACATGGGTTAAATCTTTTTCTCAATAATATGGCATGAATTCAAGTAGATTGGATTATTTAATCGCATTATTGAGTGCAAAAATAACTGAATAATATCATTCCAAATACTCAAATTAACTGGAAAATGCATAGTTGAGTTGTTAAAATAATTAATATATATATACTTGACATAAAGTAAGAAAAAAAAAGTTTTGGGGGGGTTTTCTATTGTGTTTTTATTTTGAAATAGGGTAATTAATCCTCAAATAATTCAATTTTAAATTTTTGCGCCCGGGGAAAACAGAAATTTGTGCAATTATCCTTGCGGATACGAAAAAAAAAAACCCAAAGGGGGTTAAATTAATTCGTTCCCGGGAAAATTAGTCCGTTGGATCGAATCGGGGTTTTTTGGGGTTTAAATTCAAACCCGGATCGCGGCCGTGAATAAAAAATATGGACATTGACCACTTCCGATAAGATGTCCGCCCGCAAATATACCGTTTTTCCCCCGGGAAAAAAAAACCCTTTCGCGGTAAAAAGGGGCCCTTCGCAATGAAATCCCCTTCGCGGATACACCCCCTTCGGGGTTTTAAACCCCCCGCTTCGCGGTCGAAAAAATTTTTGAACCGGGGTTAAATTGAATTTTTTGGCCGCGGTTAAATTATTTCCCGGGGTCGATTCGCCAATCGAGAAAAAAAATTTCCCCGGATCGCAAATTTTTTCGGCCGCAGGCCGCAATCCCGATCGCGGATTAAATTTTTTTCGTTTCCCGGGGTTATTTATAAACAGATTGGGTGAAAATTTGGGGGGTTTTGGGGTTTTTACGGGATGGTGCGGGGGGGGGCGCCATCTTCTGCTTCATAAAATCTTTTTTTTATCATATTTGGAAAAAAAAACTAATATCACTAATATTTTTTTTTACAGATCATTAGCTACAAATATTGTTGGTATTGGGGGTGGGGGAGAAAATTGATTTTGGGAAAATTTTTTTTCTATGGCTTTTTTTTGGTCTGACAAAATATCGATTAATGTTCTAAAAGGGGTTTTCACTAAAAAATTTGAGTGTATTCCATCAAATTCTAAATAAAACACACAATTAAGCATCTTTTCAATTTTTTTTCTTTCAAAAAATTTTCAAAAAACAGATGTTTTAATTTTCATTATATTTTTTTTCATATACTGGGGATCTTAAATTTTACATGTTGGGTTGGCAAAGGGGGGGGGGGAAAGCAATAATCTTGATCAGTTTTTTTCCAAAAGGGGGGGATGAATTTTTTTTTTCCCAACGAAAAAATTCTTTTAATACAATCTCCACTTTTTTTGATTGAACGGATTTGGGTACAGCAGCAAGGAAACTTCCTTCGTGTTTTTTTGATTGCCCGGGATATTGGGGGTTACCCCCTTTTTCGCATCAATTGGATCACCAACTTTCCTCAATCGGGTTTTTTCCCATATCATAGTCTCCATCTTGTGTGCTTTAAACCAACCCCAAAATTTGGGGCTATGTATGTTTTGGGGGGATGATTACATTTCCTTTTGGGGGCCAAAAATTTTTCTAAAACATTACTCATCTTTCCATAACTTTTTGGATAAATTCCACTTTTATCATTTTTACAAAAAATCTAAGAAAATAAGCCCCTATCCCCGGGGGTGTTTATATGGGGAAAAAAACATTTTTTGAAATTCTAATATAAAGTCATCTCGGAAAAAAGAAATAATCTACGTCCCCCCCAAACCCGGGGGTCAAAATTTTTTTCCCCGAAAAATTTAAAATTTAAATTTTGGGGGGAAAAATTTTTTAATCCGCGGATCAATCCGCGAATCGAAGAAAAAATTTTCCCCATCCTTGGGGGCGCGGCCTGCGGTTTATTCACCGATTTTGGTTTAATTTTATCTCGGTCCCGAAAAAATCCCGGGGAAAAAATTTTAATCCGCGGGCCCCCTAATTTGATTCAATACGTTTCCTGGCTTGAAATTCACCGCGAAACGGTTTTATCCCGGGGAAAAAGGGTTTTTTTTCGAAGCCCCGGGGGTTTTTACCCCCCGGCGAACTTTTTTTCGAAGCGTATATTTTGAAGCGGACATCTTTCGTGAAGGGGGAAAGTCCCCCCTTTTTTACGACGCGATCCGCGGTTTAATTTTTCCCCCCCGCGATTCGATCAACGGACTAATTTGTCTGCGGAAAAAAAGATTAATATAAAATTTTTTTGGGTTTATTTTTCGTATCCATGAAATATTTTCCCCCCAAAAAATTTTTTATTCGCGGACGCCCGTTGAAAAGGGGGGGTTATTTTTTAGGTTCACTACTCCCCCTTTAAAAAAAACCGTAGTATGCCTCAATCTTTTTTTTCTCTTACTTATGTAAAGTATTATATTTTAATTGGGTTTTTAAAAATAATTTCTTTCGGTTAATTTGGTTTGGGGATTTTATTCGGTTTTTTCTCCCCCAAAAAAAAGGAAAAAAATCAATCTTTTTTGGGGGGTTTTTTTGAGGGAAAAAATTTTTTTGGAAATTTCATATACGAATGGGTTTTTTGGGGTCCCTGATAAACTCAATGTCATTTTGACGGGGGAAAAAGGGTTTTTTTATTAGAAAATTATAATTTTAAAAAAAAACATCTATGATATTTTTACTTTTTTCAATTCCGAAAAGCCAATCATGGGGGGGTTCCCGAAAGGTTCATCTTCGAAAGGTTACCACCTTCTAAAATTTTTTTTCAACCCCCAATTCAAATTTTTTTTCACCAAAATTTTCTTCCCCCAACTCTTTTTTTCTGTTCCCCCGGGGGGCATGGAAAACTTTCGCCCTTCCAAAAAAGGGGAAATTTTTAAATTTTCTTTTACCAGACTTTTTTGATTAGGGGGGCAAAAAACCAAAATTTTGGGTCTTTAAATATATTTTTTAAAAACCCCTTTTATTGGTGCTGATAAAAACCCCAAAAAAAGGGGGAAAATTTTTTGGGCCCAAAGGCTTTTGAATAAAACCAGCAAACAAGGGCATTCACGCCAAAATTTTTTTTTTTTCCCCCCAAAACCCCCAAAAAAGAAAAGGTTTTCCCCAAAAGCGGGGAAACCAATACGGGGGTTTGTAAAAAAACCCCCCCCCTTTACCCTTTTTTCGCAAAAATTTTTTAAAACGAAAGGGGTTTTTTTTCGCCGTCCCTGTGACATTCCAAATTTTTGGGGGGCAACCCGCATCATTCTTTGCCCCAAAGTTTTCCGTTTTTTTTTCCCCCAAACTTGTTCATCGGCATAAATCTTTCTCGGGCAACAGCCAGGTATTCGGGGACTTTTGTTGGAATTTTCCCCCCCCAAAACATGACTTTTTGAACGAAAATTTTCTATAAAGGGAAAAAAATTTTTATTGGGGGCCCCTTTTTCGGTTTTTTTTTAAACCACATATTTTAAAACTTTTCCCCAGGGGAAAAAAACAGGCCGCGAAACAACCACTACACCGAAAAGGGGAAAAGGGGGGGAAAGGGTCGTCGGGGAATTTTGGGGGGTTTTGCCCTTTCCCAGGGGGAATCATTTTGCCCCCCCCGGGGAAAACAATTTTTTTTTCGGTTAAAAAAAAGGGGAGATAAAATTTTGGCCCCAGGCTTTTTTTAATGTCCCTGCAAAGGGCCACGGCTCGGGGGGGAAAATTTGATGAGCTTTTTGGGGGGGCGGGGGCCCAAAACATTTGAAAAATCCCCCCCAAATTTTTTAATCCCCCGCGGTAGGGTTTTATCACCCCCGTAAAAAATTGGGGCCGGGTTTAAAATTCAATATTTGTATTTTCCATCCCCCTTTCCGGTGAAAAAAGGTGTAAACCCCCTTTTCCGAACCCCCCCCGTCTTTTTAAATTCACGAAAAAGGGGACCCCGGGTACAAACCCAAAAACCCGGTTTTCCCGGGAACCCCCCCAACCCAAAATTGCGGCCGTTAAAATAAATCTGCCACCCCTTTTTTCCCCTTTTAAAAAACCCGAAAAACTTTTTTTGGGGCCCTAGGATGACCCCATTTAATTGATTTTCCCCCGAAAAATATGGGAAAAACCCCCTTTTTCCTGGTTTTACTTTTTATCGGGGCATTTTCCCGGCCTCGAAAATTTTTTTTGGGCCCCCAAGGGGAACGACAGGGGCGAAATTAAAAATTAAAAAATTTTTTAAAAAATTTCTTTTTTTTTTTTTTCCCGGGGCCAAAACTTGGTTTTGAAATTTTTGTAAACAAAATTTTTCCTCCGGTTTGGGGGAACCCCCTCATCGCACCCCAAGCGAAATTTTAAAAATGAACCCTTGGGATAAATTTTTGTTTTAAAAATTGGGGGGGTGCCTTTATTTTTTCCCGAAAATAACTTGATTCAGCACCCCCTTCGTGGTTTTCGCATAACCCGAAATGATGGCGGGGGTTTTCCCCCCTTTTCGATTTTTTTTATTTTTTTGGGGTTTTCCCCCTTCCCCAAAAAATGTTTTTTTTCCTTTCGCAAACTTTTCCTTTGGGAAAACTTTTGCCGCATCACACCCCCATATAAAAACCAAAATTTTTTCTGGACATTTTTCGAATGGGGGGTAGCTTTCTGAAAAAAGGTTTTTTAAAACCAACGCGAAATTCGTTTTTTCGGTGGGCAAGCTTCAAAGTAAAACGCGAAGACACATTAAAATTTCAATTTTTAAAATTTTTAAACCGGAATTTTTTCCCCCCAAATTTATTTATTCTGAAATCTTTTTGGGGCTTTTGCCCCGCCATGATACAATTTTTCGTGTTTGTTTTGTCGTTTCTTTAAAAAAAAGAAAAAACTCCACCCAAAAAATTTTTGTTTTCCCCCAAATGACGAACCTTTGAAAAAGTTTTTAAAACAGAAAAAATTTTTATTTGCTCGAAAGGGGGAAAAAAAAAAATTACAAAGGGGGACTTTGGGGGCCCCTTTTTCCCTTTTTTTTTAAAAAATTTTAAAAAATTCCAAACCCCCCCCCGCACAAAAAACTAAAACGCTTTTTCCGTTTTTGGGGGGAAAATCCAAAAAAAGGGCCCAAGTAAAGGGGTCCCAAAAATTTTAGTGTAGTAAAAAAAGGGGGCCCCAATGCGGCGGAGTCTTCATTTTTGTTGACAACACCTTTCTCCAAATTTTCGGGAAAAAAATGTATGACCCCCCCGGGAACCAGGAATTTTTTTAAAAAAGGGGGGCGGGCCCCCGCCCCCAAAAAAAAAATTGGGGGCCAAAAAGCTTTCTTTTTTTAAAAAAACCCCGGCGGGGGAGCCCAAAAACTTTCCCCGTTTTGGGTTTTTAAATGTTGGAAACGAAAAATATTTCCAAAAAAAATCATTGATGGGAAAAAGGCCCCTGTTTTCCTGTAATTTCCCCGGGTTTTTGGGGAAAATGCCCCCCTTTTTAAAATCTTTGTTTCCGTTTTAAAAAAACAATTTTTTTCCCCAACCCTTCAGATTTTGGCCCTATCGAAAAAACCCCAAAAACGCCATTACTCCAAAAGTACAAAATGGGGCCGGGCCCTTTTTTTAAAACCGGGGGGCACCACCCCAAAACGAAAAAAAGATACTTGTCCCGGTGTTTTGGGGGTTTTGGACGGGGCGGCAAAAGGGGGCCCCTTTTTACGCCGAAAAATTTGGGAAAAAAGGTCATCCCTTTTAAAAAAATTTTTTCTTTTCCCCCAAAAGGGGCCCCAAAAAAAAAATTTTCCCCCGTTGTTGGGGCGTTTTCCCCCGGTCTAAAAATTTACGAAAAATTTCCCGACATTTTCCCCTTCATTTAAAACCGGAAAAAGCTCCCCTTTTTTCCCCCGGGAATTTCATTGAAAAACCCCCCGGGAAAAATTTTCCCGTGCACCGAATGAGAAAAAAAAAACCGGGCCCCGGGGCCCAAAACCCTGCATTCGCCGCCAAAAAAGCCCTCTGGGAAACAAAACCCCCGGTTAAAAAATTTTTGCCAAAAACCGGATCCAAAAACGGTTTTCCCAAACCCCCCCGGAAAAAAAACCCCGGATAAACCCCCCTTTTTAATGTTATGGTTCCGAATTATTCAGGTAAAATTTTTCCCCGGGGGCCCAAAACCCCAATGTAAAAATTTTTAAATAAAAAAAGGTAAAACCAAAAATTTTCAACCCCCCCCCCAACCGGGGTGGGGGCCTTTGGGGAACAATTTTTAAAATTTTACTTTTATTAAAAGTTTTATGCCGTACGGGGAAGGGGGGATGCCCTTTAAGGTGAAGCCGGGGGCCCCCCGGCCCCCTTCCCCCTTAGGGGTTTTGGGCTTTTAAAAATTTTTTTTGGGGGTCGGAAAAAAAAATGGGGAAAAAGGGGAAAAAACTTGGATTTGGGGGAAAAAAAAGGGGGGGGGAAAAACTGAATCTTAATAAAAATAAAAAAAGAAAAAATTCCCCAGGTGGTTGGATATTATCAAGCCCCCCATCCTTTTTTGACTTTTTTTTTTATATTTTTATGAAACCCCCCCCCCCCCAATAGGGGGCCCAACTTTTTTTTTTTTTCCCCGGTTTTTCTGTCAATAGGGGGTTGAGATTCATTGATTTTTCTGATAAATGGGCCAAAAAAAAGGGCCCCCCTTTTTTTTTCATTGCTTTCAAGTTTTTTTTTTTTGGGGTTGGACTTTTGCTTCAAATTTCTTGATTTTTCTTTTTGCTTTCGAAAAATCTATAATTTTTTTTTTTTCTTCAAAATATTTTTCTTTTATTCTTTGATTTTTTTCCTTCAATTTTTTTTTTGTGGGGTTTTTCAAACAAATCATTTTTGGGGCTTTTTTTGGGGGGGACGATGGGTTTTTTACCGTTGGGGAAAACGCTCAGCTTTTTTTATTTTGACGACTTTCCCCTTTTTGAACTCGGCGTATTTGGGTTTGATTCCAGAAATAATCGAGTAAGTAATGCCTTCCTCCGTTGGTTTGGGTTTAATTTTTTAAAAATTTTTTTTTTCCCGGGGGGAACCCCCATAAAATTTAAATTCCCCCAGGGGGGCGAGTAAAAAAAGGATGGTTAAAAATTTTATGAAACAAAAACACTTCGGTCAAACCCTCGAAGTTTTTTAATTTACAAAAAAGGGGCGCGATAAGGGAAACGGGCGAACCCCAAAGAAGAAAAGCGAAAAATGAGGCAAAATTTTTGGGTTTTTGAATCATTACAAAAAGAAAATTGAGATTCCATGTTCAGTCAAAAGCCCGGGGACAAAAGTTTTTCTTCAAGGAACACCTTGTATATTTTTCCATATTTAACACCAAAACAATTTCAACCGTTTTGAAAATCGAAATTTTTAAAATAACTTTTTACTCTAAATTTATTAAAGGGAAAACCGAAATGATGGATATTTATTAGAAAAATTCACAAGGTGATATTATGGATATGATTGAATTTCAATTATAATTTTTTTTTAGAAAAAAAAAGCAAATTATTCAGGGGGTTTCTAAAAAAGCATGAAATGAAAAATTTTTATTTTTTAAAGGATGTCCAATTTTTAAAATTTTTTAAAACAATAAGACTAATAGTTTTGAGAAAAAAAAAAACAAGTTTTTAAAAAACAACAAATATTTTTTGAATTATATTCAATGAGGACCAAAGGTTTTCCATTTTCTTCCCGACAGAATAATTCCTGAACAAAATTTTGTAATGAATCTAAAATCATGTTGGGATGAATGGTGGAAATTTCATCCTTATCCTTTTAACTCTTCGATTTTTTTCCCCTATTTTTGTAGACTACTTTTTTTATGTGACTCTACAGAAGAAATTTAAGGGGTCATATGGAGACCTAGCTGGACATTCAATTGCCCCCGTCCAATCCATTTACGGAAAAGTTTCATCTAGATATCCCGTACCCCCGCCCAAAAATGGGGGGGCCCATCTTGTTGACACCATATTTGTTCTGTCGGCCAATTGGGATTGTTATTGTTCGGAGATAATCGTTCAAACTCTGGAATAATATTCCTTTTGAAAAAGTAATAAATATCTTCGGGTTTCCCCAATTTCCTTTATAAAATAGGGTCCTTTAACGTGTCCCCCAATAATGCCACACCAAACATTTGGTTTTGTGGTCGTTGAGTGTGAACTTCCTTCGTCCAATGGGATTTTGGTCTGACCAATCCTACAGTTGTGTCGGTTCACGTCCCCTTTAAACAAATTGTAATTGTCAGAAAACAATATGTGGGTGACAAACTTGACATTTTCGTTTATTTACCCATAACTTCAGAGCTCGTTTCTACGATCAAAACGTCTACATTCAATTATTGTAACAATGAATTTTTTGGCTGAAATTTTTTTGTAGTTTGCAAATTTTTTTAAGGAATATTGACTCTTTATGATTCAAAGCCCTCTGTTGTGTGAATTTTTGGATTTTCCACCACATCTAACATAAATTCTAAGAATTTTCTTCATTTGTAAGGCTTACTGGGTCTTCCATTTTTTGGTCGATTTTGCATCATTTCATGGAAACGCTGCAATTTTTTGGAAACGGTTGATTTTGAAAGGGTACCCGATGGGGATGCAATTCATCAAAATATCCACTACTTGGTCACAACTTCGTCTTCTATCACCATACCCAATGATCATTAAAATTTCAATCCCTTTCGGTTTCACTTAAACGTGGCATTTTGCCCGAAAATTATTTCCCTAAATGTTTTTTTGACATGTGTTGTCAAGATCATCACTGTTAGACGAAAAAAGATGCGGCGTCGTTAGGCGGCTAAAACTCTCAAAGGTATCTTGGTGACTATAAACTTAATGGACTGAAATTTTTTTGTATAATTATAAGAAAGTCATTTTCAAAATTCGTATCTCTAAACGGTTAAATTCAGGATATATATCTATATCAATTTTATTTGGAATGTTGAACTGAAATATGGAATGATATACAGGATGTTCTATTGGAGAAAAAGCAACTTTATTTCGTCATGATTTTTGACTGATCCTGTATACTTATTTTTTCTTTATTGTAATAGTTTTAAAAAACCTAAAACTTTTGTCCCCTTTTTTGGGCTATCTTACTTTGGGGAGATAATCGACCTTTTCCATACATATCAGCGCCCCTGAATACCAACTCTAACCAACTGAGCATGGACTAGAGATATAGCGTCCGGTTCAAATTCTGCTCGGGATGTTTTTTCTTCAATCCAAAAATTTTTTTTAATCCACAATTTTCATTCACAAAATGCCCAAAAATTTTAGAACTGATACCTATAATTTATATATATATATATATATATATATATTTTTTATATTATATTTTATATATATATATGTTTATATTTTATATATGAAAAAAAATTTTTTAATTAAAAAAAAATTTTGAAAAGAATTTTGGCATGATGGACGTTATTGAATTTAAAGCATCCTGGGGATAACCCACAACCTTTCCTTTCGGACATACGCTGTTACCACGACTCGAGGCTATAAGAATCGACACCACCGAACACTTTCTTTTAATTTAATGTGGATGTTGATCATCGAAAATGAACGTCTTATCAATGGGCCCAGACCCGATATATTCACCCAACATCATCGTCGAAACGACGATTTCGTAGAAGATCTAGGAAGATGATAAGTTTTGCCAAATATATTTGGCTAATTCTTATCAGTGGTTGAAAATCATCTTCCTAGATCTTTTACTGAAATCGTCAATTTGGTGATGTTTGGAAAGATCGTCTCGTCCAATTTAAAAACGCATTCATTCATTCCCTTCTTAAATTTTGGGGTAGTATTTCCAGTGTTTCGCCTAACCTCGATAGCCATGGTTAGAAAGTATGTTAAAATTTGGGTTGTGGGTTCTAACGAGGGTTTTCTTTTTTTAATTTCATAATCTGTCCATTATTCAAATTCCTTTTCATGTTTTTCTCGGGCAATAATTTCCCACCTTCACGTATATATTTCTAAATTTCATCGGGGGTTGGGATCATCTTCCTAGATCTACTCTGAAATCGTCAAATTTTACATGATGTTGGAGTGAATGGTATCGGGCTGGGGCCCTTGATAAGTACGTGCGATTTTTCGATTCTTTTTAACATTCACATTGAAATTTTGGGGTAAAGTATTCGCGGTATTTCGATTCCCATAGCCTCGATAGCTCAGTGGTAGGCGTATGTCGGAAAACTGAGGTTGTGGGGTTTGAGTCCCCTTGGAATGTATTTTTTTTTTAATTTAATAATCTGTCCATTATGCCCAAAAATTTCCCTTTTTATAATTCATCTCACAATAATTTTACTTTAATATATATATATATATATATATATATATATAATTTTTATTATATATATATATATTTGGGCCCATATTTCTTCTCCGTCGTATTTATATTTGGCAACTTTGTTCAGCGGTCGAAGATCAGCGCCTGACCTGACTGAAACCGTCATGGCCACTGATAGCATATACGTTTTACCCCACATTCCATCCCATTGAATTCTGGAAAAGTATAACTTCGAAACGGGGGAAACCCTGTGTCTTCGATAGCTCAGTTGTTGGAGCATGGACAAGAGGTCTCAGGTTCGAATCCTGCTCGAGGATTTTTTTTCTTGAATTTGAAAATGTATTCAATCCACCATTCACTTATATAATATATTTTCCCAAGACCTATAGTTCTCCCAAAAATATATATATATTTTATGTATTGGGGAAAAACCCAATAATATATCAAACTTATTTCACACTGGTAAATTGAAATAATTTGACAAATTAATATATCACATGATTTCATCAAATGTCACGTAAATCCCAAAAATAGTTGATTCATATTCAAGAAAATTGTTGTTTTTTTTGGAATATTAGGTTGTTCGTCAAATCAAAACAAACAAATTTTGTGTCTGGATTGAAATTTAATTCAATTTAGTGACCCTGTTCGACAAACAGACCTCTAAAATATTACTTTTTGAAATTACCCATTCATTTGTGACAAGTTATCCGTTGATAATCCCATTTCATCTTATCATTTGATAGTATTCATTATGAGCCTAACATATAATCCGAAAATAATAAGAACTATCGATATCAGAAGAAAAGGGAAATGTGATAAATTTCTATTATTAAAATATCATTTTCTTCGATGCTGAGATCATCTAGGGATCATTTCGTTTCGGAAGACATTCATTCTTTAGAATATTTCTATCACTGAATTGTTCCATCCTCGACCCTCAAAATACCTCTACCCTAAAATTTTTGTGCAAGACAAAATTATATAAAAAAATACAATTGAAAAGTTGTCCACAAATAGAGGAATGAAAAACAAATGTTTACTTTATAATAATACTCAAGGATTATTGATGTGAATAAAATAAAATGAAAAAATTTTTCATTCAAATAGCTGAAACCTTGCATTTTTTTATATTGAAGCGGCCGATATTTGATCCATATTAAAGCAAACCAAAACACTTCACTAAATCATTTTCAATGAACTGTCTCTATGAAACGACGACTCGTGTTTATCATCTTCAGATCAAATCGTTCAGTGAAGTAAATGTCTTTTGTTTGCTTTCTGATATTATTTCATGAGGAACATTGTTGTAAACATAGCAAATCTGGTAGCTGAAGAAAATGGTTTTCTAAGGGGGTGGAGGTGAATATCTGTTCGGAATACATTTGTATCTGTAGATGTGATTGTTTTTATTGACGATAATTCTGTAGAAAAGGGTAAGCAACATGTTCAAAGCTCTATTTCTCCATATTAAACCAACTAGTCGGTTCACAAGAGCCATTTCGTCCCGTTGGAAAAGGCCTTCAGAAATTATGATCAAGGTGTCATTGGATGCGAAACTTTATCTAGATATGATTTACGTTTGGTCCCATGTCTCCCAAACAAATAGTTTAAAATGTATAAACAATTTAGAAAAAAAAAAGGGGGTCGTTTTTTGCAAATATCCGAAAACTATTTCAGATATCTGAAATCTGAAAAAGATCCAAAGAGACAGAATTTTCTATGAAAGAGATCCTCCCAACTGTACACCCAAAATTTATAATTTTTTAAAAGAGTGGGAAAAAAACGGGTAAAAACAGATGACTAAAGGGGCTCTGCTCGGATCTAAAACAAACAAAAAATTATTAAATTTAAAAATGAATATTAAGAAATGAAAAAAATCAGACACTTTTATTAGATTTACGTTTGTTAATTTCCCAAGTTGAAATTGAACAAAAACTCGATAATTTTCAAACCGGAAGCCAGTTGTTTTTGAGCTGTTCTTGAAGGCTTTTAAAAGGATCTTCGGTGAAAAAATTTAAAAATTAATTCTCTCTTTCTTTTTAACAATCAAGTTTTCTAAAGTAAATCATAAATAAAACTTTTAAAAAAATACAAAAAATGACCATTTCGTTCTTTTTTTTATTTTTTATTGAAAACTTTCAGCTCATTTTGTTTTCTTGTTTCTTTCATTATAATTTTATAACTCATAAAATATTGAAATTACAAGAACACTCGAAATCTTTATTGTTCTCCATAAAAAGGGGAACAAAATTTTAGCTTTTGGTCAATTGGGGTAATGATGTGATTGGAACTCAAAAAAAAACACCAAGAACAAAAACAAGAAAAACTGAAATCACGAATCCCCCCCAAGAACGTCGAAAAAATCAAAAAAAATTTAAGAAATAAACAAAAGTAAGCATAAAATAATTGATTTTGAAAATTTATATTATGTCAATATTACTTTCAGTTCTTAAGATACAAGGCTGAAAAAATCAGAAAATTTCCACCTAAATTTTTTTTTATTCTCAAAAATAATGTAGTAAACGCTTTGAACAAATTGTTCATTGTTTAATAAAAAAACAAAGGGAATTTTTCGTAACTTTGATAGTTCATAAGATAAAAAAATTAAAAGCATTGGAAAAAATTCGATGTTTTTTTTTATAAATAAAAACAAAAACGTAAATAAATATTTGGGGGGAAAAGCAAAATAAAAGCTCAATTTGTTCTTTTTTCATGGAAATAAAAAAGATTTCAAGTGTTCTCGTCGTATCTTCAATAATTTATAAGTTAAAATAATTATAATAATTAGGAATGAGGGGGAAAAAAAATAGATTTAAAAAAGCATGAAATTTTTTCAAAATTAAATAAAAAAAGGAAAGCCAAGTTTTTGCTAAAAAAAACTACACGTTTTTTTTTGGGGAAAAAAAAAAAATGTACCCGGGGGTTAATTTGTTTATAAAAAATTTTGTTTATTTAATAAACAAATTAAAATTAAAAAGTTCTTTTTAAAATTAGAAAAGAACAATAAAAATGATTATTTTAAAAAATTTTTCCCTTAAAAATTAATATTCACTTGCAAAACAAATTTGTTAACTAACAAGTGCGTTTTTAAGCAAAAAAAAGGGTTTATTAAGAAAAAATTTTTTTCTTAAAATCATTTTTTTTTTAAATTACAAAAAAATTGAACCACCCATAAAAATGTATTTTTTTATAACAATTTTAAACAATTGTAGTACAAAATAAAAAATAAATTAATGGGGTTTTTCAATTATAACAAACAAATCAATCGGATATTCGAAAAAAAACAATTTTTTATAAATGTTCTAACTGTTTCGGCTTTTTAATTGTTAAAAAAAAAATTGATAATTAGATTTTTATTTTTCCCCCAAAGGACCTCTTCTGAAGCTTTAAAAGGGAACAGCTCAAACAATTTTTTTTCTGGTTCCCCCGGTTTAAAAAAAATTATCGAGTTTTTTTTTCATTTTTAACTTGGAAAAATTTGATAATTAACAAAAGCATAATTAATAATAGAACTGGGGATAAAAAAATTGCCGGCGGATTGGTGTTTATTCAACTATACAGGGGTGCCTGATATTTTTTCTTTTGCTTAATATTCATTTTTTTAATTGGTTATTTTGTTTTTTTTTTTTTGTTAAAGCATCCGAACAGAGCGACGCGCGCTCCCCCTAAGTCATCCTTTTTTCCCCGTATTTTCACCGCTCAATTAAAAATTTAAAAATTTGCTGCTTTTCCCGGGGAGTTTTTTAAAAATTTCCCTCTCTTTGTATCCTTCTCCAAGTTTTCCAATATCTGCAATAGTTCTCGAAATATTTTGCAAAACGCCCCTTTTAAATAAATTGTTTATAACTTTTAAACTATTCGTTTGCAGAATGGGACAAGGCGTAAATCATATCTAGATAAAATGCCCCACCCAATGACACCTTGGTCATAATTTTACGTGGAGGCCTTCCCCAAACGGGATGAAATGGCACTTGTGAACCAGACTAAACCAGCATCTTTCAACTCTTCTCAGACCTCTTCTTATTACTTAAATAAATAATGTTTAAAAAACAAAAAGAACGCTTTAATGAAATAGAAATAAAAAATAATTTTAAATGGGGTTTAAAATAAGAATACGGGGATCAACAACAAATGTATTTAAACCCGGGGAAAAAGCATTTTTTTCCCATTTCAATTGTTGTTGATATTTCTGGACGATATTGGAAAAAGTGAATCTTTTATGGAAATATTTTAAAAAAACCCCACCTTTTTTTCGATGAAATAAATTTTTTTTAAAAAACCTTTTTCTTCTTCAACTTTTTCAAATATTTTCTACTGGTTTTTCCCCCTAAACTTTTTATTTTTTTCAACTTTTCAGTTTTGTTTTTATTAAAGGTGTTTTTAGTTCTTCAAACTATTATTATTTTTTTTTTAAATTTTTTTTAAATTATTATTCTCCAATTTTGAATAGGGTCGGGCCCTAATCACAAAACTCGTCCCCCCATTTTTGAAACCTTCAATTTTGACAAAATAATCATAATCTTTTCCCACCCCAAAACCCCCCCCAATTTTTTAATAGATTTGGGCCATAATCCTAAAAAATTGCCCTCATTTTTGGGCCCCCCATCTGGAATTTTTTAATTTTCACAAAAGAATCATAATATTTGACCCAAAAAAAACCCCCCATACCAATTTCAGATGGAATCGGATCTAATCACAAAACTCGTCCACCTTTTTTGGGGCCCCTTTTAAAATTTTTTCGGGGTTTTACAAAAATTTAAAACTCTGCCAAAAAAAACCCCAGATAAATTTTAAAACGGGAAACGGACCTTTAAACCAAAAATCGTCCGCCATATTGGGCCCGCCCTTTTCCCTTTTTTTTTTAACAAGAATTTCTTAATGTATTGTCCCCGGAATTATGTACACCTCCAAAATTTTAAATCATTCGTTCGTCGGAAGGGTCAAAATCGCGCCCAAAGGGGGGTCGGTTAAAAAACAAACCTACAAATTTAAGCTATTATAAAGCGTGTTGAGTCTCCGGGGATGACTTTTTGGGGAAAAATTTTGAATTTCATTTATTTGTCGTTTTGTCAAACGTGTACCCATATACACAATTTGGGATAGTAGGGGAAAAATGATAAAACAGTATTCCCTCGATCCCCAGTTGACATGTTTTTGATTTCCCCAAAGAGTAAGGTACGAATAATTAAAGGGGGTGGAGATTGGTGTTGACGTAAAATTGTTTGGGAAATTTCCCAAAAACAGACATGAACAAAGGGGAAAAGGGGGGGGTGTCGAGTCGTTTAAAACCGGGGCGGCTTTTATTTGTCCCCCCATCCCCGAACTTTTTAACTGTTCGCATAGAACAATGGGACACAAACCGTTTTGAATGAAACACCGAGGGTACTTTTTTGGGAAATTTAAAGACATTTTTTGGGTTGTTCGATAGATGGCGCGAGGGGGCAATCAACTAAAAAATTTTAAAAAAGCATTAAGGGGGTTTTTCAAACAGTTATTCAATTCTCCTTTCAACCATCCTTTTTTTTTCCGGGAAAATTGTTTAAACGCTTTTTAACAATATGCATTCAAAAGTGAAATAAAAGGGGGGGATATGAATGGGACCCTTCCCATCGATAACTTTTGAACGGTTTTTATGGGAAACAATGAGACATAAAAAAAATTTGGATTACCCGGGCCACTTTTTGAAGAAGATACATTAAAAATTCCCACAGAGGGGGGCTGGTGGCAAAAACCCAACTTGAAAATTACGAAAGGCATAGGGTCGGGGGTTGCACATCTTTGGGAAAATATTTTTCTTTCAACTATGGTTGTTCTACGGAATCAAAATAGCTTGCGATTTTTTATAGCCCTGTAACTTTTTAATTTTTGAACGGTTCGACATAGCAAAACGCGACCCAACTAGTTTGATTATTTCAACTTTACTACTCGGGGGAGATGGGAAGAATCGTGTTGTTTAGAGGGGGGGGCCCCATAAATTTTTAAAATTTAAAACCCCTTATGGGGGTCGTGGAAATCGTTGAAAAAAAATTAAATTCTCTTTACAACCAAAAAATTTTTTTTGGGAATTTTTTGTCAATATATTTTTGCCCAAAATTGTGAAACAAACCTATTGACGAAATTAAAAAAACTGAATGGTTGAAAAAAAAATTAAAGTTTTTTTCAACGCTTAATGCCCCAATCTTTTTAAAAATTTAAGTCGATGTCCCCCCGCTATCCTATAAGCAATGACAATGTAAAGAAATGGTTTTGTTCCATTGTTCTAGGCCCGAACCGTTCAAAGTTAAAAAGGGGCAGACTAAAAAAAACCGAAAATGTATAGCTGCGTCCGTTATATTTCAAAAGAGGCTTCAAGTTTTCTTAGAACACAAGAGAGTTTTGGAGAACAAATATTGAATCTGCCCCCCACATTTTTTTGTGAATAAAAGTAGAACAGTTTTCTATCTGAATTATACAAGAGTCAAATCTTTTTTGCGCTGCACAAAATATTCTCACTTACAAATTCAACATTTACAAAGTGGGGGTTTTATAATTCAAAAAAAACGAGGATTTTTCCCATACCCAAACAACAGACTTGCATACCTAACCAGAAATCAGTCAATCTTTTTTGCCAAATTACAGATCTGATACAACTCGTAAGGACCTTTATAAAAGGAAAAATAAATTTTCCCAATCACCTCCCTCTATCTTTGAAAGGTTTCAAGGACAAAAAAAAAATAAAAATCGATTTCAAAGAAATATTGCAATGTTTTTTATAATTTTTGATGAATTACGCTTTATGCATAACTCTAATATTTGTTGATAATCATGATTTACATTGAAATTTTCACAATTGGTCTCAAACATACATCTGATTGCCCTCAGGCATTAGATACCAATTAATTTAAATTATATACTTCTATTACTATTTTTTTACCTTCTGCAGGAAAAAAAATAGCTATCTATCATGATTTTTCAACATAAAAAATTAATATTTCAAAAGATTTTTCCCAAATTTTTCGGATCGGTACTACATACTAAAAAAACCCGTAGAAAATTTGACCAATAGTTTTCAATATTCATTCCTAGACTATATATTAAGTTGGAATATTAGATATTTTTTAACAACTTAAGAAGGAATCTCATGAAAAGTTATTACGTAAGTCTCAGAATGTAAAAATTTCTCTACTGTGAATGTCGAACATGATTGGCAATTAAACTTCTTCATTGAAAATACCATACACGACATACTTATTGCAAACATTTATAAACACAAGTGAACCATTGGGGGGTTTTAAAGGGTTTACCTGAAGCTGATAATTGAAGTATTTATTGATCATCTCGACATTTTACGACCCATAGGGAAATTTGAAGTACATGAATTGAAGGTAGAAGTTTTGTAAATACGATAAATAATAAAATATAATAACGTTTAAGTTGGACGTTTCAGTGAGGGACGTCTTTTTCCGAAACTATAATAATTTTCACAAATTTCCGTTTTCCCCGATTGATTTTGAATTGTATGAAAATGGCAATTTTGGGTTTAAAAAAAAGTCATCAAAAATGATTTTCAAGACGGAGGTTTCGCCGTAACCCGATGAGATATATATATATATATATATATATATATATATATATTTTCGCTTTTAATTTTGAATATTTTTTCCCCGGGGTTTCCCGTCCCGTTCTGTGTTATTGGTCCTCAAAAGGCCCGTTTTCCCCCGACTTTTCCCGGGAAATTCACATTTGCCATCTTCAGGTGATGTCAAATTTTTTCGATTTGTCGAACTCGACAGATGTTTTTTTGTTAGGGTCCCAATTACCATTACAAATGGGGGAAACATATTTTTGCTGAATAAAAAATGTGGAAGTTATTTTTAAAAAATCTAGTAGGCCCCTATCCGAAAATTTGACATACCCCTGTACTTTCAATGATTGTAAAAAAGTCCAATTGTTAAAATAAATTTCCGGGGAAATTTTTTTCTACTGTATTGGGAAGCTTACTTGAGCACTAGGGATATAGCAGCGGAAATATTCCACAAAGTAGTGAGAACAGAATGATATTATAATTCCACCCTTATCATCTGAACCTATATCAAGAATTGAATGATTTTGCAAATAGAGTTGTGTTTTGTCAAATGAATGGCATGATTAACGCAGATTATAATATTTTGAACAAAATGTTTTCTGATGAAGCAACGTTTAATGAAAAAGGATCGGTCAACAGACAATATGCATAAGTATGCAATCGAAAATCCTCAATGGTTGAAGACTGTTGATCATCAAATGCGATGGTCGCTTAATGTTTGGGGTGGAATTATTGGAAATCTCATTATTAGATCACACTTCTTCAGAAAATAAATGAATAGTGAAATATATTTACATTTTCTTCACGAACATCTTCCCAGAATGTTAGTAAAGTGGATTGAAACACCAGAAGGACCATGTGGTTGCAAACGAGGTGCTGCAGTGCATAACCATAGGATGCGAGAATGTTTAGATCAATATCATCCTAATCGTTGATTAGGCAGAGGAGTACCATTTCTTGGCCCCGCGCCCCCAGACTTTACTCCTATGGTTTTTTTTTCGTTCAACTGGTAGAGCAATGCTCGCTAGAGTTCAGGCTCATTTAGTAGAAGACTAGCAGCTTGTGTGAATCCTGATGATGACATATTTGAGAATTTATAATTTCCTTTCTTCAAAATTTGTACATTGTGTCCTATTAATTATTCTCTCCTGTTTTTGTAAAGATCACAAAAATTTTTTTTCCTTTGTGATGTGCTTCTGTTTCCACATTTATTTTGTTGATACATATTCTTTTCAGAATTGTATGAATGTGTCAAATTTACAACATCGGCCTCCTAAACCTTTTTTCCAAAATCATCAATATTTTCTATTTTGCAACAAATCTCAAATTTCACAAGTAGCCCCCACAAACCCTTTTCCCGGAAAAAAGCTCATAAAAATACCATGCAATGGTGCAATAAAATATAGGGTGTTGCATTTGAGAAAGTCGAGCTATTGCCATTTGTAATTTGTCATTTAAAATAAATCGTACTGGCGATGGAACATCTCAGTTCACCAGCATCCCAAAATATGTGCTATTTAAGTCCAAGGAATCGACTTAAAAGTTGACAGTAACCTTGAATGGTTCTGAAGTTATGTTGGGTCTATGCACGACGCTTGGGTTTACGTTAAGTCAAAAACTATCACGAATGAGTCTAGAAACCCGGTGCATTATATTGAGAATTTAGTGTCGAATCCAAAAGTCCAAAATGCTATTTAATTTAAAAAACTCATATTTTTGGGAAAATCCTATATATGAATAGAAATATTTTTGGAATGTGCCTCATTGTCGACCTTATCGTTAAAGAACGTCGATAGCTAGATAACCCATAAATTTTTTCTATTCAATCTATCCACTTTTTTTTTTTTAAAATTTATTTTCAAAAGTTTTTTTGTCGATGTATGTATATATATATATATATATATATATATATATATATATTATTTTAGGAAATTATCACTTTGTCCTTTCACGGAGCCTCTTCCATTATAGTGACATAAAACTACACTACCATAGATAACAAGCAATAACTGCATTTCAATAACTACAAACGGCGCGAGAGTCTTGGCGCGGCTAAGGAACCAATAAGTATTTTGTGGTGTAGCGATCTCGGACGTGTGGCGTGACGTCACAGGCGAGTTGGATACCACAGACGTTCCGCGCCCCACATACGTAAACTAAATAATCTATTTCTCAGTCATTTATTGATGGATTTAAAAAATGTTAACTGATTTATAAGTTCTATATTTTCATTTCGTCGCGTCAAATGTAGCATTTTCAACATCACTAAACTAGTCCATTAGGTAAAACGTAAAATGATGGCAGAGGGATGCACGGCGGCGCTTTGATTACTTCTGTTCCTTAGGTATAATGCTACGGCACTGAGATAAACGTCTCAGTTCCCAGCCTCATAAACTGCCAGTCGATCACAAGACATTGTCTGAAGCGCGTCATTTCATGCTTCATAATAAATGTAACCATCATTCAATAGTTGTAGAATAAATAGTAACAAGTTTTGGACGAGTGCTTCATTCGCAAAACAACTTTCAAAGTAAATAATGGTCTTCGTTAATTGGTTGTTTGGCGCCACTAAAAAGTTACCCCATTAGTTTAGGAGCTCAATTATCATTAAGACTAAGAAGGTTTATTTTATTTTTTGCTTTTCAGTTGATTTTTTCGTCGATTTAATTTTTTGTTTTTTACTTTTTTTAGGCTAAAATCAACTAATAACTATCTACTCAATTGACTATACAATATAGTCTAGTGTCAGCAGAACTACCTATATGTGTGTAAGTTCCAACAGAATTTCGTTACAGAAAGAAAATTAGTTATCCCATATTTTTCTACCCTTAGGGGTGTACTATTCCTTTCCAAATCGAAATGACCAACTCTGAAGATTACCCTGTCCATTAAAAAAAATCATCTAAATCGGTTAACCCAGTACAAAATTATGAGTGGTAGAATCGGTTAACAGGTATCGGTGCACGAACGAAAATGTCCCCTATTTTTCTACCCTTGAGGGGACATTACTCAAATTCAAATGGGACCAACTTCGAATTTTAAACCTATCTAATAAAAAATGATAATCGAAATCGAACTGCTCTGTGAAAAGTTATGCATGATCTAAAAAAAAATGATAATCGAAATCGAACTGCTCTGTGAAAAGTTATGCATGATCATAAATAAAAATAATAATATACGCGTCGACTAGAGAACCTCCTCCTTTTTGATTTCGTGGGTTAAAATAGCCGAGAGGAACTTTTAATGTTTTTTTTATAAACTATACACATTGTTTCATTTCAAGCGAATGGCAATAAGTCACATCAAGCCATTCACATAAATTGCTTTTATGAGTCTCTATGATGTTTGCATCCTATCAAAAGAATTTTTAAAAAAAAAAACTCGGGGTTTTCTGGGAATTCGCGGACGAGAGTCTATCCTTCTACCAATCCCTATACGAGTATTTCCGGGTATTGATCCATTCAATAGGAATGAGAACGATCCACTCACCCCCAATTTATATATGTGTACACAAGTATTTCTAGGCGATATAACACTTGTAGTTGGTTCCGTTCGACAAAACATCCTACGCAAACGACATCTTCAGAGGCAACATATTTTCGTGTATGACTTAATGTGGAGGATAAAAAACGTGATAAACTAAAGGTATTCAGTGAAACGAATTACGAACAAACGTTATCTACAAATTTGAAGATGAAACCGTTATCAGTCTATTATTCCTGGATACCTTCGTTTATTACATATTTCCCGGGAAATGGATAATAACTTTTTGAACAACTACTGTTTCAGTTATTCAACTGAGGCTAGATATAGCTTCCTGAAACGAGGAGTTTTAAATCAAAACAGGCCTCGAAAACATGTTTTTCTATGCCTTTATTATATTTTTAAATTATTTGTAATACCTTTTCATTGTACTCTAGTTGCCTAGTTTAAACATCGCACTGGTATATTTTCGACTCAATGACAAAGTTGTGTAGACAAAAAAGTCACCGTAAACCACGTTAACAATACAAACACAAACATAAATGACAGAAGTCAGAATGGATGGACTTTGAATGTATAGTGAGGTAAATCAGGAATTATCCTGTGGGCCATGTTTTTTTTATGGGAAAACTAAACGGAGAAGCCCATTTGCAATTCCTGTATCATAATTTGGATCTTATCTTAGAACATATCCCAAAAATTAACAAAAAATTAGACCGACGAAAAAATGAACTTAAAACCAAAAAAAATTTAAAAAAATCTTCGTAGTCTAAATGATAATTGAGCTCCTAAACTAATGTAAGTAACTAATTTTCAGCCCGGGCCAAATAAATTAGCAATTGAATTAGGTAAACATAAAATGATGACAGCAGGATGCACGGCGGCGTTTCGATTATTTCTATGTTGTAGAATGATCTTCGTTGATTGTTTGTTTGGCCCGACTCGAAATTAGTTACTCACATTGTTTAGGAGCCAGCAAAAAAAGGTTCATTTTATTTTTTGCTTGACCCAGGTATCCATTGAGTTATAGTGTAATCAGAACTACATATATTTTGCCCGAAAACAGAATAGGTTCACAGATGAAAATTAATAATCCCATTTTTCTAGCCTTGGGGTGGATTATTCTCTTCCCAAACCGAAAAAACTAACCTGTCAACCAAGATAAAAGAGTCATCCAAAACGATAACCCTTTCAAAATTGTGAGTGGTAGAATCGGTTAACGGGTAAAATTCAGTGGATAACGATAAAAAATTTCCCCATTTTTTTACCCTTGGGTATACCCTATCCAAAAAAAAGAATCATCGAATCGAACTACTGTGTGAAAAGTTATGCGCATCTACATTAAAAAAAAATACGCGTCATGCGAACCTCCTTTTTTTCCTTTGTTAAAAGATTGAACGAAAAAAAGTGCTTTTACAGATGATACGCTATACACTATCAATTTTTATTCGAGACAAATTTCAACGAACTTCCCGAGGGGTGGGTGGGGAAGGGGGGAACCCGTTTCAAGGCCCCGATCCCCCGATTAGACAAAAAGGATTTTTTTTGGGGGTTTTGTGAAAACAAAGTTCAAGGGTTCCCCCCAGAACAAAAGGAAGATATTACAAATCGTATACAAAGGTTTTCCCGTTTGACGTAACATCTCTAAAAAAGTAGGTTTGAGTTTTTTAAATTGACTTTAAAATTGTAAAGAAATCAAGATCACCGCCATTGACTGGAATTACTTTTTAATTGCTGTTTCAATTTGATCAGTTATGTTCAGGGGAATACGTTGCAGATACAAGATTCAAAACGTCGTGAAAACCTTTCAAATCCATTAAGAGGGGTGTCAAGTTATCCATCGTCTACAACCTTCAAACAAATCATTTCAAATTTAATAACTTCTTTATTTTCATTATCCCCCGAATAATCATCGGGCTTTGAATGCAAATTGAAAATTATATATGCTTCTAGAAACACAAGTGTATTGTAACTTCTCAAAATGATTTTGACCATTTTTAATATTAAAACATTCACTCAGCATTTATTAATTGATAGATAATTTACACCCCGCACAAAAAATATTTTCCATAAAGTTATGATAATATCAAATATCTGTTGTACTACTAATTAAAAACCCTTGACTGTTCCATGTGAATTTGCCCATCATCTGTATGGGACAAAATTCAATCAAAAAAAGATTGATTCGAACCTGGATGAAATGATCCCAAAAAAATCCCCTAGATTTACTTGACCCTTTCTCCCAGTGGTCAAGTGGTAAAAAAAAAAACGGGGTATCGCAAAATAACCGTTTTTAGATCCCCGAAAAACCATTTCAGAGTCTGTCTGTCTGCCGTCCCCGTTTTATGTCTGCCCGTCGTATTTATGTCCGTCCGTCCGTCCGTCTGTCTGTCTGTCTGTAATCTTTTGGATAACTGTCGAACCGTTTGATTAATCGAGGAAAACAGTTCCCACCCAGAAACGACCCTAGTTTTTGGCTGTCATTTGTCAAACGGAAGTGTCACTATTGAAAAAAGACGACACTTAAACGCAAGGAACTGACTTGTCTTTGAAATCCCTTGAAAAAAAGTATCCGAAAGTCAAAATTATTTCTCCCAAATGACATCTGTCAAAAAAAAAGAAATGGCAAATTTCCAAATTCTGCCATTCAATTATTTAAATATATCCGATGGATTAGAACTGAATTCGGCGGGGGGCAATACAACAAAAAACAAATTGAGTCTGCGTTGGGCTTTCTACCGCCCGTCTGGCCTCGAATGTTTAATTTTTTCCCGGTGTTTACCACCCCTCACCGGGCTTTGATAGGAGGACCGAGTTTGTTGCGGGACCGCTCAACTGACTGGGATCAAATTCATATCAAAAAGTATTTATTTTGGGGTATGGTGGTTTAAAGGGGAGATAAAGAATAATTTTGAGAGAGCATTACAATTTCTCCCGACCGCTCGAGGAAGGGAACGACGTCACGAAAGAAATGAGTCGTTTCGCTGTGCGCTTTAGATTGCCACGTGGTCAGTTAATTTTCGGGGGGGTAACAGGGGGGGCGAAAGCAGTGCGTCTCTTTTGTTTATGTGGATATCATATCATTGCGTTCCTTTTCTCGTGTAGATTTCGTCCGTACCCAAAATAAATGTTTTTCCCATGTTGACCGATCAAATTGACTTCGTAGGCTCTAAAAACGTTCCCCTCATCTGCTTGAATCTTACCGAAATTTTGGAGGACGATGAAGTTGGTAAGGTAATGGATCTCGACGGCCAGTGATAAGTAGTTGATTTTCGATTTTTTCAACATGAATATTAAATTGTGAAAAGGGAAAGGGGTTTGCGGATTCGATTCCCATGTCCCGAATGGCTCAGATGGTGAGGTATGGCTAGAAATCAAAAGGGCGGGGGTTGATTCCCACTTGAGGAGCTTTTTTTTTTTTAATAATTTGTCCACCTACAAAAAACCCTTTTGTTCTATCAATACTATATTTTCAAAATTACCCCATTCCCCCTCCGAAGCCAGTGCCGGTCAAGTTGGGGTGTCTCACGCTGTTTTTTTTTGTCGAAAGTCATCCCTTTAATGAAATTACCACTAGTAGTCGACATCTGACTTCAACTATCATAACAAATATTACTTTTTTATTCAACAAGGAAAGCACATGACCCTTCAAATGAAACAAACCGGCTGTATAGGTTAATAGTGGTTCCAGTTTTTTAAAATAGTATAATGTAAAAAATTGAATTGCATACATTTCCTAAAAGAGCCGAAGGCTAGTGCTGCAAATCATAAGTGGGGGAAAAGATCATTCGTGAATTTAATATTTTTCTGTGACTGTTATAATATACAATGTGAAAAAATAACTAGTTTACTCGAGAAATGTACTTTTATTATTTATTTAAAAAAAGCACTTGCTAAATTTAATAATTCGATATTGTTAAACGAACCCTTTTTCTTAATTTTATAAAGTATTCAAAAGGGTTTATTATTTTGATTAATAAAAAAGTTTTGGGGGAATATTACCCATTTTGAGGAATGTTGATATTATTTACATTTTCTATATATGTCGATGGAAGGTCTGACAACTTAGTGATCGACTCAAAATTTTGTTGGCTCAACTACTTGATGTAACCCCAGCTACTGTCGTAGAGAGCCAGCCACCAAGCCTTTTAATTTTCGTTATGTTCCGCCATTATCTATTAAGATTTTGGCCAAAGATCCGAAACAGTGGCCGGTATATAACTCAGGATTTGAACGTTTCAAATATGGAGCAATTTGCTTTTTCCTATTTTATCTATGTCAATGTTGGCATATTCTCCAGTCATAATAAATTTTTATTTTGGTGTTCGGAATTCAACCAAAATTGCGGCACCTGAATCTTCAAAATCATGGATTTTCTTTTATGCAATACTACTAGATCTATTTGTTACCTATTTAAACTTCAGCTATCAATTTAGTTGAAACTAGAAGCCTTCAAATATTTGCCTCTTGTCAGATTTTCAATATTTTTTATTACTGAAATATTTTATTTTTTGCTATAAGGCAGACGTTGCCTGGAACTTCTTTGAAAAAACATATCAATCTCCCTTTTTGAATTTGTTTGCTTCTTGATTTCCGCTTCAGAAATGCTCTCAATTTGGGGTATTCATATATCCATGTCATTATTGATAAATGAAGCATCGTTTTAAATACTATTCTGTGCCCATAAAGTGGAAGATTGAAATTTATTTGACATATTTCCAAGGTAAATAATCAGAACAATCTCTGAACGAACACTGGTTCTATTATTTGCACCAGTCCATGAATAGGAAAAAACAATTGTGTATTTTCCGTTAGATTTTAACCGACAAAATCAAAAGATGGAGGTTCTCTAGTAATAATAATAATAATAATAATTTATTTGCTCAACAACAAATATTACAAATACAACCGGATGCTAACAATTATAGCAAATTAAATAAAAAAAAACCATAAAAGTTGAAACCTTGTGCATGGTTTGGAAATTCTATAATAAAGCAATCTAATATATATTATAATAATATGTTTATCACAAGTTAAAAAAAAGATAGAACTAGTATAGGCGTATTTATATAATTAGTTATGTACAGATTGTATAAAATATTCAAAGGTAAGTATTGACAATGAAAATTTAAAGAAAATAGCTTGTTAATAAAATTGGTAAAGTACGTAGGTGTAAAATATTTAATGGAGTATATATTGACAATAAAAGATTAGTGATTATGGGATTCAAATAGAAATGGTTTTATATGAATACACTTGTTACAGGTGGGTATGGTAGGTGGTGCCCTTTGAAAGATTGGCCTCTGTTCATGAAAGCGTATTTTTTTCTATAAATTTGGGGGGGTTAAACTAGTTTCACTGCTTTCCATGATAATATTACTGAAACACCTTCAAAATAGGCTCTTTTAACAAAAATAATTTGAATTGCCCTTTATGTTCGTGATTTTACTGTTTCCCCTGGTTACGGTGATTTTTGTTCGTTTCGCCACCTTTGTAATTGGGACGAAAACATACCCGGGCCCTTTTTAAACATTGTGCACTAGTTGCTAAGCAACTGGTGTACAATGAATAATAATTTCAATGAAATACATTCACAAATCATCATTGAAAATATAATAGAGGCCTTTATTGACAGTCGTGGTAGAAAAATTATTATTTCAATTTTTTTAAGAAAATACCCACTACCATGTATTACGATTTCTATTAGATATCACAAAACACGTGAATTTCGGTAAATGGAAAAATCTGGCGATAACAAATGTTGCGTTTCCATTCCACCTTCGATGACATGGATAATAATCTTCATTGCCTCTGAAACTGACTAAAACATTCAACGATCTTAAAACAAATTTTCGTTTTTCCAGGGCTCCAAGATGCGATATCGAAAAATTTCATCGTAACAGACAAATCGGTATTATCAGCTCGAGTTCTGGCCAAAAATGCCACAGCAGGATCCTTGGTGAATTGTGCTTGGTGGCAAAGGCAGGGCTTGGACATCGGAGGACCTAGAAAACTAGACGATATTGGCATGGAAATCGGAAATCGTCCCAATACAGACTATCCTGTGAGAAAAATGTTTTTATTGATTTCTTCATTATCTTCCAATGTTATTCCGGACTGTAAACTCAATGAATGTAAATAAAAATAAAATCCCCTTTATAAATGAAAAGAAAAAATTTTTTTGTTTAAAAATACTGATTGTTTCAGAAGATTTATTGACACATAGTTGATAGCATGAAAACAAATTGCATTAATTTGGTGAACAACAGTCTTGAATGAATTCCCTGCATAAGAAAATAAATGAGGTGATTATGTTCAGGCGAGGTGTGAATAGTAATATATCAATTTTCTCTCATATTGAGTTTCCCGGCAAGTAGGTAAACACCCAGATAGAAACAGACTGAGTAAATTTCATAACCTACATTGTTTACCATCAAAAAATGTTTACGGAGTAGATTTATATAATAAACTGACTGCAAACAGCTGAGAGTCTGCCTTGTGGTTGGGAATTAATTAAAAAATATGCAGAATATACGGGGTGTATCAACGATGCGTGGTGGACGATAGCTGCTTTCATATTTGAGATAGAAAAAAATTTCCGAATGAAAGTTGTAGAGAGCAATGAAAGCTATGTTCGAAAATAACTACCAACATATAGAATGTGTGACTTATCAAAGTTATGTTTTTTTTCATGAAACACCTTATATATTTTCGTTCGATTGAATTTTTTCACAAGAATTTTCTCTAAAAAATATAAGGTTTTATGAGTTCATACCAGGTGGTTCGGGAGTTATGGCGGGATTGATATTATAAAATGGGTTCATTCAACACCAAATATCTCAAATACAGGTGTCCCTGGACTTCTCTTTCCTCTGGGGAATGTATAGAAGGGGTCAAAATATCACCATACTTTCATAATTTTTTGTTCTTGAAAGCCTTCGTTACCAAGTTACGGGCCCTCAAAGTTACAAAATGAAAATGTTTTTCTTTGACAACTTTCAAAGTGAATATTCAAAATCATCAAAATTTTTTTTTGTGATTGACTGAACAAATAAATTTCCCTTTGATGAGCTTCCATGCAGGAGTCAGTTGTTTTGCTACATAGTCAGGAACGGACTACCCCGATGGTCCACACCCCAAAACTTTGAAATGACTGGGATATGTCAATATATTTTAACAAAAAAAAGGTTACCTGGACAAATTCCTGAATAAAAGTGCTCGTGTGGAAAATCGATCAGAGCAACGATTTTTGATAAAAATGCATTTTTGTTCGACGACATCCAACCTGAGATGTCTACCATTATTCGAAAAGATTAATTTGTAATGAAAATAGAAATGATAGGTACAATGTTCATAACGAATTTTTATCATGCGAACACGTTTACCTAACAAAACTCATGGTGAAATAATCAATCGCAAGCCCAAGAGAAAAACAGAAATGCAAAACCCGCACAAAACCTGCTCGATATGACCCCGTCTTCAATACATTTTCTCAGTGGGCAAATATCTCTGTTGTAGATGTCAGGGTTGCTTCAAATGGTTTCACAATGTAATGTAATTCTATTCAACAAAGGCATCTCTGGGTGAATAGGTGAAGCGTAAACAAGGCTTCAGATGCCTCCACAAAAAGAAATCCAATGGATTTAAATCCGGGGACCGCGGTGGCCATGAGTATGGCCCACCTCTACCAATCCATCTATTGGGAAAATTCAGATTCAGATTCAGATGGTCCCGCACAATAAAAATTAAAATGAGGAAGAGCGCCATCATGCATAAACCACTATCCTTCGACTTGAATGGAATATGTTCCAAAAGTCCATTCAAATCGTTCTGAATGAATCCAAATAACGTTCTCCATTCAATCGGTCTTTAGAAAAAAAAGGTCCTATAAGATAGTTTCCTATGATACCAGCCCAAACAATCACGTTGAATTTCCGTTGGTGTTTGGTTTGCAATATCCCATGGGAATTTTCTTCGGCCCATATGTGGAGATAATGAGAGTTGATTACTCCATCTCTACTGAAACTTGCTTCATCAGTGAATAAAACTCGAGTAAAAAGTCATATCCTATCTTTGCTTATCCAGGAACCAATGGCATATTCCCGTCGTGCTGGAAAATCTTCGGGGGTCATGGCATGTACCTTCTGGTGATATGGGTGGAGCAGTTGTTCCCCCAAATTTTTCTATGAATAGTGGACTTGGATGTATGGAACTGTTCTGATAGGCTTCTGATACTCATTGGAGGATCATCAGCGACAGCTTCCAAAATATTTTCCTCCCAAAATAACGGTACGACAGCCCTAAACGCCCCCACCGCCTCGTTTTGGCAAAACTGAACCTTCAATAATATCGAAATAAAACAACAGGCTCCAAAACAATTATCCATTAGACATACCTGTCTCCCCCAAGCTGCGATCGACACGCTCGAACGTTTCCTCTTGCCCCTAACGTTCGATTAGGAAAATGCTCGGAATACAAAACGACGGGCTTCTGCAGCATTACCAAATGCTCGTCCATACAATGCATGTATATCTGCATATTCGTTGAATGTAAACTGTTCGGCCATATCAAAACACTTCAAACTCTCCTATCAGAATATTGACAATACAATGACAACGCACCACTCAACAAAACAAAATCGATTCCAGTTGTCATTTTTTATACCTAATTTTATTTCTTTCTACAAGGTGTTTTTGTCAACATCTGTGAAAGAAATGGATCATAAATTTATTCACCGAATATTTTTCACCTATTCATGTGCAGCCGTTTTGTAGTTTAATCGTTTGCTTTTTTTTTAGTTATGTCTTCCGATGTGCGTTTTTTGCAGCTAAATTTATCTTCGGTTAAAGATTTTCTCCCATGAAATTATACTTATCAGTGAAACTCCTCAACATTTAGGCTGTGAATACGAATTTGCAACATCCCAAAAGTTGTTGAGTTTCATGAGATTCAAATAACACAACATAAAACGTGCTTATTCCCGCGTACATACAAAATATGGACTGAATTCCATATTTCATAAGTTGAGTAACTTGTTAGTCGAAAACACCACGAATCTACATAACTTGATATTTCATTTGAAAAATATCTACATTGTGAATGAAACTTTCAACTTATTAAATTTTGTTTAGACTTTATTTCAGCATATTTTGTATTATCCCTGTTATAAATGTTGTTGAATTAACGTTAGCATTAGTATTTCTACTGTGAAAATTTTCATTTCAAATAATGGTGGACGATCGGGTTTGATGTCGTCGAGTAAAACTGCATTTTATCAAGAATCGTTGTCTGATCGACTTTCCACGGGAGTACTTTCATTCAGAAAATTGTCTATGTAACCTTATTTTGTTGAAAACTATTGAAAAATTATCTGTCATTTCAAAGTTTTGGGGTGCATGAGAGCTCATCGAAGGAATTCATTTGTTTAGTCAATCACCAAAATTTAGATGATTTTGAATATTCACTTTGAAAGTTATCAAAGAAAAACATTTTTCATTTTGTTACTTTGAGGGCCCGTAACTTGGTAACGAAGGCTATTAGGAACAAAAAGTTATATGAAGTACTGGTGATATTTTGACCCCATCTGTACATTCCCGAGAGGAAGAGAGGAGTCCAGGGACACCCTGTATTTTCGCAATAGCAAACTCTTATATCATAATTAATAATTCAATTCGGTATGGACGAAGTTTATTTTTTCTCAATATTCTGTTCTCGGAATATGACTCATATGCAATTCCTCGCAGAGAAACATGAGGTTTCTCAACTGTTGAATATCGCCGCTAATTAATTTTTTTCATTTGTTGCAATTTCATTTACTACTTGTCTTTTCTTGTGCTTGACTCTGTCTGTTTCCTCAAATCTTTCTCCAACCCTCCAAAAACTCTCTTGTCTTATAGACCTTGAATCAGGATATCGAGCTGCATACATTCTACTGACTAATATAAAATTCCTGTCAAAGTAATCCAAAATGTAGATCATATTTATCATTTCTTCGGTGGATAATTTCATTTTGCAGCAAAAATATTAAAATTCAACTATAAATACACCAACTAAATGTCAAGTTGGTCGACAATCCCTATAACATGATTTGATATAATTTATATGATCTACATTCCGGGTAGATGTTCCAGAAGCTGCTTTTAGCCAGTAGAATGTATGCAGTTCGATATCGAATGTACAACCCGAAAAGTTTTCGAATGAGAGGTTTGTGGAAACAGGAAGTGTAAACCACGAGAAGTAAACAAAAAAATTAGCGATGATGTCGTAAACTGTTGAGAATCTTCACGTCAGTACAAGGGAAATTGCAAATGAAACATTTCTGGAGGGGCAACAAGGTCCCAGTCCTTACATCCCTATATTTCTATCCCTGGGGATATATTGAAGGAGAGGTCTAACGCGAGAAACCAACGGCACTAGAAGACATGAAGGATAGAATCAGATACGTTTTTCGCTGTTTAACAAGATCAACTTTAGTTAGAAGAATTATAATAGTGTTTATTCACATAAGTGTAGAGGCAGTAAAAAAAGTATAAATAAAATATGTAGATAAACAAAATATCACAGAAGCAAAATATGCTTGTTCGTGATTTGATATGTAAATAGCAGGGCAATATATAAGAATTGTTTTGATGAGTAAACATTAAAATATATATATATATATATATATATATATATATATATATATATACATGTGTACATGAGGTAGAGTAAAAATTAGTAAATCGGCTCAATCGGGTAGGTACAGACAAAATTGGGAAAGTGTAGAAACAAAATTAGGGAAAGTATAGACAAAATCAGGTAGGTATTGTCGAAAAAAAATAAGTTTTGTAAGTTTGTGTAATTATAGATACATTGTTCAATTCTGAGAGGAACGAGTGAATTTATTGTTCAGCTCGGAATGAACAATAACATTGATAACTATTTTGAATATATGTTCATAAATATCCGATATTTTATAATAATAATTTTTCATCTCATGTATTTCAAGTCCACCAGATCACTGAAAATGTTTCTTCCATTTGCATAATCCACATGTTTAGTTGTGTTTGACTCCATTGTAGCTCCGAACACTCCTCAATTCGTTTGGCAGTATATTCCAGAACCTTGGCGTATTCCAACCGAGCGTTGTCCAATTGTTTTATTACTAATTGCCCCAGAATATCTTGTAACTGCCCCAAATATTGAGAAAGTGGCGAAAATAACATATTTAGGTGAATTTTTGGACCAGCGTATGACATGGGATGAAACACATCTCTCATATGGTCAAAAGACTTAAGCAACTGACATATAAAATATACAACCTTCGTGCTGTTCTAACTAAACAAAACCTGCGTGATAATTTACAATTCCCTGGTTGAATTATCAATTAGATATTGTATAACAGTATGGGGTGGAGTATTCGAGAATGTACTGAATAATATTCAAGTAACCCAAAATTCAATTATAAAAATAATCTTTGGAAAACCTTAACGTGTCGATACCCAACTATTGCATAGGGCAACTAATTTACTTGACGTCAGAAGTCTATACGGTTTCCAATGTCTCGTTTGGATCTATTCCAACAAAATAACTCAGAACACGATTAAAACTAAGAATACGAGGTATGCACAAAACTTGTCCTTACCATTCTTTAAAAAAAGTCGTACGCAAAGAACAATGTTTTATTTTGGTCCAAAACTATATAATATACTACCAAAATATACAAAACAAATATCAAGAATTGCATTATTAATAACAACCTACTTATAATGACTCTCCTGAAGAACACACCTTTATAATATAGAATCCGTTACCCAATAAGAATCTTTTTCAACCGAACTGAATATATCGTAAATATAAAACCACGGTTTTACGATGCCCAAACCTTTTTCACTGTTTCATCATGTTCTCATAGTATACTATAAACGTATCACTACCATGTTCTCGCTCTACCAACTTTCTCGATTATATCATATGTTCTAATTATCTTATATTATATACCTAGTCACTATTATATCTGTCCTACCATGTTCGATTTATAAGTGTCACCATGAGGCGGAAGATGGGGAGCAAAAATCAAGCCAAATGCACTTAGTTTGCGCTCCATCTATCTCCGAATGATCCAAATGATCTATGTTAAACAAATAAACAAACTTCATACTTCAAACATACCTCAAAATTAGAGATTGTTTGAACATCTGCTATGACTTTTGCTACCTTTTGTTCAGCATTGAATAAAAAATTGTTAATGCTGTTATGATGACTTTTTATACTTTTCTTAAGAATTAGATACATTTCTAATGGAAATAAAGTAGGCAAACCCTACATTTTTGTGGCTCATAGTGTGGACTATCTCTGGTATGGCCTTATTTACAGGGGGTACCATTTGAAAAACTGAGAAACAAGTGATCCCTGAGTTTCGGTTGCCACTGTTTAGGAAAGCTTCATTCGATAAAATTATGAATAGGAAATGATAAATCACTAATTTCGAGGATATTTGGTGGAAAAATTTTCTTTCCAAATTATTTATTTCGAGATATTTGGTGATGAGTGAACCTATTTTGTGACATAAATTTAACTATAACTCTGAACCACCTGGCCCATACCATTTGAGAAACACTCTTCCAAAGGAATTCAATCAAGTGAAAATATATCGGGTGTTTCATTCCAAAAACAATACTTCGTTGAGTCACACACGTATCGGACACCCTGAATGTTAGTAGTTATTTTTGGAACATAGCTTTCATTGCTCTCTACAATTTTATTTGAGACATTCACTTCTATCTCAAATAGGAAGCAGCTATCGTCAAATCACGCACCGTTGATTGATTTGAATCCCCGGCTTCAACGTTGTAATGGAATATTATATACTGTGTCCGATACCAATGCAGGATTACATTAATGTGTGTCAGCATCCGCCGGGGAACACAAAACCGATAAATAGTAACCTAAAAAAAATTTCCTATTAGTTTTTAAAAAACCCATGAGTATGCCTATCATTCATGATCTTCTCCCTTGGGGAAAAATGGTGTACCTGGGGTGACTGGGGAAACACAAAACCCCCTAATCGGAGACAGTGGGCATCAACCCCTGATATTCGGGTTTGTTCTTGCGCCCATCAGTTGAAATAAATACAAAAATAAACCCTTTGACGACTCATGTTATGCTTATATACATGAACCACAGAATATATCCCCAAAAGAAGCGAAAGAATGCGTCGGCACTTTGATGTTCTGGGGTCAAAATTGAAACCTTGAATCCCACTTCTCCCACACTGAGAAAAAGTGAAAAAAAAAAACCAGTGCAACTACACAAAAAAAAACGGGATTATCTTGTAATTTATAGTTTAATGCCCTGGGAATTTTTATAAACTGCAAAAGGTTTTAGAGTGAAATTTTTTTTCGGATATAAGAAAATTGGAATATTAGCATTTTTTTTTCTTATTAGTATAAATATACTTGTTGGGGGAAACGTTTGAGGAATTATTTGTTATTGCTCTTTTTCGAATTATTTTTTTTTCCTTGCAAAATATAGTGATCCATATATATATATATATATATATATATATATATATTTTTTTTTTTGTAACGAACCTGGGCCCGGACCTGTCGCCTCGCGCGTTGCCCCGACAGCGATGAGGTCACCCCCGGAGATGTTCGAGAACAGCCCAAAAAGCCTCCCGTGGGGGGCAACGGTCGATATTGAAACAATTGGAACATGCCGGTCCCCAAACTCCCCGAATTCGAAACATCGAGAATGCTGTATCGGAGATAAATAGGCAACCCTCACGTGGAGTCGGACAGTCGGGACGAGCCCATACGATCGACCCATACAGTGGCGTAGTAATAAAAATTGAGTTAAGTATTTTTAAAGGGTTAAATAAATTAGTAAAACCGTTGTTTATTTTACGTTACAATTGGTGTCAAAGTGTTTTTAAAAAAACAAGGATCGTAGGGGATAGTCAGAAAAATAAATTGATGACCTTTTTTGTACGCCCAAAATAGACAGTGGCCCGGGTTTTTGGGAAGTGGACAATTGGGGTTGGGAATATAACGATACACTGTTCGCGTGAAAAAAAAATAGAAGGGCCCTTTTTCCCGGAAGTGGACGGGCGGGGAATATAAACTGATATACTCTTCGCGTGAAACAGACAATAGACGGGTGGCCCGGGGAAAAGAATTCGCGAAGTGAATTTTAAAAACTGATAAACTTTTTGTGAAACAGACTGATACCCTCGTAAAAAGAAAAAATGGTTCAAGAAAAGTGGCCTTGGGGACTTGAAGGTAGGAATTGAAACGGGAAAGGGAAAAAGGGAACTGAAACAACGGGAAAAAAAGCAAACTCCAGGAAAGATTTGGAGAAGGACATACAAGAAGGTGGGCCCCCGAAACATTTTTTTTCCGAATTTCGGAGGTGTTTTAAGTTTGAATGAATAAACTCGAAGAAACTACTAAATCCGTAAAAGAAGAACGCAAAAAAATTTTAGGAATCTGGAAGAGAACCCAGGAAAATTTATAAATCGGGAAGAAAGTTTTTAGAAATCTGGAAGAGAAGTTTTTAGAAATCTGGAGAAGCTTCAAAAAAAATTAAGAAGCCGGGAAGAAAAACCCCCGAAAACACGAAGGCCTAAAAAGAACCGGGTGTGGCGAATCGTCTAAAAAAAATAATGGGAACCGCGAGGCAGACATGGACAAGATGAAGGAAAAATCAGCGATAAAACCAAAGCGGAATCGAGGCAGAAAGGGACAAAATAAAGGAAACGATAGTGGGGAAAAACAATTGATAGTGCGCCCCCCACAGAGATGTGAATTTGGTTTGAACTTAGAAAAAGTTCAAGAGGGTATCAAGATTCAAGGTCATTTCTGAAATAGGAAGCTTTCCATAAAGCCGCCTCAGTTACGGAAAATCCATAGGCAAATTACCGCCGGCAGTTTGAAGCAGCGGCCAAAGCAAACGGATGGAATGCAGGGAAAGAGCTGTAGCACTGACACTTGCATTACGTGGAGAAGGACAAATATTCACAAACCTCACCCCCCAAGAACAGGAGGACTAGATCAGCTGATTAAACATCTAAATTACGATATGGCCAGGCCCATTTGGAACACGTATACCATCCCAGCTAAAAAAATCGCTGTCAGAAATCGGGCGAATCCTTACAAAAATTTTGGGAAAACGCATTACGCGGTTCGCCGATATTCAGCCATCCCGGGAAAATGTAATGGAGCGATTAGCGGTTCAGGCTTTCTTGGATGGACCCGTGACCAAAAAAACCAGACAAGCGTTGATATTAGTCGCCCAAACACACCCGTAGCCCACTGGCACGCGCTTTGAATTGAAGCAGCAAAACAATCCCCAAAACCCCAAAAAAGTTCAAACGATTGGGAAGACCCCCGGGAGCCTGCTAACCGGGGCCCGCCATAAAAAAAGTGATGAAGGAAGTGTTGCCTGAAAAAGAAGATGGGATCCCGGGGTTGGGAAATTGGGACATGTGGAGAAAAGTCCAACATTCATCGACCCGATGCGGGAAAAAACAAAAAAAGGTCGATAAAAGGGGAAATCTGGATGGTCCGGAAGCCCGGTTAACAACGCTTTGTCGCTATCCTTCAACGACAGAAAAAAGGGGTTCCGTAGACGGTCCATCAAAACGAGCCTTGCACCATGCTGCTAGATACAGGGCGACTGGGACAATTCCCGGCCCTTTCCCTTTTGCCAGAATCCCGAAACGGATTAAACCCGACAACTTGGAAGTACGCCCCAAGGGGCCAGCTACGATATGGCGAGCTACCGTTGAAAAAAGGGCGCATTAAAGTGAAACATCAGGCATTTAGGGAATCGAAGATGATGCAATATGGAATGGACATCATGAATTCCAGAGGGTTTGTTGATTTAAAAGAGGGGCCCCACGTTCAACGGAAAGAGCTGGTGCTTCAGGGGAAAAGGGGGGGTTGACCCGTGTGTTGTTGGCTGAAGATGTAAGCGTACCTGAGAGGGCTGAAACCATTCTGGGGGCCCTGCCTGAGGGGGTACGAGCAGGAAACGTGGTGATGTTCGGACCCAAACCGGAGAGAAAATTGGACGAGGGTTGCACTGGGAAGCCCTTTGTTGGGGCTGACAAATTTGTGCCCGTGTAAATTTTTTTCCAGGACCTTGAAGAAAGGAAAAATTGGGGCACTGCTGCGTTTTCCCCAGTGATCCGGAGGTACGAGGTACGATTAGCCAACCCCAAAAATTGCCCATAGAACTAGAAAAATTGTTTCCATCTCTTCCAAAGATATAAAACCAACAGCCCCAAACAAAATTTAGTTAAGAAATACCAAGACATCTTTGATAGGACAAAGGGAAAAGGAGGTGAACTAAGTGGTCCAGCACAAGATTGATACTGGGGGGCCCGACCGATCCGGCAATCAGCAAGAAGACTTCCTCTTGCCAAAAGGAAGAGGCTGACAAAATAGTCAGCGATATGGGAAAAAAAAGGAGTTATCGAACCATCTGACAGTCCCCGGTCCTTTCCCGTCGTACTGGGAAGAAAAAGGATGGATCGACACGCTTTTGGGAGACTATCGCCAACTTAATGTCCGGGAAAGGGCAGTTTCCCCCCCCCGAGAATAGATGACACCCTAGACACGTTGGCTGGTTCCACGATTTTCTCGACCCTTTATCTGAAGAGTGGATACGGGAGAACTGGCTAGGGAAAATCGGAAAAAACGTTTACCATCGGCCCGGTTGTGGCGTTCACCGTTTGCCATCGGGGTCTGTAATGCTCCCGCCACATTCGAAAGATTGATGGGAAAAAGTACTGAAGGAACTCTCATGGAACACGTGTCTAGTGATCTCGACGCATAATTGTGGTTGGAGATCGTTTGAGGACCACGTGAAAAAAAATTGGAGGGAAATATTTGCGACTGAGGGAAATCCCGGGTTGAAGCTGAGCCCTAAGAAATGCCAAACGTTCCAAAAAAAAGTACGATACCTCGGGCCCCGTTGTCTCTGGAGAAGGGTAGCAGGGGTGACCAGAAGATCAAAGTGTTAAGGTTGGCCCATCCCAAAAAAACATTCACCAACTTAAATTTCCTTTGGTTTATGCACATACTTTGCCGAAGTGCTGGGGTTCGCCAAATCCTAAACCACGACCAAGCCACGGAAGGCCAAACAAAAGTTCCGGGGCAAGAATGTAAACTATTTAGGGAAACTGAAAGGAGCTTTTATCAACGCACCTATACTGAGCTATCCCCTACCCAAAGGGGAAATTCATTTTGGATACGGACGCCAGCAACGTGGGCTTGGAGCTGTCCCATCTCAGATCCAGGAGGGACAGGAGAAGGTCATTGGTTATTTCACAAAAACGCTTAGCAAACCAGAGCGCAATTACTGTGCCCAGGCGAGAGCTGTTATTTTTAAAGGAGTGGAACACTTTACAAGTACGTGTATGGAAGAAGATTCCTGTTTAGAACTGACCATGCAGCTCCAAATGGCTCTTTCAGTTCAAAATCCTGAGGGGCAAATAGCAGTTGGGTCGAGAGATCCAAGAATTTGATTTCGAGATCGAACATCGAGCCGGAACTAGCCATAAAAAATGCAGATGCCTTGTCGCGAAGACCATGTCCAGATAAATTGTCACATTGCCGACGAGCAAAAAGAAAGAAGCAACACTTTGAGAACCGCGGCAATGGATGAAACTGGAATGACAGCAAGATCCCGAAAAAACCAAAAGAGAGACCCCGACCGGCTTAGCGTCAGCTGGAAGAAGGGAGAAGACCAAGGCGGAAGCCGGTTACTCGCCGGCGTTAAGTCCTAGGGGCAATGGAACTCTTTATTCTGACAATGCGATCCTGAAACGGGGTTGGGGGCCGATATTGGGGGAAGAATGCCAAAACTTGTTCCCAGGGAAAAGAAAGAGGAAGTGCTGCGGAAATCCATGATGGAGTCGCCGGAGGACATCTGGGAGGGCGAAGACCCTGCAGAAAGTGGGCAACGGTTTTACTGGGTTGTCGCTGACGTCCAGGGCTGGGGGGAAGTGCGCGTATGGGTGCTACTGGACCTCGAATACGACCCGGCCCCGATGCGTCAGTACAACGTAGGCAGCCCGTTCGAAGAATCCCATTGACATCGCCGGGGGTTTCCCGTATCCGACCACGGAAAAATACATCCTTGTGGGAATGGACTACTTGAAGTGGGCGGGGAAACCATGCCCGCCCAACCAGGAAGCCCACCGTCGCCGACGTCTTGGTGAAAAAAGTGGGTATGTCGATCGGTATTCCAATGGGCTGCACTCGGGGCAAGGCAGAAAATTTTGAATCCAACCTTTCCCAAAAAATATGTCTACTGCTGAACATCCGCAAGACAAGAACCACGGCCCTACATCCGGTCCGGGGAAAGGTGGAAGGATGAACAGGACGATCAACCGCCACTTGTCCCAAAGGGTTTTCTCTGACCATCAAAAGACTGGGACCAGTATCTTCATTTGTTCCTGATGGCCTATCGATCCGCAGTAAGAGTCAACCGGTCAAACTCCGCTAGTATTATATAATGGGGAGAACTGCGACTGCCTTGTGACCTGAAGTTTGGGATACCGCCAGGGCAAGACCTGCGGGGAGGACTACGTCAGCAAACTTCGGCAGATAATGGCGACATCCAGAACGAGTCCCGGGTTAATATCCCAATGCCAGGATAAAAAGAAGAAGACCTATGACATCAACCGATGGGGGATTTAAGGTTGATGACCTGGTTTGGCTGCAACCCCAAACGTCGTCGTGGACTATCACCAAAGTTGAGAACCCGTGGAAGGCCCGTATAAAATCGTAAAAAGGATAAACGACCTTTGTACCAATCCATAAGCCACCCCCCAGGGGCCAAGGGTCTCCATTTCAACAGGTTGGCCCCTTACGCTGGGAAAACCCTGACCAAGTTCGCACCCCCAAACCACCGGAGGAGATATGACGTTCGAGAAGTTTATGTCCTTGTATTCAAACGGGGGAAAGTTCTACATGGGGTTCTTTGAGAGGAGTCACGAGACCTTTCGAAGTGCCTGCTGACTACGCACTAGCGCACTGTGTGGCAGAAGATCTTTGAATGTCCCGGGGCACGCCGTAGTCTTCCAAAAAATTTGGTCAACTCGGGAAAAACTGCGGGGCAGAATCCCGAAGTTGGTGGGGGGCTACAGTTTAAGAAAGGCCGGAAACATCACTACCTAGTTACCAAGAGGCATTCCCAAGATAAACCGTCCTATGAAGATGTCTGGAGGAGTCCCCCAAACTAAGAGATACATGGTACCAAATCTTGGGCAGCAACCCCAAAAATTTTCCTGTGGTATTGATGGGGTTGGGCTGGAGGTCATAGAAAAGGGTGGAGGCGATATTCAGATCCCGCGGCGTCAAGATTTTGGTTTGCTGTAACCCCCTTCCCGACCGATCTGAAGACCGTGGAGTGTTCTTCCATCGAACTTTACGGGGAGATTGGGGGGTCATGCAGATATCGTCACACTGGATGAAATTTCGGGACGAAATGTCTTTAAAAAGGGGCAATTAACGAACCAGGGGGGACCTGTCGCCCGCGGTTGCCGTCGACAGCGATGAGGTCATCCCCGGGGATGTTTAGAACAGTCCAGTCTCCCGTGGAGGAACGGTCGATATTGGGAAAAAATTGGGAAAATGCCGGGCGCCAACTCCCCAATTCGAAACATCGAGAATGCTGTATCGGGGATAATAGGCAACCCTCAAGTGGAGTCGGACAGTCTGGGCGAGCCCATACGATCGGCTTACAGTGGGGTAGTAATATAAATTGTTGTATATTTAAGTGTTAAATAAATTAGTAAAACCAAGGTTTTTACGTTACAAAAAAAAAAAATATATATATATATATATATATATATATATATATATATATTATATGAATCTGTGAAAGATGAGTTAATATAAATTAAGGTTATATTGGGTTAGGTAAATATTGAGTTAGTGATTCCAA
>JAFIRS010002571.1:0-202070 GCA_018342105.1 Gonioctena quinquepunctata | reverse complement strand
TATTTCGTGAATACATATTAACTACACTCCTAACCCTAAAAACATTTGATGTGCAGCGCCAACCAAAAACACCCTTTTTGCATAGTTTTACATTTGTACATTTGATTATTTTTCAGAATTAAAATTTGACATAAACGTGTTGGAAAGTGACATATTTCTACATAAGGTCCTATCATTCCTAACAAAAAACTATTACCACCCACAATTGCTTGTGAGTGATGGTTTTGCCATCAGTTTTGAGTAATATTCATGAATTAGCATACAAATAAACGAAAAATACCATGAATATTCATATATATCACAAAATGTGGCTGTAGAAGAAGTATAAAGTGAAACACGTGCAGAAGTGCAATATCTCACTCGTTGGAATTGCAGCATTACACTATTTTTTCTGTATACACTGCTGTAATTCATTTTATGTACATTTCCAAAAATGCATATCAATTTTGTTACGAATTAATCTTCCTTACTCCATATAAGGAATTATGTCCTGGAAGTCGCTAGTAACTTCCAGGACGGACTGGAAGTCAACGTTAGACATAAAAAACTTCCAAGACGGTCTCGGAAATCATCAAATGTCCTGGAACCTGGCGTTACAACTGAAAAATGGTCCCGGAATACGTCGTTAGACATACATATATATATATATATATATATATATATATATATATATATATATATATATATATATATATATATATATATATATATATATAAAGGATTGGATAATGGACAGATTATGAATAAAGATCTCAAGCGAGACTCGAAACTTGCTTGGGCTTACGCTCTACCGATTGAGCTATGGAGGCTATGAGAATCGACACACACTCGTGATCACAATACTTCCTTCAATTTAATGTAATGTTGACATGAATCGACGATGATGTATGGGTGAATAGGTACCGGGTCTCGACGGCCACTGATAAGTACGTTCGATTTTTCGATTCATTCCAACATCACATTAAATTGGAGGAAGTAGAGTGTTCACGAGTGTGTGTCGATTCTCATAGCCTCCATAGCTCAAGCGGTAGAGCGTAAGCCCGGCAAGCTTAAGGTTGCGAGTTCGAGTCTCGCTTGAGGATGCTTTTTTCTTTAATTTAATAATCTCTCCATTATGCCACAAATTCCTTTTTCATAATTTCTCACGGACAATAATTTCCCACATATATATATATATATATATATATATATATACAATGTGTCTCACTTCTCATGGAAACACCCTGGTATCTTTCGAAATTATCGGAGAAGAATTCTGTTATTCTCACGATCGGTAGATATACTGAGGGTGAGTCAAAATTCTCTCATAGGGTTGACCTGAGTGAAATATACTGCGTGCCAGAAGCGATTGATATACCGATTTTTGCAAAAAATAATATTAGGGGGTAAGATAGGCTCAACATTCTTACAGATTAGTGCTCATGGCATCAACTTCAGTAACAATCCATATTTTCATTTCTGAAAAATCAGAATTTGTCTCACTTCCCATGGAAACGCCCCAATCATTTCCACGATCATTAAATTCACCGAGGACGAGTCTAAATCTCTTCTGAGGTTAATATGAGTGACATACACTGCGCGCCAGGGGCGATGGGTAAATTGATTTTTGCTAAAAATAGTTTGAGGGGGCAAGATAGGCTCAAAATGAATTCCTACGGAATCGTGATCAGTACCAATCCATATTATCGTTGAAAAATTTTCAGTTCTGAAAAATCTAAGTTTGTCTCACTGCCCATGGAAACGCCCCCGTAACTTCGTAATTATTGGAAAGGAATTCTGTAACTTTCACGATCGTTAAATATACCAAGGATGAGTTTAAATTCCCTCTGAGGTTGATCTGATTGACATACACTGCGCTCCAGGGGCGATGGATGTATTGATTCTTGCTAAAAATAGTATAAGGGGGCAAGATAGGCTCAAAGTTCTTACAGATTCGTGATCAAGACATCAATTTTAGTACCAATCCATATTTTTGCTGGAAAATTTTCAGTTCTGAATAATCCAAATAGCTTGATAACTTTTGACGGTTTGATGTGAAACAATGAGACATGAAATTTATTGAATGGTCCTACTTTACAATTACTCGACAGATGGCGCTGGGGGCACATCAACTTGAAAATTTCGAATGGCGTAGAGGTCGAGTGTACACCGTTGAAAGGGTTATTCAATTTTTCTTTCAAGTATGGTTGTTCTACGGAATCACAATTGCGAGTAAGGCTTTTTACAGTCCCCCCTCCCTGTTAACTAATAAACGGTTCGATAAAACAACAGGACCAAAACTCTTTTGGATGATATCACCGATACTACTATTTGAAATGAAAGACATCGTGATTGCTCGATAGATGGCCTGGGGGGCACATCAACTTGAAAATTTGAAATAGCATAGGGGGTCAAGTGGCACATCGTTGAAAAGATAATTAAATACTTTTTTAAACCATCTGATTTTTTTTAAATTTTGTCTGTTCTTTTTTTCATAATATACATTTTAATTTTTGTTATACTTGACATTTCAAATGCATATTCTGAAAAAACGTATTGAGAAAGTAAAAAAATTAAAACTAGATGGTTGAAGAGACCTGCAAAGGAAAACAACTGATAGTTTATTTGAAATCACATGTTGAAAAAGTGCCCGAAGCAGCAGAATAATCGTGGAAGCATTGCATTTGATTTATTACATTGAGAGAAGTAATAGCATTTCTCTTATAACGGAAATAGAAAAAAAATCTTGTATGGTTTCATTGTTAAAGTTGTTTGTTCATACATAGCATCATTAATATTCAATGAATATTTCAGTATTCATTCATTCATAAAAAATTTTGGTGATGGATAATTTGAATGAGAGCAATTATACGGTGAAAATCAAATTTTAAACTAAACATTATTCTCAAATATAATGTACCTAATTTGAATGGCATTGTTTCCAATAATTTTCCAATACAATCTTATTGCAATAGTCCACTTTGTAATCTTTCTTTCAGCTACCGCAAATTTGCTAGTCCAGAGCTCACATCCCAAGTTACACGGAGTATTATGGATGGTGTAACGTCAGCATGGGGACTGCGTACGGACTGCCTCTCACAGTCTAAGTACCTTTGGAAGGAATTGGACTTCAGGTTTTAAGGTCTAATTTGCATGCGCCCCAAGTTTCCAGTTTTGAATCTCACAACTATTTTCATTGCTATTAAATCACAATCACAAATTTTCAGGACGATCTGTATCGGGTTGGAATCTGATTGAGGATTTAAATCTGTATGGAGCTAGGATAAATGATTTTATACTCTTTGGTCCGTTTTATAAACGTGGTATATTGAAAAAATATATAAATAATTATCGTCCAGGATGACAGACGAATAAATCTTTATATGGTTCCCTTATTGAAAAACTAGATAGCTCAGAACTTACAGAAAAAAGGCCTCATAATAACAAAAATGTATAGATTAAGGCGTACTTACTAAGAAGCACAAAATAAAATAATGAATAAAAAACCTTTTTCTAATTTTGACATTTAAAGTGACACTAGTTACGAAAAGTAACAATTTTCGCAACTGGTGGTGAAAAGTAAATTTCACCGAGAAATACAGGAATGAAATTTGTTATAATTTTAAGGCTAAACTACTTGAAGTACTTCTTCACTGCACTAAAAATTGAAAAATAATTTTAATATTCAACGACTCTGCCAAAAAGCGTGGGGTGCTTGTCGAAATCAATTGAAATAGTCCAAGATACCAGAGCCGGCAAAACTACGTCATTTTAGCAAAACTGAAATTTTGACTATGAGTGTAGTTGAGAAGGTATGCGTACTTTTTACAGGTAGCAGGTACAAAAGTACATGAAAAACTTCCTTACTTACATTGAAGTATCGTAATGCGTTTGACAATTAACGTCGTCCGGTGGCCTAGCGATCTAAGGCGCCAGACTAAGCTCTGGATCTCAAAAGTTAGCGTGGGTTCGAATCCCGACGTCTGACGATATTTTTCACTTTAAAATTGAGAAATGAATTTTTTTTTCTTTTATTTCAATATTCATCGTCGTTGAATATTAAAATAATTTTTTATATGTAGTGCGTTAAAAGCGTGTTCTTCAGTTTTTTTAATATATATTTTTTATATTTCTAACTTGAGAAAGGATCAGATTATATCAAAATTGGAAAGAATATTGTGTGAAACACGTTGGAAAACACTATTTTCCGTAACTCGCTTTTTTTTGCGGAACTCGCTCGCTCTTTCCGCAGAAATTCGCTCATTACGAAAAATAGTGCTTTTTCGAATTGGTTACACAAATAACTATTGAAAAGCACTAAAAAGTGAAAAATAATTGCTTTGGATGGATGTGTGACGTAGGTTATTCCATGAGTTATAGATTCAGAAGCTTGTCGCTTTTGTACTAAAATTGAAAACTTCGCGGAAAAACCTACGTCACACATCCAAAGTGATTATTTTTTACATTTTAACGCTTTCGAATAAAAACTTGTCTTCAAAAAGGGTTATTATCAATTATTTTTTCAATATTGCATTGGAGAATTATATGGTACGGCATGGCATACCCATCTTTTTGCTAGATAAGTGATGATGATAATTGTGCAATAGCCCACGAGAATCCTCCTGTGAGGGAAGCCACTGATTACAATATAGACGACCCCTCGCATTTTAAACTTCCCAGGCGCTCTCTGGAGTGATGGGTTAATTATTGATCCATACAGGGTAGTGAAAGCTGCATCCTCTATAGGAATTAATATTTTTCAAAACTTTCAGATCAAAAATTATTTCTTGGTTATTTTTGGGAATCACCACCATGGCAAGGACTGAATATTCTTCTCCAGTCCTTGTCCAATCAATATTCAAATTTCGTGAATGACTGTAGCCCACTTGTTTTATGTTGAAAGAGTAAGAGCCTTCGGGTTACACTCGAATATGAATATAATAGTGATAGTAGACCCTGAGTATACCTTCAGCGAAAACGTGATTTCCGTCGCAATTGAGAGAAATTCTCATAACGTTGACTTTCGTTTCTAGTGACGGAAGTTAAATTTGTATTTTCAATCATTCCCCGCCCTCGTACCTATATAATGTTTTGATGACTTTAAATTATTAATAAACAAAGACAGGAATCATTTCTATAATCACAATGCATTTTTTTTACTTTTGTTTAATTAAAAAGCAAAAGAGAATCGTAAAAATACCGCGAGATTTAAAAACAATTTATATCTAGTTGCCTGGTGACATTAGTTTGACGTTCCTCGTAATTGTTTAGACTTGTCAGTTTGCACTGAAAGCATTGTTAGTTTTTTAAGTTATCATGATTTCTGATTCGGAAAGTGATTTAGATTTTCCAAATACACCACCAGAAATACCAAATCAAGCTCAGGAAACCTCTTTGGATTCATTACCAGTGAAATCTAAAAAGAGATATGAAGAAATATATGCAAAATTCATGGATTGGAGGGTTGATAATTACGTAAATTTATTTTCGGAAACTGTGCTGCTTGCGTATTTTGGATGGTTGTCAAAAAAATTCAAGTCATCGACGCTATGGTCTATGTATTCGATGTTAAGAACCACTCTATCGATTAAAAATAATATCGATATCAGTAAAGATCCCAAGTAACGTTTTTTTTTAAACGAAAATCTGATGGTTTTGTGAGTGAAAAGTTTAAAAAAATTTCTTCCGATGAGATACACACTTTCTTAAAGAATGCACCCGACCCCAAATAGTTAATTACTTTATTATTGCGACAAATTCCTAATGCTATTGATATTAACGTTTGTAAGTAGCCTTAGTCCATACGAAATACAACGCTATCCGATTACGACGCATCTTCATCTGGAGTGACATCAGTTATCAACATAACAGATGTGGCATCGTCTACCTCAATACATAAAAATCCTAATTGTAATACCCCTATAATTTTGAATAATTGCTAGGATGTAACAATTAACCAATATTTGAATCATAAGTAATGTTCAAAGAAATTCTGTTATTTTTCATTTGAAATAAAGTATTGGTTCATCGTTCTTTTTTAGCATATTATTATGATATAAACAGGGTTGTTGAGAAAGTATAGTGTTTCACTCGTCGAAAACAGTTTTTGAAGCTCGTGAACATTACCAGCCTTGGCTGGTAAACTGTTCTCTCGCTTCAAAAAATGTTACTTTCGTCACTCGTAAAACAATATACTATCATCATTCCACAATACCACCGGCAAATTGGCGATATCCTTCCACTTCACTCTCTTCAAAAGAAATGAGAATTCACTTTCCAGAGAACGAGTTATTTTTCCAACAAATCCTGCGGAATGATGCTTCTTTCATGAATATTTCCGTGCGGCTCTCGTATTACCAGATCCCTCCGTGCTAAAAACTGAATAGACGGTTGGATGTGGATCCCAGTGAAAATGGACAAGTTTTTCTCGCAGTGATAAAGAGAGTTGAGAGAAGATATTAATGATAGAGTCATCCAGGCTTATCCTGGAGTGCTTTAGGCCGACTTTTTGGCATGTTTCCCTAACAACCATATACAATAGCGGGGGGATGTCATACCAGATGTCGGAAACAAAAATTGTGTGGCCGTTTTTTCTCGACTCCTCCGTGTGAAATGTCTAAGGGAAGGGTTACAGGGAGGAAAGAAGTCGTTACTGATTTGTCGCCAAATATCGTTTATTGAGAGAAACTATGAGAACATACTGATAAGGAACAAACAGGGCTATTCATTTTTTGAAGATTCATAACATTTTTAAGCACATTTTTCAGAAGAAAAATCAATTCCTCTATCATATCTTCGTAAAAAAGGTACCCCTGTTACAAGTCGCAATAAGCAACTGTTTTCTAGATATTTGGAGTCGAAAATGTCATGTCGATTATTTGATAATCGATGCGTGTTGATTACCATTATGTTGCATTTTTGGTAATTACATATTATGTGACAGTTAAACGTTTTCTTGTTTTGTTGAAGTTTCTGTAAGTTTAAAAACACTGATTTTGAAAAAAATTGATTATTTAAACAATAATGCTCATTTAGCCGATATGCATTTCGTTGATGGCCTTGCGGATGGCAATGCGCGCGAAGCAAGACGTATTTACCAGGAGCGATTTCCTAATCGAGTACTGCCTACAGCTCCAACATTCAATAGTCTCCACCGTCGTTCGGCAGAAACAGGTATCTTCAAGAGGGCAGCTGATATTATTGAAAGACCACGAGCAGTTCGAACCCCGGAACTGGAAGAAGCTGTTTTGAACGCTCTCGAGGAGAATCTAGAAACAAGTACAAGAATAATTGCTGTAGCTCTTAATTCTACTCAGTCCACAGTTTGGAGAATCATCCACGATCAACAATTTCATCCATACCATATTCAAAGGGTACAAGCTCTTATACCACGAGACTTTCCCCAACGCATTACTCTGTGTCAGTGGTTTTTGAAAAAATTGGCTGGAAATCCTCAATTTTTAAGATATGTACTCTTCACGGACGAGGCAAAATTCTCCCGAAATGCTATCACAAACTTTCATAACAACCATGTTTGGGCTCTGGGAAATCCGCACGCAGTTAGTGAAAGACATTATCAGTATACATTTTCATATTGGACGGCAATAATTGATAATTACTTGATAGGTCCTTTCTTTTTTCCGTTCCGACTGATATGGCGCAACTTACAGAGACTTTTTAGAAAATGAATTGCCGGGACTACTTCAGAATGTACCTTTAGAAATTCGAAACCGCATGTGGTTTAAGCAAGATGGGGCTCCAGTCTATTTTAGCGTTGTGGCCAGGGAATCCCTTAACACTGTCTATCCAAATCGATGGATCGGTAGGGGTGTATAAGAACCTAACCGGGCGTGGGCAATAAGGCCACCAGATCTTAACCCGCTGGATTTTCATTTTGGGGACATTTCAAGTCACTATTCATTTCCTAAGCATTCTTGTGAAAAATGCATAATAATGGTAATAACAACAACACGCATCGATTATCAAATGATCGACTTGAAATTTTCAAGTCCGAATATCTGGAAAACGATTGCTTATAGCGCCTTGTAACTAGGGTGGCTTATTCACGTAGATAGGGGAATTGATTTTTTCACTGAAAAATGTGCTAGAAATACGCTCAAAAAAGTCATGAATCTTCAAAAAAGAAAAATAAGTGTAGGTGGCGTCCCCTACGAGGAAGAACAATGATAACATCAGGTTCAAATTCGACACCCTCAAAAAACCTCTCAATACCAATTTCCGTTTGATTAAGGTCAGTATTTCAAAAGTCATTTGAAAAAAGACAAAATAAAAATAAAACTTTAACACCCTGAAGTTTGTCAAAGTACTTTTGATTTACCCTGTATATCATTCTAGAGATCAAGAGAAGCAGCTGGTTTTTGGTGATTCTTGTGTATGATATTCTGGGATTCAACTTTCCTGATATTATCTTATTATTGGCCTATGTGCTATCCCATCTAGGTTTGGACTCTTTGATGAATTTGGAACATACATTGTGTCTCACTTCTCATGGAAACACCCTCGTATCTTCCGTAATTATTGGAGTAGAATTCTGTTATTTCCACGATCGTGAGATAAACCGAGGATGAGTCTAAATCTCTTCTGGGGTTAACCTGAGTGATATACACTGCGCGCCAGGGGCTATAGATATACCGAGTTTTGCAAAAAATTATATTAGTGGACAAGACAGGCTCAAAATTCTTACTGATTCGTGATCACGACATCAACTTCAGTCAACCCATATTTTCGGTGAAAAATTTTTAGTTTTGAAAAATCGGAATTGGTCTTACTTTCTATGGAAACGCCTGCGTATCGTTCGTAATTATTGGAGTACAATTCTGTAACTCTCACGATCGTTGAACATACCAAGGATCAGTCCTTATCTCTTCTGGGGATAACCTAAGTTAGTCTAATCAACAAGTTCAAAAACGTGTTAAATAGATATAAAGCTCCTAAAAATATAAGCGATAGCTCATTCGATTCGTAATGACGTGTAGAAAAATGTTTTTTAAGGGTTTATTAGCACGTAGAAAATTGCGATTGTTATTAACAAAATAAGATTAAAAAAAGAAGGTATTTAAGGAATTATAAAAAAAGAACCCTGAAAGAGGAGGAAATTTCCAATAAAAAAGTCCTACCTCCCGGAACTCTATCTCTATTATTTATAAATTTTTTTAATGCTGAAAATAGGGCTCCGCGAGGTCGTTACGGCATAGGCGCACCGTCTAAAAAGCCGTTATATCACCTAAAATATCTTTTTTATAGTATTAAATAACAATTGAAAAATTTAAATAAATCATGGTGTAACCTAGACACTTCAACGAAAAAAACCTCGGTAAAAAAAAAATTATTTGTCGATTTTTCAAAAAGTTACACCATTGTTAATTAACAAATTTTTTTCCAATCTCTGTTTTTATAAATTACGACATAGAAGCTTAAATAATTGGTCTATAAAATTTTCGCCCCGTGGAGCTCTTTTCATTTAGGTACTTAATAAAGCAATGCAAAAAAATTCTATTAAAGTTTATTATTTCGTTAATTATAATTTTTTTAATTTAACAAAAAATGAAATTTCTAAAAAAATTTATCAAAAATTTTTCAATAATATATTATTATTGTTGTTTTTGCATCTAATGTAGGTATGTATTAATTAACATTGGAAAAAAATATTTTACGACATTTGTTACGAAATTGTTCATAAACAAACAGACTATTTTGATATTAAAAAAAAAAATCCTATTGCATAGGTAAAATTATGATTAAAAAAAAAATTCTTAAATACATTTTTTCATTGTTTATAATCGTTTTTTAATATTTCAATTGTTTAAATAATTAGTTGAGAAATTATTTCATTCTTGAAAATAATTAATTTTTTCAATGAATTAACAGAGAAATAATTTTTTTTATAAATAAATTCATTGTTTATTAACTTAACAATTTGTTATAAACAAATAATATTGACCGTTCTATTTTATTTCGAAAACCTCAAATAATAACAAAAACAATATTATAACAATGTATAAAAAAAATAAAAAATAATAATAATAATGATAAATAATAAAAAATACAAAACATTTTTTTTCTATACTTGTTATACATAGTTGTTTTTGTTATCATTTGAAGTTTTCGAAAAAAGATTTAACGATTAATATTAATTGTCTATAACAAATTGTTAAGTTAATAAACAATGAAATTATTTATAAAAAAAAAAAAAAATCTCTGGTAATTCATTGAAAGAGGTCAATAATGATTTTTAAGGATAAAATTATCTCTTAACTAATTATTTAAACAATTGAAATATAAAAAAAACGATTATAAACAATAAAAAAAATTATTCAAGAAATTTTTTTTTCTCAATTATAATTTTACCTATGCAACAAGATGGTGAAATTTTTTTTTCAAAAATCCAAAAATAGTCTGTTTGTTTATAAACAATTTCTTGATAAATGACGTAAAATCATGTTTCCCAATGTTAATTAATACGTTTATTAGATGGAGAAACAGCAATAATAAGATATTATTAAAAACAAATTTTTTTGATAACATTTTTTAGAAATTTCATTTTTTGTTAATTTAAAAAAATTATAATTAACAAAATAATGAACTTTAATAAAAAAAAAATGCATTGCTCCATTAAGTACCCAAATAAAAAGAGCTCCACGAAGCGAAAATTTAATAGATCAATTATTTAAACTTTTATGTCGTAATTTATAAAAACAGAGATTGGAAAAAAATTAGTTAACTAACAATGATGTAACTTTTGGAAAAATCGACATGAAAATTTTTTTCACCGAGGGTTTCTTCGTTCAAGTGTCTAGATTACACCATAATTTATTCAAATTTTTTAATTGTTATTTAATACAAAAAAAAAAAAATTTAGGTGATATAACGGCTTTTTAGACGGTGCGCCTATGCCGTAACGACCTCGCGAAGCCCTATTTTCAGCGTTAAATTTTTTTTATAAATAATAGAGATAGAGTTCATAATTCTTCAAATATCATTATTTCAGAAATTATTAACGAAGAACGAGATACTTTCTTTTTTTAATCTTATTTTGTTAATAACAATCGCAATTTTTTACGTGCTAATAAACCCTTGAAAAACATTTTTTTAGACGTCATTCCGAATCGAATGAGCTATCGCTCATATTTTTAGGAGCTTTATATCTATTTAACACGTTTTTGAACTTGTTGATTAGACTAAGTGACCTACACTGCACGCCAGGGGCGATGGATATACCGATTTTTGCGAAAAATAATATTAGGAGGCAAGACAAAAACTTGAGCCTGTTTTTTTACGGATTCGTGATCAGGACATCCGGTGAAGGTTCTATCATGTGGTTTGATTCGGCATCTAGTGACTCCTCGTCGTTGCATATGTGCATCGCTCTTTCTACCAATGTTCTCACGATCCGTCTCTTCCTTTGTCCGAATTCAACGATGAACGTCCGAAACGAGAGTTTTCAATTCTGCCCCCTGATATTATTTTTCGCAAAAATCGTTCTATCCATCGCCTCTGGTGCGCCGTGTATGTCACTCAGGTTGACCCCAGGAGAGATTTGGACTCATCTTCGGTGTATTCAATTATCGTGAAAATTTCAGAAATCTACTCCAATAATCACGGAAGATACGGGTGCGTTTTCATGGAAAGTGAGACAAATTCGGATTTTTCAGAAATGAAAATATTCCAGTGAAAATGTGGATTGTTACTGATGTTGATGTCATGATCACGAATCCGTAAGAATTTTGAGCCTATCTTGCCCCCTAATATTATTTTTCGCGGAAATGTATATTCATCGCCTCTGGCGCGAAGTTCAGGTCACTCAGAATAACCCCAGAGAAGATTTGGACTCATTATCGGTATATCTAACTATCGTGAAAATTACAGAATTCTACTCCAATAATTACGGAAGATACTGATACGTTTCCATGGGAAGTGAGACAAATTCGGATTTTTCAGAACCGAACATTTTCAAGCGGATGTATGGATTGATACCAATGTTGGTGACCTGATCACGGATCCGTGAGAATTTTGAGCCTATCTTGCCCCCTAATATCATTTTTCGCAAAAATCGTTCTATCCATCGCCCCTGGCGCACAGTGTATATCACCCAAGTCAACCTCAGGAGAGATTCAAACTCATCCTCGGTATATCTAACGATCGTTCAGATTTCAAAATTCTACCCCAATAATTACGGAAGATACGGTGGTGTTTCCATGAGAAATGAGACAAATTCGGATTTTTCAGAACTGAAAATTTTCCAGCAAAAATATGGATTGGTACTGAAGTTGGTGTCCTGATCATCAATCCCTGAGAATTTTGAGCCTATTTTGCCCCCTAATATAATTTTTCGCAAAAATCAGTATATCCATCGCCCCTGGCGCGCAGTATAGGTTACTCAGGTCAACCTCAGAGAAGATTTGGACTCATCTTTGGTACATCTAACGATCGTGAAAATTTCAGAATTCTACTCCAATAATTATGGAAGATACGGGGGTGTTTCCATGAAAAGTGAGACACACTATATATATATATATATATATATATATATAAATATATATATATTATGATGATGTGGGTTGTTCATTTTATTCTGTTTCTTATTGATTGATTATTATTATTATTATTTTATTAACCACCAGTCATCACAATAATTTAGCAATTTGTTATGATAGTAAGCTTGATTGATTCGATTTGAATATCAATTTTACTTGATTCTTTAAAAAAAAATACCTATCATAACAATAGAATATCCGGCTATGCTGTTCTTACTCTTTTTCAAACACCATTTTACCTTACCTTTGTTATCTTATTCCAGCTCAGCGGGTACGCCTATGGAGATATGATCATCCTACAGCTCAGCAGAGTTCAGTTGTGCCATCTAGTTGCTTTGAAGTCAAGTTATTGTTTCATGAAAATATAGTTCGTGATATGATCAAATGATGAATAACGAAACAGAAAATAGTTAAATTTGTTTACCTCTTATTGAAATGAATTTCCAAAGGTTTCAAAATCCTACTCCTTCGATATCTAGCTCATATTAAATATAATTGAATCTATGAACTCGTAAAATCATCACATGACTTGTTCATGCGCAATAGAATGAATGAGCAGATAAATATTTACAGTTTATATTGACAAAGTGGTTATAAGTATGAAATAAAGTTCACCACTGCGGATAAATATTACCAAAGACACCAAAAAAGTGTCTTATACCAATGATATCACTTCGTTTATTTGTGTTTTCAAAAAGTACCTGTAGTTCGTTGCGTTTGTGCACTCACGAAGACTCCTGGCTGTGTCCAGTACTTTGGAAAGTGAACCTGTCCGACGTTGGCTCCCTTTTATTGTTGGTTATGTCCTGCGAGGAATGTGATCTGGATAGCGGGTAAGTGGTTTCTTGCTCAAATAGTTGAAGGCTGTTTCTTGGTTTGGATTATTGATTGGAATTACTCTCACAGTTGTGTTTTCTGCTCATCTGGATTCATTTATCTGATGAAAATTTTTCTAACGCTTTCTCCAAAATTATTTCTTTTCCCGTTTCCTCTTCCTCCCGTAGCAACCATCAATTTTAGTTTTTCGGCACGAAATTTTAGTTTTGAAAGCTACTTTTTTCATTTTACACTATGAAACTCATTTTATATACACCTTTTATTTCTATACTCGATATTATTTATACAAATTGGTTATTAATTCTTATTCAAACATTTTCTGTTCTCAGATTTGATATTTTATAATTTTTTTATGAGAAATTATCTAGTCTTGCTTATACATAATTCTTATCTGTTGGAATTCTAAGATTCTATTTGTACATTTTGATGTCTATTCTTTTTATAGGTTGTGCAATCTGAATGGGTAGTTGGAAACCTATTGATGTAAATGGAAAAGCTCCACTGCTAAACTCTTCGATGATTCGAACTTAAGGTGGTAAAAGGTTTCAGAAATGCAAAGTGCACAGAAAAATTTGGAAACCACCATAGCAGGTATTCATGTGATGTATAAGTAGCATTTTATCAATTTTTTATTGTTTTAATAGTTAACATATATTTGATATCATAACAATATATATAGTTTCTTGGGTTTCCGTCCACGTTCTGTATTCTTGATCCACAAAAAGTCTGATTTTACGACGTTTCGGAGAATTCTCATTCGCCATCTTCAGGTGATGCCTAGAAATTCAATTGTTTAGAATTCGACTGATGCTTTTGTGTTGGGCTTTCCAATTCATAATGATGGTTAGTCGATTAACCACCATTATATATTGAGGAGCACAACACAAAAACATCAGTCGAGTTCGAAACAATTGAATTTATAGACATTACCTGAAGATGGCAAATGTGAATTTGCCGAAACTTAGTGAAATCGGAGTTTTCGAGGACCAAGAACACAGAACGCGGACATATATATATATATATATATATATATATATATATATATATATATACTCGATTGGTAACTGTGGACAGTCCGAAGGATTGATATCTAGGTACCAAGAATGATCGGTTGGTCACCTATCTCCTCCCGCTCAACGAAACTATAGAAATACATTTCTATTCCAGTAGTCGTGCCGAGAATCGAACCCAGACCATCTGGGCATCAGCCAGCGCCTTTACTCTTCCGGCCATCAGCCCAGTTTCTGTTCCTCTACTATTGCTTTCCTATTGTTTTCCTCCACCCATTGAAGGATTGCGTAGACCTCTGCTTGGAATACACTCCTGCTCCCGCACCAATCTCATATTTAATCCGTCTATGTACCAGATCTTGCCCTGTAGAATGGTGTTGAGTTCTGTGTTGTACCATACAGTTTTTTCTGGTATTGCTACCATGTATGACTTGTCAAAGGAGAATCGTTCCGCAATGTGATCTGATCTCAGGTCTAGCACTTCCCTGTTTACAATGCTTACGATTTTCATGTGTCCTGTTCCAACGTTTATGTTGTTGCGTGTGTTTCTCAGTCTGAAGGCACCTGGCCTTGCCTCTCTTTGTATGCGTTGATTTCATTGACCCTGTGATGTCTTCGCAGGCAAGTCTTTGCACCTTGCCCAGTTTGGTTTTAGCTTCCCTTTGTTGTTTCTTTGGCCACCACAACAGGAAGGCGTACGTTATGGCCGGTATAACTACCATATGTACCATGTGTGGTTTTAACCCCCATTATTTCCAAAAGAGCGTCTCGCCATATAATTGTGTCTCCGCTTTTCTGGTTACTTGCGTCAAATGCTGGTTCCAGATCAATTTCGAGTTCAATATCATGCCGAAATATTTGACCTCTGTGTAGTTTCCCCTCGAAGTTTTGAGTGGTCCTAGTCCCTCTAGTTTCCGTCTCCGAGTAAATATTACTATGGTGGCTTTTTGAGGGTTGATGTTCAATCCCTCAGAGTCCGTCCATTTGGTTACCAAGTTTAGGGCTGACTATATCGTCAGCGTACCCAAGGGTTTCATGACCCAATGCACCGTCCCTTATATAGCTATCCACCAGCTTTTCCAGGGTCTTCAGTTCAAAGGACATGAGACTTCGCCGTTCCCTCTCCAGTTATCCCAGGTTTTGGTTTGAAAATTACCCTAATGTTCCTCCATGACTTTGGTATATATCCAAAAGCCAGGTTGCCTCCTTAGTATTTCACAGAGCCTTCTGTGTAGTTGTTTCGTTCCCTTCTGCAGAAGTACTGGGTAAATCCCATCTGGTCCCAGTTATTTTAATGGTTCGAATGAGCTTATTGCCCACTGTACTTTGTCATAGGTTACCACCTTTTTTGTTAATGTCTTACTTCCCTTGGAACCCCTTTTCAGAGCCTCCGATCCATTCTCATCAATAGGTAATTGTGTTATTTGAGTCCCTAATTCCTAGTCTACTCGACGAAGTATACCAAGAATAAAAAAAAAAACATCGCGTTCTATTCTGTAATCTGTAGGAGTAGTATTGATTCCGAAGAAACCGTGATGGCAACATAATTCTAATTTCATAATCAATTCCATTTGAATCACCTTTCGTTCACCACTGACATTATTTAGGAATTGAAGACAAACATGCTTGAGAATTGACTGTGAATGTCAACACTCGATTAAATAAGATTATGATTGATGAATTATCCATAACTCTCATCATTTCACAATTATGCATTCATTGTTTTCTTAAACCAAATATATTGCCTTCAAGGTAGTTACGGAAAAAATATCAAACAGTGAATTGGAATAAACGAAATGATTCGAATGCCGACTCGATGCATCAAAACGTGATTTCTGCGAATACCTTTAGATTCAAGAAAATAATAGTATATTATATATCAAAGGACGAGAACGCGTCTTTCCATAATGAGGGTGGAGTGTTAGTGAGAGAAACAGTATTGTGTTACTTATGCTTTTTTGTCTAGACTGCTATAAAAACGGACAACATTGAAATTTCTAGTTGCACAGTCACAGAAGCTGAAAAACTTTGCTAAATCTGCGAAATTGTATACTACTTCCCCCCAGATGAGGTAGAAAAAGCGAAATCCTGCATTTCCAAACATGCTAACAGTGGAAAACAATTCAATATGATGAATACTAACATTACTTAACCTAATACAGACACTAGAGAGCCCGGCATTGGGTCCGAGGATGAGAAATCCGCCCTAGTCGAGGTTAACGCAAAAACATGCGAAAAAAGCGAAAAAACCGAAAAAACGCAAAGTAGAATATAGAATAAAAAGAAAGTGGTGAGTCCAACCAATCAAAATGTGGGGCATGGGAAGGGAAATGAGGAAACACCATCAGAAAACCCGTAATCGGAGGAAAAATCCTGTTCTACACACTAAAATTCTGCAACAGAAGATTTAAATTGAAGACATAGCGGCTAGGGTAAAATATCTAATATAATAGATACAGACACACGAAAATAAAAAAGGAAAAGCTGAAGAAAATTTTAAAGCTCCAGAAAATAGGCAAGAGGAACAGCATATGAAAAACCCGAGAATTGATCGGAAGAACTCCCAAAAAATTCAGATACCCAGAAGGAAACTGTTCAATAGGGAGAATGAGCGACACGGAGTTGAATGAAATTAATTATTATACAGATAGTTTTCTAATATACCACGTTTATAAAACGGACTAAAGAGTATACAATAATTTGTCCTAGCCCCAAACAGATTTATATTTCCATACAGATTCCTAACCCCATAGAGATTGATTGTCCTGAAAATGTGTGATTGTGAATTTTCAATAGCTATGGAAATAGCTGTAAGATTCAAAACGAAAAATGGGGGCGCATGCAATTAATAATTGAAGCATGATAGCTCACCAAAGTCACTGACAAGTTGATTGCAAATGATATGAAGTGTTGGGTGGGTTTTCTCAACGATAGCTGCTCTCTACACTTCTTACTATTTTCACAACTATTTTCATAGCTACTAAAAATTCACAATCACAAATTTTCAGGATAATGTATATGGCGTGAGGAATCTCTATGGGGATATGATAATAATATTAATACATAGCTAATCACTATATATAGCCTAAAACCCATCTCAATTGTGATTTTGTTTATAGATCGACAAAATCGTCTTAATATCAGCGAAATTGATACCACACGAGGTACAGTTGGTATTGAAAATCGTACATAATGAGTGAATTAGTGATCTGAGGATAACATTGGTGCGAAGAATTGAGTTATAAAAGATAACTGCTTGATGGAAAGCTAATCTAGGAATGTGAAAATTGATCTTACCCAGCAAATAGAACCAGACGATTTTATTGTTCATTGTTTTATGAAGAGTGGTTGAGGCTACACAATTACGCCTTTCTTTCAATGATTCAAAGTTGAAAAAATTCGAAAGAATATTGTGTTCATATCCTCTATTCGGATAATAAATTAAGGCATTTTCTTTGAACAGATTCAATGTTTGATATGGCGTTCTGGTATTATGGTGACCATATTGTAATTTGCATCCTATGAATATGCTACACAGTGTTTTTGGACTTTCTATATCACCATAGCAAGACCAATTTCTAACACAATAACCAAGTATGTTCGGTAAACGCCAGTTTACTGTCGAATATAATACCTTAATCTTTATAACTCAAACATCTTTCAAGAGCTATGTATTTGATTCTGTTAGTCTGGGAAACTTAGGATTGTTTGCGGGAGAAGGTTGAACTTTTACATTTGTAAATGTTGAGTTTCAAGCAGTTCCTAGAGAACCAATGCTCCAAAGTCATTAGATTCTGCTGGAATAGAATACAGTCATTCATAAAGATTTTACGACTATTTATATTTTCAAGTCGTCGGAAGGTGGTTGGGACTCAGTTCAAGTGATAAATCAATAATGAAAATGAAAAAAAGGAGTGGGTCCAGGTTGTACCCTTGAGGGACCCCGGAACTAGTTATGAAGGTATTGGATGTGTGTCTCCCGTATTCTATAAACTGAATTCTTTCGATTAAATATGACTCTATAAGTTTAAGAAGTGAGTCAGAAAAACCAGCTGTTATCAGTTTGGCTAGTAACAAATAGTGATCAATAGTGTCGAATGCTTTTTGGATATCAGTGTATATGACATCTAATTGTGAGAGTCGAGTTATGCAAGTCAGATTAGAAACAGTTGATATATAATTTCAAAACAGGGCAGATTTTAGTTGTTTTCCACAGAGTGGGATACCTTTCAGAAGGTAGAATGATGTTGAAGATACGACTCAGTGGTTTTGCTAGAATATTCATGCAGTCTTTGACAATGAAGCTGGCTATGTTATCAACCCCACGCGTCATTTTATTTTTGAGTGTTTTCGACGAATTCATTATATCAGATTGTCAGAATGTTTTCAGAGATATATTTCCATTATTTTTTGTATCAGTTACAGTGTTCAGGTTGTCAGGATTGGACTGGATATAAACACCAGAAAAGTATTGTTATAGACCGTTAATAATATCTTGGGGGTTGCTAAAAGTTGAATTATTGTAGATCATTCTACCAGGAATTCTAGATTGACTCCACTTCTGTTGAACAAGAGACCAGAACTTAGCTGGGTCATGGTTGATATCGATTTCGATTTCCAGAATATAAACGGCGTAGCCTGTTTCAAGCAATTGCTTGATTTCACAGTGAAAGATTTTGTATTCTGATTTTTACGAGGATGTAACATGTTTTTTGAAGTTTTTATTTGCATCATTTTTTTATTTATCTTTGAGATTATTTTCCTATTCTACCAGAGGGAATATCTTCGGGATTCATTTTCGAAAACTGGCAAACATGTTAAAAATATTCTGTCAAGTAACCTATATAATTTCGCACAAGCCCTCATCGATATCGGATATTTCATCTATAACTGACCAATCTACATTTGAAATCATGTTGTACAGTACTGAAAAATTAGCTAACCTAAAATTGTATTTCGGGCATTGAGATTTGAAGGAGAAATTGTTGAGTTCAGTCACATTAATGGTGCATTCAAAGTTGAGAGCAGGGTGATGACCGTCCTCTTTGAGTAGAGGACAACCATCTCTGGTGACTGTACATTGTAAGTTGGATATGATTGAATCGAGTAATCCACTATTTTCATTCAAAACAGTGTTGTGCTGCTGAATGTTCATGAAAGAACAATCAATATTCATGTAGAGGACTTTTTCATCATCATAGTCAAAATTGGAGGCGGGAATGTTGGAATCATCACATGATAAAAGTTTACATCTGCCAAAGACGCTGTTGAATGTTTCAAAAGCATCAAGAAAAGACTCATAGCCACATAATACCACGAAGGTGGGATATAAATGGAGTACACTACTGAGAAACAATCTTTGAATAATATTTTGCATCCTACAATGTCAATGTTCGAAGAAGATTGGAAAAGAGTCTTTCAGAATGTTAACAATTAGGCAGTGGTCATTATACATGCTTTTCACTGCAATCATCGATCCACCCCATGTAGATGATCCCGTTGCAATAAAATCACGATCACATCTGTAAATCTGTTTGGGGCTGAGAGGAATTATTCTATACTCCTCAGTGCGTTTCATGAACATGGTATATTAAGAAAAAAATATTTAAATAATTAGTACCATTGATGAACTTTAAAAAATGATGAGGGTTAGCAGATATGTTATTTTCAGTTTTCAAAATGAAATTTTGATAACAGTCCTCCCGCAATATTTCACATATTGAAACCGCTGATATGCTTCAATGTTACCACTTTTATATCCCCTATGAACTGATTTGTTTCCGAATCATTTGTTTTAAATCTTTATTGAACCATGCTGGGAAGGATGATGCTTAAAACACTTTGAGAGGGACAAATTCACAAATAGCTTCCATATAATACGTCATAAATATTATTCAAATTTTCAATGGATTCATCATCTTGCGCGAATAACGTATTGACCCGAAACAATTACTACACCTTGACCTCTCGCAGACGACCAGTAAACTATAACAGACATAAGTCTGATTCATGAAGTTTCTGTTCAGCGTCGTCGTATTTTGACTAGACGTAAACTTGAAAACTCGTGGCGGGATCTAATCAGTGTTGAGTGATGATAATCAAAATCAAAGGGAGGAAATCAGTTCTTCGTTCACAGCAGGAATTATGATTATATAGTGAAATCTGATGGTAAGTGTGCCCTCATAATCTTATCAGGATTTATGTAATACTAGCAGACCCGGCCACGCGTTGCTGTGGCTGTGGTTTTTTCTTTATCCCGTTATCCCGTCTTCCCGTTATCCCCTTATCCTGTCATCCCGTTTTTTTGTTATCCTGTTATTCCCGTTATCCCGTTATCCCATTTTCCTGTTATCCCGTTTTTCTTTATCCTGTTATCCCGTTTTCCTGTTATTTCCCTATCCTGTCATCCCATTATCCCGTTTTTTTTGTTATCCCGTTATTCCCGTTATCCCGTTATCCCATTCTCCTGTTATCCCGTTTTTCATTATCCCGTTATTCCGTTTTCCCCTTATCCCCTTATCATGTCATCCCGTTTTCCCGTTTGTTCGTTATCCCCGTTATCCCGTTTTCTTTTCTTCCCGTTTTTCATTTATCCCGTTATTCCGTTTTCCCGTTATTCCCTCATTCTGTCATCCCGTTTTCCCGTTTTTTCGTTATCCCGTTATTCCCGTTATCCCGTTTCTTCCTCATCCCGTTATCCCGTCCTTAATTTATTGTACTACAATTATTATATTCGATTGCCATCTTGCAACCCTATTGCGGATCTGTGGATATAATAAAAAAACATAATAATCGCGATGGAAAAATAGGGGTTGATCGTAGAAGTGTGAAAATTTAGGGTTGCATGTATTTTTGAATGCTGTATATTGAACAAATAAAAAAAAATTGCAAAACAATAAAATAAATAATTGAGGGGTGGACCACCCTTAACATTTAGGGGGCTGAGCCTATCTCTCAAGTTGGAAAAAATTACACATACATGCCAATTTTCATCGAAATCGGTTGACTTGGTGAAGAGTTCACTGGGAACAAACATCAGGACACTGGATTTATATATATTAAGATATGCTGATTGACATTTACTTTGGTATTATCGGCAAAAATATCCCCCTAATGGGGGTATTTCTTTTGATTTGTTATAGCACATAGTAGTATATCTTATAACGAGCATGGTAAAATGGTAATTTTTCACGAAAATGCTCATTCCGCAATCCGAACAAGTGAAAAATAGACATTTCATGCTCGTTGAACACTATTCTTTCCCTACGAATACAACGATATTATTCCTTATATTGCCCACACTTGTATTGCAAATAATTAAAATTCCAGGATATTCTCTCTTCGAATCAAAGGTGAATACTTGATAGAAATGAATCGTGTTCCACATTTATTGGTAGATTTCTTCAATGTAGTCCCTGAAATTTCGATTGTTTCAATTATATGTTGAACAGAATGAATGAATTATAGCCCCCCCCCCTCTCAACTTTCGAACGGTTCGACGTAGAACAATAGGGCAAAAACCGTTTTGAATGGTATCACCGATAATACTTTTTGAAATTAAAAACATGGTGCTTGCAGAAAGATGGCACAGGAGAGGGGCACATCAACTCAAAAAATCAAATGACACATCGTTGACCCATCATAATAATATATATATTCATATATATATCACAGAATACATTTTATTGATACATAAAAATAAAAATGCGAATACTACGGGGAGCAAAACTCACAAGTACAATACTCGCAACAAAGAACTGTATAGACTGCCACGAGTAAACTACACCAAAACAATGAAGCAAACAGACTATCTACCAATTCAACTGTACAACCTCATACCGGCGGAGTGGAAGACTTTCACCATGAAAAAATTTAAACACCACGTGAAAAAATCACTGCTCGCCAATCCACTTTATATTTCTTGAAGATGTCTTCTCCCATGTATGGATATGATATTTGCTACTCAGTCTTAGGGCTTTTTCAAAAGCCTAGTTTTATTTCTAAATAACTCCTATATATATATATATATATATATATAGTACTTCTTGGATCGAAAACTATATTGTTCTATTTGTAGATATTTTACTACCTATATTTTTTCATTTTGGAACAAAGTTCCTTTACGCGGCTTGCTGAAGATGTGAACCGGTAGAAAATGTAACGTAAGAAAATAGCGTTCTCTCTCTCTCTCTCTCTCTCTCTGACTCTTTCTATTATATACGATGCAGTTTATGGCCCCTGCTTAGGCAGTGATGAATCTAGACGAATTCAAAAACTTCAAAATTCTTGTGTCCGACTGGTTCATGGAATAAGAAAATATCACCACATCTCCGGGAAGTTTAGGGAAATGAAATGGTTGAATATGCAAAACCGTCGAACTTTACATTTTGCATGTTTAGCCCATAAAATCTATATGACAAAAACTTACATAACAAACTCACTCATATAACAGATGTTCATAATTTGAATATCCGAAAAAAAACCCTTCTTCGTGTGCCGAGGCATGTGAAAATGATTTTCAAGAGATCGTTCTCCTATGGAGTCGCGGTCTGCGTCAACAATTTGCATAGATTAGACCCTTCTTTATTATCATCCTCTACAAAATCATTCAAAGTCAAATACAGAAAATATCTTTTATCATTACAAAAATAACCTTACAAATGTATACACGTTTCTTTCTCCCACCCCTCCTCACCTATTTTCTCTCACTCTCTACTTTCTCCCTCTCTAGTTCTCTCTCTCTAGTTCTTTCTTTTCCTCTCTCTCTCTAGTTCTCTCTTTTTCAAATATCATTTGCTACTCAAATTTAGTAACTCGATTTGTTCACTGGCACTGGTGGAAGAACAGGGGTGGATGCGTCCACAACTGAACCAGTTGTAGCCATTTATCCATATGTCAAAGATTGTAATAACTCTGTAACATTATTGTATAATATGCGGATAATAAATTTATTATATTATATATTATATTATATTATGTGTGACAACTACACTTGGTCCTGTCAGAATTAAATGTCAACTCATCCAATTCCTATATAGAGAAATAGAAATTTTGAAATCACACGTATAATGATTTGATATTTGAATTCAAATATACCTCCTTCAGCATGTTAGGAAGCCTCAGTTTTTCAAGTGAGTCAATGAATAATTCGATGATGTCATTTTGTAGTTCTACCTTCAATGTACTACCAAAATTTTTCAGTAGTTTGAAGTGCCTTATAAACCCCAAAGTGTTGAAAAAGTTCATCATAAAGTCCTTCGTTAACTCAAAAACAATAAAACATTCTGCTGAAAGTGATCTCAATGCCTAAAAATAGTGAAAATAGTGTTTTTCTACAACCGAGCGAAAAGTACCATGTTTGCGCTTCAAAAAGAAAGCGCAAAGTTGTCCTTTTCCGAGGAGCGAGCATTTTTTACTTTGCCGCTCGCCGAGCGGCAAAGTAACCAAAACGCTCGTTGAGTTACCATAGAAACCATAATGGAAAAACTTCAAATGTTTTTGCGACATTTGACACCAGAATAGGTGTTGAACGGTATTTGACAGATGTCAACTATTTCATGAACACGTGAACACGTGATTTTGATATCGTCATTGAAAATAAAAATGTCATTTCGTGAAAATTCAATGGAAATCGATGAAATTAGTGGAATTTCGTGCACTCCGTCAGAAATTGTTCAAGCTGCTAAATCAGTTGCTCTTAATTCACTGCCAGAGAAGTCGAGAAGCAAGTACGAAAAGCAGTATGAACTTTTCAGTAAATGGTGCGATTCAAAAGGAACCGAGAAGATATCAGAAAACATTCTACTTGCGTATTTTGCAGAGAAAACCGAGGTAATGAAATCCTCTACACTTTGGTCTATATACTCAATGCTGAGATCTACGATATCAATAAAACACGATATAAACATCAGCGAATACAAAAAACTATTGGCTTATTCAAAACGTCAAGCTGTTGGCCACAAACCAATAATATCAAAAACCTCTGTATTGAAGTCAAAACCTTTTCAACAGACGCTCCTGATGAGATATATTTACTGCAAAAAGTTATCCTAATTTTCGGTATCGCTGGAGCGTGTTGAAGGGACGAAGTTGTCAAGATGGTAATGGACGACATTGAAGATAAGGAGTCAATCCTTATTGTAAAAATACCTGATTCTGAGACATAGACTAGCAGAACATTCACTGTCACAAATAATGCAACACTGAACTATATATCAGTTTATCGAAAATATATCAACCTCAGGCCCAAAAATTGTGAAATACATAGACTATTTTTCAAATAATCGAATGGTAAATTGCCATAATCAAGTAGTTGGAACTTCCAGAACCATGCAAGTATACAGGCCATTGCTTCAGGCGAACTTCTGCCACTCTTTCAGTTAATGGAAGAGGCGATATCACGCAATTGAAAAAACATGGAGGATGGAAGAGTACTAACATAGCAGAAGGTTATATACATGAAAATCTTACTAACAAAATTTCTACATGTGAAAAAATTTTGGGACCGACATCGACGCCGATGGTAAATAAACTAATAATCGTGGAAGCAAGAAGCTCTGAAAATATCCCGGTTCGGTCACCACCAGAAACTTAATCTGAAATTGTCATTAAAAATTGTGAAATTGCACATTTACCTTCAATATTGTAAAAAATAAGAAAAATGATAGTTTTTAGATATAGGTAATAATTGTATTAGAAAAACTTTAATATGTTATTATGTTATTGTTTTATTATGAAATTTGTGTTATTTACGTATCTGTTAATCTGTCGGAATTTAAGATCTAAATGTACATAGATAATTATTTTTATAATAAAATGAGCTGGTATATTAGCCACGGTTTTATTCAATCTTTGTTTATTAACTACTTCACCTACACTTTGCATGATCCGTTGAACGTTTAATAGTGTTAAAATACAAATTACCAACTTTAGTTATACAAAATAACAAAAGTATATGTTCGGAAAGTCTAATACATCGTTCTGAGGGAGTTTCTTCCCACTAAAATTGGTAAAAATGTACTTTTTTTATAAGTAATTGGATTTTAGATTCTACATCATGTACCTATGTATATTACGATAAATAGAGCGATGAATAAAGCAAATTACAAATTTTAGTTATAGAAAGTAATAGAATAATAGTTATTATGATTATAAACTCTCATTCTATTTTTCATTATACCAAAGATGGTAGAAATATATATTTAGTAAATAATTCAAAATATCTATAAATTACATTGATGCCCAAATTATCGCGTTAAATAAAATACAAAACTACCAACTTTAGTTACGAAAAACAGTTGAAAAATTGGTTGGTGGTTATTCTTCCTTTATTTTTCAACAATTTTGTTCTACTAAAGGTGGTAGAAATATATTCCTTCCTGATTCAAAATAATTATATTTATAACTTTCGCATAGAACAGCCGAGTATTATGTTTGGACATGATAGGAGGACATGCTAGCCGCTGTTGTCACGAAACATAAACAAATGATTATTTGAAGTATCAAAGAGTTTTTGAAACAGCTATTTATGTTCAATAAATTGATTGTGATAATTACCTGATGATGGAGAGTTTTGCAAAGTATAACTTATGTAATTGTAAAGAATTGTATGTCCAAGTACGCCATTCCAGTTTAATATACCTGCGGTAATTGGAAACTGCTACCAACATCTGTCGAAAAATGATTTAACAATATAATAATAATAATAATATTGTTTAATCACCATTTTAGAATTACAATATAGTGCATATGATGAGTAAGTCTTAACAATTTCGGAAAAAACATTAGAGATTTGTTCAACAACATTCAGAGGAGTCTACTACAATTGTCGACCAAATATAATAATATTCCCAGAAGAAGAATGAATGAAATCGCTCCAAAATATTACACATATGTTATCAAACACAGACATTTAATACCGAGTAATAATTCGCCTGGTTTTTACCCACTTAAGAGGAAAGAAGTATTAGAAGAATTCCAAAAACATTTAGATATTGGTACACATAGATTTAAATCATGAAGTGACACAATAAAATGTAAATAACTAATTACATAGGTACTGAAGTAATTTTTTTTTTTTCACAATAGCACACATGTGTAGCGCAAAGTAATGCTCGCACGTTTTAAAATATGAACTGTCAAATTTGAGGTTATCAATAATCATTAATTTTTACCAAATATTTTTGTGAAATCTGCGGTTGTACAAAAATCTTGTGTGTAATTCGAGCGCAAAAACTTTCCCGCTTTCAAAACATTGCCGCGCGGATTTTTTCTCAAACGGCAGTATTACTTTGCGCTCTTAAGGTAGTTGTCGTGAAATCCACTTCCAATCAGATTTCGTTTATATTCATACCACTTTCAGTTAACATTATTACCTGTATCATAATAAATTTTTGGAATCATTTACCACACCGAAAGCGAGATATAAGGCTTCAAAGTTGCAACGTTTAACACGTAATCCCTATAGTGAGCTACCGCGGACACCACATTTTTAGACATAACTAAAAACCCTCCATTCAGATCTTTTTGAAAAACTAGTATATTATTGAAAGGTACATAACAAATTTCTTAAAAAAAATTCAAGAGGCGTAGCCATACTGTTATTTATTTATTGTTATAAGAAGTTTCTAAATTATTGCGTATGAGAAGTGCAAGATGGTGGAGGCTGAGAATCGTGGCAACGCCTCAAGCGATCGCTGGTGATTCAAATAAACGAGAGCGCAAGGGTCTTGCTGTTTTGAATTGAATTGTATTTTGGAACGCACATATTTATGAATAATAATTGTGAATGATTGCGTTAATTTATACTAATGCATTTTGAACATATTACAATGGGAATAGATATAAAATAAAATGTAGTTTCAACGAGCAACGGCAAAAAACAGTGCATGAACTTTATTGTATTCATACATTTGTACAACACATGTACGTATAACATAATTCGAATATTTTTAATCATAAACAAAAATTATTCAGATTTCTAATAGGCTAATAAAATATAACGCCTCAATATACAAAAAATATGAACAACAATGAATAAAATATTATTTATTCTTAACTATTATACAAAGTAATCACTTGATTGACTAAACATTTATTTTTAATTCATTAATGATTTTAGTTAATGCTTTCCTATTTTTAGTAACTCTAGGTTTTCCATTCTCCAATTTTTCAGTCATGTGATTAATCACAGCTTCTTCTCCTTCATCGTGATACATTTGTTTCAGAAAATGGTATGTTATATTTTGTTGCGCAATTTTTTTCAATAAATCCCGTGATATAACATTTTTTAAGGCACTTAAATTGGGTAAATTACGAGATATTCTTTCGTTCTCAAGTCGCTCTTTATATGATTTCATGTATGTTGATAAGTCTGACTCTTTACCAATAAAACGAATTTCTGTAAAATGTGTACATCATACATCGCTCCGTGGAAATTATCTGCTGTTCCGTTTGGTATTAAATCTTTGGCTAATTTTGATAGCTGAAACATTCCTGGCTCTTTTCGATCTGGAAACGTTTTTTTAAAAATAATTAAGCTATCCACAAATCCTGCTATCATGATAAAATCTTCTATCAAATTATTATCCTTCGCACACATCATTTTCATTAGACTGTTTTTTGTTCGTATTTCGAGCCTTACAGAATTCAGACAATTTATGTTTCCTTTTTTCAACTTTTGCTTCAGCAAACCTACCAGTTTTTGCGCGAAATCGATCCATAGCCTCGACTGCTTGTTCATAAGAGTATCTTGAACGACTTAATGCGAGCGATCATTGGATTGCGACGTTGCCAACAGTTTAGTCATAGCTTATTTGCTGTATCATGCATGCTAATTGCGTTTCTCAGCGTACAGTTCCCTTGAAAAAGATCCCTCCAATTCGGCGCTTGAACATGTATTGCATCGCGCTACAATCGAGACAAATTTTCGATAGTGTTTGTAGCCCGACAACTACCTCAACACACAAATAGCTATTCTAACACGATATCTGGCCATAGGAAAACTGCACGCGATTTCGATCTGGGTACACTGATCCTCTATGCATATTTTATGGAATATTTTAGATATTATCGACAACTGTGTATAATCACGATAATTCATATCAGCGTCCCATCAAATTACGTCCGACAAATACAATTTTAATTCAATTGCTTACATTTTACTGACCAATGATAATCAATTTCTCCATCCGTTGATAATCTCCAGAAACTGCGTATGTAGGCCATTCCCTAGTAGACTTCAAGGGCGATATTTCCGGAACGGAAATGAATGTAATAACTAGACTCGCGTCCCCAACCTACATAACTACTTCTGTTATTGTTCGATCCGAGATCCAACACGATCAAACTGTAAATTTGAGCATATCTAGGTTGAAATCAGCCAATAATTCAGCAGCTCTAATGGTATCACTCCTTATTGTGTGAGATTTGAATACTCAATTATACATTGTGAAATGTTCCATTTTCGGATTGTGTAGCATTTATAAATAGATTGATACTCGCTATTGTCACGAGAGCTGTGAAAATATACGGAAATGATGATTCCTTCGAATTGACAGGTTACAATGCTTTCACAGTTCTTTTGGATATACTCTTGGATATGCAGCGTGCCCCGAAAGTATGCAACAAATGTGAAACTTTCAAATATTGATTTGAAAAAAGTTATTCAGATAAAAGTTGGTGCTAGTTGAAAAACTCATAACTGACAATTAACAAACCATATTAATCCATGTTGTGACAAGTCATAAAAAAAAAACTTGTTTTTTTTATACAGAATGTTTTCAGAGGGTGATTCCTTGTCGAAAATTAAAGGGGGCCTTTCATGTAAACAAAAGCTCTCAGGCAGGCATTTTCTTGAAAACTTACACGCTTCCAAAACTGAGGAAAAAAATATATTTTTTTTTCTTGAAATTGCTGAATGGTTGGAGTAATGGCATTTTGTGGGCATGTTCTACCAATGAAAAGCCCACCTATGAAAATGTTTTGAATTTTGTTGTGATCTTTTAAAGGAGAGAAACATCAAATCAAATCAACTTTATTTCAACATCAACAGTTATTACAGATACAGTTCCATTGGCTGATGAGAGCCATTTCAATGTAATATAATTATTCATCATGTTTAGCTATACAAAAACAAAATATCATAAAAAAGGAGAATTTAAAAAAAATATATTGTAAGTAAAATACAATAATCTTTATATAACTTTAATCTTGCTTCTTCCAGAGTGGAGTAAAATACACCTGGACGTATGTCGCCTGTTTTGTGCTTTTTTTGCCCCACTTGAAGAAGTATTCAACTTCTGTAATAACATTTTATATGCATATAACAGCAGTGGTAGAGAATGAAGATGAGAATGAAAAATGTAAATGAAAACAAAGAATAATACAAATTTATAAAACAAAAATTATAAGAAAATATAAAAATAATAATGATGGTACTAAAAATGATAATCATAATGATACTGATAATGCAGAGGAAGGGATAGCGATCGGCGATGCAGGATTTTGAGGTGAGTCTTCGAATATTTTGGATTTTAAAATATTTTGAATGTTATCGGGTTCTCTAGTATGTGTTGCTTGGGGGTCGGTTTAAATTTACTTATTTTTTTTATTTTTTTCGAGTGTGTTGGGAGAAGGTTGTACAGTTTAGGTCCGAAGAAGAAAACAAATGTTTGTGTGTGACTTTTTTTGAAGGGCGGAATTTTGATATGCAAGTTTTCGACATCTTGTGCTTTTGTGAGCGATAAAACTAAATTTCTGGATATTCGAAAACATCCATATCAAACATTGGTAGCTGTATAGGGATCTAATGCTAAATATTTTGGTTTCCCTGTATAGTTGCTCCGTTGGGAAATGTCTAGCTCTTTTAAATGTAATTTTCATTAATGAATTTCGAGTTGTTTGTAGGCAATTGATAGCATTATTGAATGCTCTTTCCCACACAACGATACAATATCTGAGTATAGATTATGCCAAAGTATTATATAAAATTAACATATTTTTTCGAAAGAGTATATCCCTAAGGGTGTAGAATTTGAACATGAGAAGTCTCATCCTTTTGATAACTTGGGAAATGTGTTCTTCCCACCTCAGATGTTGGTCAATAACTACGCCCAGATATTTTATGGATGTCGTTTTTTCTATTTTTGGGCAGTTGCATGTCATATTCTTAGTGCAGGTGGGCATGTGTATTCTGAGTTTGTTGATAGGGGGTTGGTCATCAGAGTATAATGAAAAGCACATAAATTTTGTCTTTTTTATATTAAGACTCAGTAGGTTGTTGTTGAACCAGGTTTTCGAATTCTGTAGGTCTTCCTCAGCTCGACTGAAGATATTATGCCAACTATCATCTCTGAATATTAGAGCTGTATCATCAGCGTAACAAATTACATGGCTATTGAAATTTTGAATTTGGGATATAGCGTTAATGTATACAAGGAACAGAATTGGGCCCAAAACTGTTCCCTGTGGTATACCAATAGATATATTTAATGGCCCACTGAGCTGGTCCCGGATTTTTTCTTTTTGCGTCCGTTGTGACAAATAGTCCCGCAACAAGTCCAATGCATGGCCTCGAATTCCGTATGTAGAGAGTTTGTTTAATAGAATCTCATGTGAGACGGTATCAAAAGCCTTTGCTAAATCAATAAATACCGCTAGGCACTTTGATGATTCATCCAAGGCTTCAACTGTTTGACCTATAAAATCTATCATGGCATTTTCTGTGCTGGAATTTTTGATGAAACCAAATTGTCGTTCAGTTAGTACATGATATCTATTGAAAAATTCAATAAGTCGTTTTTTAAGTGATTGTTCAAAAATTTTTGATGAAGTATTGATAACCGAGATGGGACGATAATTATTCATTTCATTTCGATTTCCAGATTTAAAAACGGGGGTGATTCTAGATTCTTTTCATTGGTGCGGTATATTTGAGTTTTTGTAAGATAAGTTGATTATATGTACTAATGGTTTCAATAAATAGGGGTGAATATTTTTAATGAGGGTTGTTGTTATTCCGTCTGGACCTGGAGAACAATTATTTTTGAGTTTTGAAATTAATATTATTACCTTGTTTTCATCAATAGGTTCGAGAAATGAAGTCGCCGTCACTGAAGGTTCTCTCGAAAAATTCGGTGGAAGATTACACTTTTCAATTTTTTTTTGCCATATCCAATCCCATATTTGTAAAAAATTCATTAAATAAATCAGCTTTTTCTTCATTATTTACTGTAGGTTCCCTGTTCTCTTCAATAATAGTGGTATTTTCTATATGATTTTTATTCGATTCGGTGTTAGAAATCTCCTCTATCATTTTCCATGTCTGTTTACAATTGCCCTTAGCTTCATCAAACTTGTTTTTATAATATTGATTTTTTGTTCGTTTGAGTACATTATTAAATTTGTTTCTGTATTCTTTATATTTTCTTTCGGAGTCTTCAGAGTATTCATTAAAAGTTTTTTTTTCAGATTGTCCCTAGTTTTTATAGAAGTCATCAAACCTGCTGTGATCTATGGTTTCAGTTTATTCAAATTTTTTGTTTTTTTTAAATATATGATTTTTGTTTTCATTGTGTTGTAATATATTTGCCCATTGTTCTTTCTCTAAAAGATATTTTAATTTTTCATACCTAACCCTCTCATATGTATTGATTATATTTTGTGTTTCGAGTGCTTGGGAGGGTGTGGATAGATATATGAGTGTTGAATAGTGATCTGTCACATTACTATGGATAACAGATGATTCAAATTTGATTTTATTCTGTGAAATTTTGTTTTTTCTGAAGAAAATATGATCGATAATCGATCTTGATTCTTGAGTTTCTCTCGTTGGTTCATTAATATAAGAAGCGAAACCATTTTTGGTCATCAGATTCTGGTAAAGGTTAGTGTCCTGGGAAACCGTATCTAATAAATTTATATTCATATCACCCAAAAATAATTCCACTGCTTGGCTACTAAAATTCAAAAAATAGTTTTTTTTTATTGGTGCCCCTTTTTACCCATTTAAAGCACGCCTCAGCGTGTTTAAATCGAACTTTAAAAAACGCGCGTTTTTTAAAGGTAACCATGACAACATCAACAAATCGAGAAACGTGAAGTCTAAATGACAAATTTTTTATTATTGATCTGACAGGAGTACCTTGTAACGTTAAATAAAATATTACTCACAATTCGTTCATTTATATGTGCTCCTCCATCCATTTGATGAACTTTTCATATTCTTTTTTATATATATCACTGGATTTTCGCGGTCTTAACCGCGATTCTGCCTCACTATTCAAAAAATCGATATTAGAATCATTCATTTTTGAGCTCTGGTGACAACAAATATTGATCTTTGGTAACAAATTGCAAATGAATGTTTTTCTCATTTCCATGACAACGAAAGGTATACTGATGTCACATAACGAATTCAACCTTCTTGCATTATTAGTTCTTATTTCTATTTTTTGTAGTAATAATACCAGTATATATGATTTCAAAGTGCACCAATAAAAAAAAATAACGTAAAGTATTCGTGGATAACTGGTCTTAAAAACACTTGCTCTATTTCGAGCACTCCGGCTGCGCCGTCGTGCTCGAAAAATCGCGCGTGTTTTAAAGCCCTTTTTATCCACTTATACTTTAATATACTATTCTATATCATTCAGGTAAGTTCTTGCATCAACAGAAGGGGGCCGATATGAAGCAGTGATACCTATTTTGACTTCTTCACCCACATTATTTGCTAGAAAGGTTATTCTTAGTTAATTTGTGTCAGTAAGTGGAATTATTTGTACGTTTGCTGCTAAGGAGTTTTTTGTGTAGATTATTAGACCATCGTTTTGATTTGTTTTTGATTCATTGTAGTGGCCTGTATAATTTGGTATGATGAAATCACTTACCGACTCAATTTTCCACGTTTCCGAGAGCACGATGACATCTAGGTTTTTGAAATTTTCTTGCAGATATAAGTACTAGTAGTTCATCAAAATGTTTTCTTATACTTCGTATGTTGAAGTGAATAACTCCTATATCACCTATCCTTCTGGCCCTTCCTCCCCTAAAGTAATCATGTAAATTGTCAAATGTTTTTGTTATTATTTCTTCAAAATTGTCTAGAGTTTCTAAAATTTCTAGCATGGTATGGGGGTATAAGTATGGAGTGCGTTTATTAATACCCCTCAGAACAATGGAAATACAGCTATTATTTATTGATAAAGACAATAATAATCAAATAGAAGTTTCAATTGAACACTGAATTACTAATTCTAGCAAGGAGCAGAAAATGTATTTAGTAGATTTTTTCCGGATCTTCTCTATATTTTAGAATATATATTTCATTTTCCTTATTTGAGTATATCTTTCCTGAATTTGTCCACACGTTCTTCATTCCGACCTTTTCAATAGCTTTTGTTAGGATTTCTACTCTTGCACTCGTGAGATCTTCCTTGATGACTACTCCAGTCCCCTTGAGCATTCTATTCATATTGAAGATTTTTTGTTTGAAATCATAGTTTTTTTATTTAAGGAAAATACCTCTTGATTTCTTTTCTTCTTTCTTGCCCACCCTGTAACATATCTCAATATCATCCTGGGATATATTGATGGCCATTTTTGTATTGAATAATTCAATGATTTCTGCCACGGTGCGTTCATTTAATTTGACCTCGAAATTGAAAATTCTCAAGTTTTAATCTTCTAGTAGCCATGTCATCAAACTTTTTTTCAAATAGCTCTTGATCATAAATCTTTCTTCTGGCCTCCGTTTCGAGTTTTTCTATTTTCTGATTATATTCCTTTTTTGTATTCGTAAGATCGGCCTGGAGTAAGGCAACTGTTACCTCAATTTGCGATAACTCTTTCTCGATGGTTTTTGTTATCGCCTCCGATACGTTTTTGACTACGTTTTGTAGAAAGGATTCGTTGTTTAGACATTTACTTAGCGCTTGATTCACTGCAGAACCTATTTCTTCTTTGATATCACGTGTTATGACCATTTTTTCCAGTTTTCCACCACACTGTACAATCACTTTACGTTTGTTATCACAATTTTTTTATTTTCACTTTGCTGTATTTCCCTTTATTTATAGATTTCTTTCGAGGAGCACAGACTTCACACGTCTACTCACTGTCTGCCATGAAAATAAAAAACTCTATTTCATTTTTTACCAGAACTTTTCAACCAAACAAAATTTCTCCATTAAAAAAATAAAAATATGTGTTGAAAAGAACGAATAATTGCAAAACTATTTCAACTCCTGTGTTGTGTCCGTAAAAGCAATAGTTTCCTGATAAAAAATTTAATTACAACATTGTGCATGAACGGATCTTCTGTAAATGAAATCGAAAAAATCAAACAAAACGTTACCCACCCACCTCTAGATTTATTCGATTCCATTTACAGGAGATCCGTTCATGCACAATGTTGTATTTTAGTTTTTTATTAGGAAACTATTGCTTTTACGGACCCAACAGAATTTGCAATGAATCGTTCTTTTCAACACATATTTTTAAATTGAGAAATTTTATTCCGTTAAAAATTTCTGGTGAAAAATGAAATAGGCGTTGCATGTTTCACCCCTTTGAAAGATCACAACGAAATTGAAAAAATATTCATAGGTAGAAGATGCCCACTTAATGCTAATTCTTCAATTCTTCAGCAACTTGAAGTTTTTTTTTCTCCCATTTGGAAGCGTCTAACTTTTCAAGGAACCACCTGAGAGCTTTTATTCACATGAAAGACCACTAAAAACTTTCGCACTTATTTGGTAACAACCTGTATAATGAGTTCATTGGGAATAATTCATTGACATTTATCAGAATCAGTCAGAATTGGGAAGAACACTTTTCATACATTTTATATATTCATTTCACAAAATGAAATACGTAAAGGACGCACCCAGGGATGATATTCACAGATATACCGATAATTTTTTGTAATAATAAATTTTTATTTTTTATACTTTAGAAACCTTCCCCAAAAAAATTAAATGCAAATTTTAACCGTGAATATACGATTAGGAGAAGTATGACTTGGGTTTTTTATAAATGTATGAATCCGGAGGAATATCAATGTCGATTGAATTTGATATGGAAAATTGCAGTACATCATAGAATCATATCATAATTGATATTTTACGTGGTGATTTTGTCTCGGCAATAGCTCTATCAACTGCAAAACTCCTGAGAATCCTTATTGTTGTTGCAAGCTACCGGCGATACGTATTCAGACTGTGCCTCTGCAATAAACTCACAACCCTAATAAAAACAAATGAACCCCGTTATGTCCACACTGGTATATAAAGCCAGAACCAGCGGATTGAGTCCGCATACTCTGGAACACTTAAGATTTTGAGATACGATTTAACTGAGTAGGCCTTTTAGAGGACAATATTGTCCGTATATCCTCATGATAATAGTGCATGAATCAAAGAGTCGACCAGGGTTCTTTATATTAAATATTCATTCGTCATTTCGGTACGAATTTAATCAGGGTGCCATGTGTTTTGTAATGAAATTTAAAAAAAACTTCGGATAATCATTGGCATACCATTAGGATGGGCCCAAAGGACTGGTATGGTCACGTAAACTTGTATTTGAATAAATAAATTTTCCGCGTTTTCAAACAGGCTGCCACTGATAAGTATACAAGTTCTAAAACTGCTTAAAATAAGATTTCATACCGGTTCCGTATGCCCGAGTACTGTTTCGAACAGTTATGGAATAACATTCCGTGATTTCAATCTTGACAAAATTCGTTGTGATATTGGGTTTGTCTCCTGAATTGTTGATATGTAATATGGCATACGAGTTTCGCGGGTTCGTCCTATTGAAAAATCAAAATGAAGTTGCAAAATAGATTAAAAAATTTAAATGTTTTTAAGCAGTATGCCTTTCTGTTTTTATTATAACCATGGTATATATAGGTGAAATAAGAAATGGCTTACAAGTTGTGCAAGTTTTCCATATACACCATTGTAAAAACTGTTACAAAACCATGAAAAAACATTCACGTTTTGAATCAGTATGTTTCTTGGTTTATAATTTGTTACTTTTACTTTGTTAAAATAAAAATGGCATACAAATTGTGCGGGTTTATCAAATTAAAAAATGTAATGGAACTTTCATACTATATGTGGCTTCCCTATCGAAATACGTTTGAGGCAGATGCTATATCAGAGGGCCATTATTCTGGAAACTCTATTTTCATAAATTTTTTTTTTCACTATTTTTATAAACCTTAGACCCCATCAATTGATCTGCTATTTGTTATTCCACCTACATACCATACCATGATTATCATAAAAACCAAAGGGCATACTGATTAAAAATACAAAAAATTTTTACGTTTATCTTACAACGGTTTTCTCTATATTTGCATCCTATTGTACAAGCTTAACTTCACATTTGTTTGTATTCATGTATCTATGCATAAGTGAATTTCGACCCTCTCCCACTCATCCGATTACCTTGAAATTTGGCAGGTGTTCATATTTCCGGTAACAATGCCAATTTTTGTTAGATAAAAAAACAAAATGGCGGCTCTCATATGGTGGAAGGTATTTGTGTTTATGGTCCGACTTGATTCAACATTGGTATGTAGGGGTTAATGGCGGCTCCAAGATGGCGGACGATCTCTGTAATTATGGTCCGATTATATTCAGAATTGGTATGTGGGGGTTTTCGGGGCAGGAGATATTGAATTTTTTGTCAAAGTTCATAATTTTAAGATGTCGGTTACAATATGGCGAACGAGTTTTGTAATTATGGTCGAATTCGACTCAAAATTGGTATGTGGGGGTTTTTGGGGTCGAAAATTTTGAATTTTTTGACAAAATTCATGAAACTGAAAGGCGGCTCCAAAATGGTGGACGATATCTGTGATTATGGTTTTCTTATCAAAATTCATAAATTCAAGATGGCGGCTCCAAAATGGTGGATAAGGTTTGTCATTATGGACCGTTTCTATTCAAAATTTGCATGCCAGAGTTCATGAATTTAGTCAAAGGTTATTGATTTTGTATCGAAATTCATAAATTGAAGATGTCAGCTCCAAAATGGTGGACTAGGTTTGTGATTATGGACCGTTTCTATTCAAAATTTGTATGCCAGAGTAAATGAATTTAGTCAAAGAAAATTGATTTTGTATCGAAATGCATAAATTGAAGATGGCAGCTCCAGGATGGCAAACGAGTTAATCTTCAGATGGTCTCCTCATTGATGAACTAGATTTTGAATGAAAGCTTGTTTTTGCAAAATCTTATTTTATATTTTCAACAACCTTGGACCTTACTTATTGGTAAGTCATTCGTTATTCCACCTTCATATACCATGATTATCATAAATACAGAAGAGCATACTGCTTGAAAACACAAAAAATGTTACGTTTATCTCATACCGGTTTTCTCTATATTTGAATTTTTCTTTAATTTTCAACAACCTTGGACCTTACTTTCAGATATGTGGTTTGTCAGTCCACCTACATATACCGTAAAAACAGGAAGGCACACTGCTTAAAAACGCAGAAATTTTTGTTTATATTTTGCAATGTTTTTGCGTATGTTTTTACTCTCTCAAATGATATGCCAATTTCATGTACATCATACGTTACCATGAACTGTAGAAGAATAGTATGGCACACTGATTAAAATTACGGAATGTTATTCCATAAATGTTAAACAAATTTGCAATGTAAAAAGTACTTGGGCATACGCAATCGCTATGCCATATTTTTCAAAGCAGTTTTATAACAAGAACTTGTATACTCATCAGTGGCGGCAGCCTGTTTAAAAACGCAGAAAATTTCCTTATTCAAATACAAGTTCACGTGACCATACCAGCCCTTCGGGCCCACCTTACCAATATGCCAATACTTTTCCGAATATTTTTTTTATTCCATTTCAAAACACATCGCAGCCTGATTAAAATCGTACTGAAACACATAATTTCCAATCAAATGACAAATAATTTCTCAATATAAAGAACCCGGACGACTCTTTAATTCATGCATTATTATCATGAGGATATACGGACAATATTGTCCTCTGAAAGACATACTGAGTAAAATCGTATCTAAAAATATGTCACTATCCCACTATTTCGACAGGCAGTTTGACAATTGATTCGACGGCCAAGCGGCGATGCCAGCTAGGAAAAGTATTGTCAATATTCTTTCGTTCGCCTCTAGCGGTGACTTTGAGAGCTGTATACGGATAACATGACGATTTTCAGATTCGACCACTGTTCTGATTAGCCGGTGAATGAATGATATTACTATGCAACCAATCAGAAAACAGTATGCGATGTGCATGATAATTGATTTGAACATTCTTCTTCCTCCTAAGCAGCTTGTAAATTCGCTGATAGAGGCACGCTGCAAGTCTTTGGTCGCAGTCTCCATATGAAGTCATTACGCATTTTGTGAATCATCAATAAAATATATAATTGAATTTCATGCGCAAGAACCGTAGTTATATTATCAAAGTCGAAGCATAGATAAGGATTATTGAAATATACTGATAACCATATCGAAAGTGTCATAAGTCAGTTCGCTGGAGTTTGTTCCTACTACCAAACACCAAATTCTTCCATGTTGATATTTTCAATTATTTTGATTCCTTGTTTGGAGAAATGGAAGGAATTAGAAGATATATTTCCATTGGATTTTCCAAATATTGTGATGAACAGTTCATCAGATAATTCAGCATTGTTGAAATGGGCAATAAATACCCTACACAAATCAAAACAGATTCAGGAACGCCTGACAGCCCTCCCAAACCCATAAATTGGCCCACAATTTTCCTTCAGCATATTATACAGAACGGCTTTTTATAGCTCCCTAGTTACCTTTTGAATAGATCGACGAAGAACAATGGGTCAAAAACCATTTTGAGTGATATCACCGATACTACTTTTTGGAATGAAAGGTATTGTGATTGCTCGATAGATGACACATCAACTTAAAAATTTCAAACATTTAATTTTATTTTGAGTTTCGTTTTTCACAAAAGGCATTCGAAATGTCAAGTATAACAGAAAACAAAACTCTTATGTAGGATTTTTATTTATTGAAAATGAGAAGCAAACTTGCTTTCAATTAACGAATTAGGTGTTCGAAATACCCACCTGCTTCTTGACAATGAAATATTCAGAACATTATGTAACATATCTGCAGGTATTCTAGCACACACCCGTGTTATTTGTTCCAAAGAGTCTGATTATAGCTCATAGACTTTCGATTCGACGTAACCCCAGAGAAAGAAGGTGTGAGGTCTTGTGATTGTGCCGGAATTGGATTGGTCCACGACGTCCAATTCATCTCATAGGGTATGTTACATCAAGATACTCTCGAAATTGACGTTGGAAGTGAAGAGGCCTTGCTGAAAGGTGATGTGTTCCTGGAATTTGTTATCATTTTCTTCTAGTATTTGACATATGAGTGGATCAATTGTTTCTTGTAGCATATTCAGGTAAAAATGCCCGTAATAGTTTTCTTCCAGAAATACAGGACCTTTTTTTTTTTTTTTGAAGGGGTGAAAAATCTTCTAGAGACGCAGCCTGTCGTTCTATCGGCTGGCCAGTGTCGGATTCGGTCCCTAAGGAACCGCCTACCGACTAAAAAATGTCTCCTTCAGTAGTTTGCAGCATAGCGTATCAGAATTTGCTTTCGCATTACTTCAATACGCTGTGCTTGTCATTTAATTCTCTCCTGGAATTTGATCAAAGTCTTCGACTCAGTCTCTCCTCTCTCTCTCTTTGGCTTCTTTCATGCCACGGATGGTTTCATACGCGTTAATCCAGGACACGTCACTATCAAGTAGAAATTCCATCATAGTTTCTGGGTTAAATATGCTCCCCGTACGGCGTGAGAATTCTCTACGCTGGTCTCCCCATCTGATACAGGAGAACAGGGTATGCCGTGCGTCATCTCCTCTCGAGCAGTAGGTGCACCTGCTCGAGTCAGCTCTGTTGCTATCGAACAGATACTTTTTGAAGCATCCGTGACCCGATAGCGCCTGTGTGATGAAATAGTCTATTTCACCGTGTTGCCGGCTTGTCCATCATACAATATCTGGAATTAGGACGTGGGTCCATCTTCCTTTTGAACTATTGTTACAGCTTTCTTGCCACACTAGCATCAGTTGGGCCCTGGCCAAATCCTCATCCGTTCCAGCGTATTTTTCCTTCCTCTCCATTATTTAGAGTTCAATCGGGGGTATTCCCGAAATGACGCACGCTGCTCCAGTTGAAATAGTGCGATATGCACTGGCAACTCTGATGGTCATTTTCCTTTGAATGCTCCTAAGCTTAGTCACGAGTTTTTTATTTTTTGTTGCTTCATACCATGATGGACAACCGTAGAGTAGTTGTGAGTGGACCACACTCGAATAAAGCTTGCGTTTCGAGGAGCTAGCCCCCCCTACGTTCGGTATAAGGCATGACAGTGCCTTGGTTGTTTTCTCTGCTTCCACGATAACCTTCCTAACGTGCACTGCAAAGGTGAGTTTGGTATCCATCCATACCCCAAGATATTTTACTGCACTTTGGGGATTTATCGTTACTCCTTGAAGGCTAAAAAAAATTGGTCCCATCTTTTTTTTTGTCAGCAGTACTGCTTCCGTTTTTTCTGGTGCTACCTGCAGTATGTTCCTCTCCATCCAGTTACAAATCCGTTGGAGACCTGCATTTGCTGTGTTCATGAGAATCTCCTCATTCTTTGCAACAACCATCATTGCCACATCGTCTGCGAAGCCCACCAATTCCGCTCCACTAGGCATCTCCATCTCTAGAAGGTCGTCGTACAAGATGTTCCACAATGTCGGGCCCAGTACGGATCCTTGGGGAACACCACTGTTTAGTCGAGAATCCTGCTGTCACTCTCTTCCACGAGAAGTAAACCCCTGTTTGAGAGGTAAGACGCAATGACGCTGATCAGACTCCCATCTATACCTCTGGTCCTTAGTTTGTGAGTTGCCACGATGCATTATTGAATGCATCTCTGACATCTATCGTAATCATGGCACTGAGCCTACGATGTCCAGGCGAGTATTCTTCAGCATTTCTAGCTATGGTTATCACCCTATGTATTGCATCCACTGTTTGCCTGCCCTTTCGAAAGCCAAACTCTCTGTTGGATAGGTTCCCGGTGCGTTCCAGTTCGCTGTGTAATCTACCAAGTAATAGATGTTCGTATAATTTTCCTTCAACATCAAGCAGGCATAATGGTCTGTATGATGAGGGGTTATCCAGTGGCTTCTCTCCTTTCCGCAGGAGCAACAAAGCAGCCTTTTTGCATCCATCAGGAAAGTCAGCTTGAGTCGCCAGATCATTATAGAGTGATAGGACGTAGTTGGGGTTTTTCTCAGCTAAAGCTTTCAGTATTTCTGTAGGTATTCTTCCAGGCCCTGGAGCTTTGTTGTTTTTGAGTTTGGAAACTGCGGCTGTGAGTCTTCTGCATTAACATTTGGGAACGTAGAGTTTCTGTCACAGAGGAAAGTCACTATTGTATGAGTAGAAAAAGGTGACTTGCCACTTCTTCCATAGTCTCTGAAGTGAGATTGATCCTGGGCGGGTAACCAAGTGGACCCTTCATCACTATCTTATAGCCTTCCCCCCATATGTCACCATCTGCAGCATTGCAAATGTTCTTCCATTGATTCCTTTTTGCTTTCTTGATTTCGTTTCTCAGAAGTTTTTCGCTCTCTTGGTATGTAGTCCACAGTTCCTGGTTCACGTGTTGCTGGTCTCTTTTAGCGTTTCTTGTATAACGCCTTCTCTGTCTTGTAATGTATGTCAATATTCTATATCCATATTATATTATAAGATACATTTGGCAACCCTGCCTGGAATCCTTAGTATGTATTAGACAACGGTCATGCACATTACGTTGCAATGCGATCAACCTGTATTCATATATCTATCTATATATATTATAACCTATTCGTTATATCTCAATTACCAGTGTTTTATTATAAGCAATCAAGTATCTAAAATAGTCAACAACATAAGTATTTTATATGGTGGCAGCTAAAACGTGAACGATAGGTTATGATTTTTTATCGCCGGTACCGAATTTCAAATGAATTTCGTAGTGCTATTCGTATTTCGCAGGTGTGCAGGTGTTCAAATCGGTAGAGTACTTAGCGGCGTTGTCGGATCGACTCAATTGGAGTGAACTTGTAAGACATAAAGCTTTTGGCTTGAAAAGTGCGGTTATTGCGCTGTTTAATCGCGATTTTATTGTTTTGGTGACTAATAAAAGTTCGTGAGATGTCTGAGCAAGGAAGAACTCCTGAACCATTTTGTTTTGAGGGGAATAATGTAGCAAATAGCTGGAAATTCTGGAAACAGAAGTTTGAACTCTTTTTAACAGCCACTGGGAAAAGTTCAAAAGAGGACAAAGTAAAAATGGCCATTCTCCTAAATTTGTTAGGGGATGAAGGGTTACAAATATTCAATACTTTTGAATATATAAACGAAGGTGATGAGAGAAAATATGCCGTTGTGGTAGAAAAATTTGATGCCTACTGTAATCCTATGAAAAATCTGATTTATGAACATTTCAAGTTCTTCAAGAGGGATCAACTACCAAATGAGAGTATTGACCAGTTTGTGACAGCGTTAAAACAACTCGCAGTCTCCTGTGAGTTCAAAGAAAGGGATGTTTTGATTTTGGATCGAATAGTTTTGGGTGTGCGAGACCCAAAAATCCAAGAAAAACTCTTACAGAACTCAAGTTTGGAACTCATACAAGCAATAGACATGTGTCGTTCGATGGAAAACAGTGTTCTAACTCAGCGTGAAATCGCGAAAGAAGTGAACGCTATCCGGGAAAATATCGGGAACAATTCACGTGAAAGGTTTTCTGGGTATTCAGGACATCGGAATAGACAATCAGGACAGACCTTGGGACCACGCTTGGGACACTCAGGATATTCTGGTGATAACAGAACAGGCGGCAGGAATACACAAGGTGACAACATACAGCAGAACCACAAAGGTAAAAAATTTCCTTGTACTAAATGCGGATATCAGCATGATTGGGGTAAGTGTTCTGCTATCAATAGATATTGTTCAATGTGTCATGGAAAAGGACATTATCGAAAATTCTGTCCAAAAAAGGCCAAAAAATCAATGAAATAAACTGTGAAACTGTGAAGTAGAGACTAATAATAGTGGAAATATGGTGTGGACTATACACAATGACACTCGTGTCGACTCAGTGAACTGGATTGAAACATTGAATTTCAACGGTAGTGAAATCCGTTTAAAAGTTGATACTGGCAGTCAGGTCAATATTTTGACTAGATCGGACTTCCAAAAACTTCAAATTGAGCTTAATGAACTTTTACCCACTTCTAGTACCTTAACTAGTTATACTGGTCATAAAATTGATATTTTGGGATAAATTCAGTTACAGTGTGGGCACAAAAACATTTATAAAACTCTTCTATTTTATGTTTTGGGCAGTGATACCTCAAAATCAATTTCAGGACTTTCGGGTGCGCAAAAGTTGAAAAAAGTCAATGATAATCCAAACAATATGTCGGTTAGTATTGTTAATACTGAATTGGAGCAAAGATTGGACACTTATAAAAATGTTTTTTCGGGTATAGAGAAAGTGAAAAAGAGTTTCAGGATAACTTTAACCCACGATGCGGTTCTCTTCATCAGTGGTACGCGAAAAATACCCCTAGCCCTCAGAGACAAAGTTAAGGATATTCTTAATGATATGGTGCGTGAGAATCTGATTGTTCCGGTTAGTGAACCTACTGACTGGCAAAATCCGATAATAGTAGTACCAAAAAACCATGGTACTGATATTAGAATATGCATGGACCCTGTTTATTTGAATAAATACATTGAAAGAGAGCGTTTTCCAATTCCTACGCAAGATACTTTATTCACAAAATTAACGGGTTCGAAATATTTTTCCCTACTAGATGCCTCTTCAGCATTTTTACAATTACCATTGGATTATGAAAGATCTCTTATGTGTACCTCTACAACTCCGTTTGGACGATTCCGGTATCTACGATTCAAACTGTTAAAGGACTCTTCGTCAAGGCATTTCAAACACAAAAAGATCCATTTTTTAGTTATGTTGGACTATAACACCACCCCCAAACAAAATTTGCCAGCCCCATGCACGCTACTAATGGGAAGAAAGTCAAGAACAAACTTACCAATTAAGACTGAACTGTTAACCCCAAATTATTCAACCAAAGATGTTCTATCAAGGTTAAATTATAATCAAGACCTTCAAAAACAGTATTATGACAGATCGACAAAGAAGTTACCTGAATTAGAAGTTAATGAGCCAATTCTCATGCAAGAAGGCAGAAGAAGATGGAATCCTGGAGTAATTATTGCCAAAAATGAAAATGATTACGTTGTTAGAGTAAACGAGGGTGAATACAGACGTTAACGACATCACTTGAGACCTCTCCATTCTGAGCAGCCTATCAGTAATCAGAAAATACCAGATGTTCCTGGAAAAATAAAGGATGATGTACCTCTGTATGTTCCAGAACCAGATGTTCCCACAGAAGTGAAGAATGATGTTTATGATGGATACATAACAAAAAGTGGTCGTGCTAGTCGCCCTCCAAATAGATTTGGAATATAAATATTAATTATCTCATGCTTTCATTTGATTATCAGTTGTTAAAAAATAAATGTTTTCTCTTTAGGTAGGACGTGTAATGTATGTCAATATTCTATATCCATATTATATTATAAGATACATTTGGCAACCCTGCCTAGAATCCTTAGTATGTATCTTCTATTTCTTTCGTCTCATTGATTTATATAAACACCATAACATGAAATATTTCCCTTGTTTTTCAAATTATCATCGAGTTAATCTTAAGTTTTGTATATCTTTTTTTTTAACGAAATGTTCGGTATGAAAAAAAAATAGCTGCCAGTTGAACATTGTGATATTAGGAGTAATACTCATGCTGTGACTATTGGAAAAAAAAAAAAACAGGAAAATCTTATTACTATTTCAGTATATTATTAAGTATAATTTGATTGATTTCTTTTCATACACTGAATTGGTAGACACTTTTTTATAATTTACTTTTTCTTAGAATTCAAGGATATAATATTATAGAATGTTTGATTTCTTTGACTAACTGGAGCAGTATAGAGAGAGAGTGACAGACGTACGTGAAGATATAAATTTATGTAATGACACAAAAGGTTAAGAAACATTTAAACATAGTTCACTTCATTATTAGAAGCCTGAACAAAACTTTGAAGAACTCTAGTATATATCGACTCTGTAAAAAACGAAATTGACGTCATTGTTTTATCAGAGACTTTTCTCATTGAAAGTTTAGAAAATTTCGAAATTCCTGAATTTAACATTTTCTATAACCAATCTAGATTTAATCAAAACGATGGCGTGGTTCTATATGTAAAAAAGCAAATTGGGAATGTTATAAGTACAATACATAACCTCTCAGAAACAAATATTTTGGTTATCGATTTCATCCTGGAAAATATGACCTTTTCAATAATAGCATCATACAGGCCACCAGCTACAAACAAACAATTGTATATTACTGAACTTGAGAACCTTTTTTTAACTAGAAATAAAAAAGATTTCGAAGTATTTATAGGTGACACTAATATAAATTTACTAAATGAAGACGACACATGTGTCATTAACTATGTTTGTAATATGGCCACACATGGGTTCTTTCCTAAAATTAACACAAAACCAACGCGAGTCACTGAACATACCTCAAGTTTAATTGATCATATATTCACTAGAATAAATAAAAATGATGCATTCGATGAGAAAAACATTAATTCATTTATATGCAAAACTAGCCTAACCGATCACTACGCTATAGCACTATCTGTGAAATTAACTGATCGAGGTGTGACAAAATATAATGCTGATACAACAATCGAAAAGAACTATATAAACTATAAAAAGCTTAGTAGTCAACTAGATGTCGAAAAATGGGAATATGTAATGAACTCAACTGATCCACTGTCAGCGTATAATCATTTTATTAACATCTTACAAACATTCATAAAAAAAAGTTCTGAAACTAAAAAACTGAAATTGGAAAATAAGAAACTTAAGCCGTGGATAACCGATGGACTAATAAATTCAATCAGACATCGAGATCGATTGAAATCCAGACTTTTAAAAAAAAATACTTAAAACACAAACCGATTACTATAAAAGAGAACATAATAGCGGCAAATAATAACTATAAAAAAATCTGGACCGAAATTAATGACATAACAAATTCATCGAAACATTCTCAAGCAGACAATATAAATATAACCGATGACCAAGGTATTGAAATCTCATCAGATCTAGAAAAAGCTGAGTATATCAATAAATTTTTTGTTCAGGTGGGAACGCTCATGGCCCAAAAAATTGATACCAAAACGTCTCCGCAGGAAGTAAATCCTCATATAAGAGATTCGCTATTTCTCAATCCAGTGACAAGTAATGAAATAATCTCCACTATTTCTACTCTAAAAAATAACACATCGGCAGGTCCTGATCGTATCTCGGTCTTTTTGATAAAAAAATTCAACAAAAACCTATCGGATCCGTTGTCTCATATAATAAATCTATGCTTCCTAACCAGTATTATACCTGGTGCTTGGAAAGAATCAATAACTACACCAATTTTCAAAGCAGGCGATAGGAAACTCGCTACGAATTATCGGCCTATTACAGTTATAAATAATTTTGCAAAAATATTCGAGAAAGTGTTGAAAGTCCGCCTTATGCAATTCCTAGAATCCAATAATATCTTATCAAACGCGCAATTCGGTTTCCGAGAAGGCTTTTCCACAGAACAGGCTATATTCAGATTGGTGAAAGACGTCTTGGCTAATCTTAATGATAATAATAAGTGCCTAACAATATTTCTAGACCTGGCCAAGGCGTTTGACACCGTGGATCACAAAATATTATTGCAAAGATTGGAAATAGCGGGGATAAGAGGCACTGTTCTTAATCTATTTGAAAATTATCTCTTGGATAGAACTCAGAGAGTAAAATCAATAATTGTTTTAGTAACCCCCTTCCTATCACCATAGGCGTACCGCAAGGAACAGTGATGGGTCCCATACTCTTCCTAATTTACATAAACAATATTGGAGTACTGAGAAACACCAAAAGCTCAGTAATCTCATATGCAGATGACACAGCGATAATGTTTTTTGGAGATTCTTGGACAAAAGTATACCAACAAGCCGAACAAGAGTTAAATATATATTTTGACTACATAGATGGTAGCCTTTTAAGCTTAAATACTGATAAGACAAAATTTATCACATTCAGTGCTGATATTAGAGATCAACCAGAGTTCGATAAAATAACAATAAAAAAAACCTGTGACCATATTCATTGCACATGCCGCATAATAAAAAAAAATTAAAAATTAAATATCTGGGTGTAATCTTAGACCAACACCTACGATGGTCTGAGCATGTATCATATACAATTCAGAGACTTCGCAAACTTATACGTAAATTTTATCAGTTGAGAAATATTTTAAGCAGAAAAACAATTGGATGGTGTATAATGCACTAGCAGAGTCCATTATACGATACTGTGTCATTATTTGGGGGGGTATGTACAAAACAGCCTTATGTGATCTAGAAATCACTCAAAATACAATTATAAAGATTATACTTAAAAAAGAAAAATTATTCTCCACAAATGAATTATATCGTGAAGCTAACCTACTGAATCTTAAACAAATTTATATATACCAATGTATTCTATGGATGATGAAAACCAAAACCTACACATATACTAGTCATTCTTACAAAACGAGGTCTATTTCTAATAATCTAGTGACTGTTCCATTCTACAAAAAGTCTCTACCACAAAGATTCATAACTTATATCGCCCTAAACTTCTCAATATGGTACCAGTATATATACGAAAATCAAATCAAAGTTAAGCTTTCTATAGAATTGAAAAAATTCGTTGAAGTGAACTATGTCAAGCTAAAAACATTGTTTACTGATAAATTAGACATGCATTAAACTACTGTGTAAAACATGTCGTTATCACCTTAATACATAGTATTGAAACCATTAATCTTCTCTCTTTCTCTCTCGCTCTAATTTCGCAGTTTTCCATTCTCCTTCTCTTTTGATAATGTCTACCAACCAATCTTATTTAAAATTAGGTATATATATTCAAATTTAGATTAAGGTTTTTTTTTTTTCTTTTTCTTTGTAAAATGACTCTCTAGCATGGGGTGAGTTGTAATACAAGCCATAAGGCTTAGACAATCCACCTAGTGCAAATTCATAAAATTCTCTTGTAAACATTGTCTGAATAAAAATATATCATATCATAAATATATCATATTAGACAACGGTCATGCACAGTACGTTGCAACGCGATCAAACTGTATTCATATATCTATCTATATATATTATAACCTATTCGTTATATCTCAATTACCAGTGTTTTATTATAAGCAATCAAGTATCTAAAATAGTCAACAATATAAGTATTTTATATGTCTCAAACAGTTTTTTTGCAGTTCCGCTATGTCGTTATTCCACCAGTACACTGGGTGACGGTTTGGTATACTTTTCTCCTTGGGCATTGACTCATCGCATAGCTGCTCAAGTTCACCAGAGAAAACTGGAGCTGTTGTAGCGGTTATGTCTTCCGTGATTTGTTGAATAGCCTGCTCAAGTTTGTGGCGGTTGAGCTTGTTTGTGTTCCAACCGAAAGGACCTACAGGTACGCCCGTGAAAGGACCTACTATGTACACACATTCAGTTTCTGTGGGAACTGTGTATGACCTTCCTGAAAGATATGGGGATTTGTGTCACTTCAGTACAGCACATTTCAAGAATTCACGTTTCCGTTCAAAATAAAAGTACTTTCATCTGAGAAACAAATATTCCTAATGTAATTGCGGTTTTTCAGCCAGCTTTTCAATCATGATTTCACAGAATTCCATCTTTTGGTCTGGTTCGTCTTCTGTGAGTTGGCGTAACATCACCAACTTGTATGGATCGAAATTGTATTTCTTCAAATATTTTTTTACTGTCGATGTTGAGACGGCAATCGCATTTGCTACATGTGGGGTACTTTGTCGAGGATTAACCACCATTTCGGCAATCACCGAAACTTCCATCTCCTCCGAAATTGATTTTCAACCAGTTCCCTCGAATACTTCCGAATTATTTGAAGATCAGGAAATTTTTAATTAAAAATTGTCTTCACTGAATACAAAGGCGATAATTTGAATGAATACAAATGCAATAGTTCTCAATATGAAGCGCAGGGAAGTAGTGTTATAATCATTCATACATTAGAAAGTCTTAAACATCAACAAAATAATCCAACTTCTTATTGGTAACTGCTTGATTATCAGTTTACCAAATCCAATAAATGGTACCCGTTATTATTACGGTTATAAAAAATAAGTGGATTGGGTATTATTTTGGTCAATATTTACGTTACTTGTAACGAATCATTTTTTCCAAGCTCTGTTACTAAGAACGGCTAGCCAAAAGTTTGAAGTAACTCTGGTACGTCCCTGCCTATTTGAGGTTTGAATATTAATTATGGCCTGGCAACAAAATAAGCGTGTTAAGAAAATGAGTGTAAATATATAAGAGCTATTGGAAGGATCACAAAACCAAGCAGAAGAAAGTGCTGATACCTTTTTGCACCGTACAAAAAGACTGAAAGACTTTTCTGACTGTTTTTACTATGAGAGTAGAAAAAGGTGAATTTATATTAGAATAAACGGAGTATGCTTTTTCATAAGGGGACACAAAGATAAGCTTCTTTTTGGTCCGATATTTCTATGGAATCCGGTGGATATAAAAGCCAAAATTTATTGAGGATCGCTCTTTCTTTCCAGTCCGAGAACAAGTGACTCTAATTGTTCTGCGAGCCGTCAAAGAAAGTAGTTTTCACTAAGCATTCATGCAAACGTTTTATTTGAGAAGTGGGGTAGCCGTAAGTGAAACATTCTGTATAAATCTTTGATAAATTGTTGATCTGATTCTGTCATCAAGACACTTTTATAACCATATTACCCTGTGTGTATATATTCACGTACTGTGTTTGATAGCCGTCTGAGTTTATCAGGTTGGCGAAACGCCTGATTGATTTTATTTTTTTCGTAGTAAATATTCCCTACGATTTGTACAGGATTGAAATATTCCAGTCCCGTTACTTTCACGATGAATCAAGTTATGTATTAAATTGTTATTTCGCATTAATTTATGTCGTGGGTATTTTTGTTTAACAACGAATATATATTAAAATTTATATCACTAAGATAGCAGGCTGTCTCACCAATTGACCGTAGTAACGTCATTCATTTTAAATTAATTGACCATCCTACCATACTCGGGAAGATTGGTATCAGCATTTATTTCATTTCTGACTTTGGCAGGTATTTAGAGTTCAGTAGAATTCATAGCGTCCTGGCACTCGATTGAATGGAATAGAGAATTTGCTGCTGTGGAATTTCAATATCCTATAGCATGAGATCGATGGACCATTCGAACTCATTAGTGCTATGAGTTACGATCTCAGGTGCTATCGAGGGTCACAATATGTCAGGTTTTCTAGCTGCTCATGTTGTGAAGCATGGCCGAACGAGAGCAGTTTGCGCGCTAATCAATTAGATTTCGAGTTACATTTTTTTTGTTTCCTCAAAATACTTGCAGAGTAAAGTTTTTCCTCTAAGAATTGAAATAAGACTAATATACCGATATTAGGGCTATTTAATCCCGGATAAAGTTCCTGAAGGTGGTTTTGAAAAATATTTGCATTTGAATAAGTTGAAGTTATTGTGAATAAAATTAGTAATACTCGTTGATGTCTCGTACGCAGAACCCTAGCCATATACAGTGCGCGGCTAAATTATTGGAAAATTCGATATTTCGCAAGCACTGTACTTTTGCCAAAAATCCTGGATTAGATCGATTTTTGTTTTCAAATGCCGATTTTTGAATGTATATTCTAAAGAGGTTATGTCACGTGGTGACAAAATCGGTAATTTTTTTAAATTGAAATAGATGTCTTGTGATACTTCATCTGAAAGGTCTTTTAAAACTGCATTCAATGATAATAAATAATTTGATTTGTTTATACAGGGTGAATAAAAAATAATATTTTATTTCAGTAAGAGTGGCCCCCAAGATCTCTAGATCTTTCGCCCCTAGATTTTTTCTTGTGGGGTTATTCGAAATCGAAGGTCTATGTAGATGGGCTGCAGAATCTACAGGAGTTGAATAATCGAATTAGGATCGAAATCAGCAGAATTACTCCAGAAGTTATTCGCAATGTGCAAGAGGAATGTGTCCGTAGATTTGCTAATAAGCGAATCTACGGACACATTCCTCTGCACATTGCGAATAACTTCTGGAGTAATTCTGCTGATTTCGATCCTAATTCGATTATTCAACTCCTTAGTTCTGCAGCCCATCTTACAAAGTCAAGAGACTGGTGGATGGTTTTAACATCTTATTTAAATGTTGTATTTTGTTGGATATAAAGTTATTCTCATACTGAAATGAAATATTAATTTTGTTCACCCTGTACAAACAAATCAAATTATTAATTATCATTGAATGCAGTATTGGAAGACTTCCCAGATGAAGTATAACAAGACATCCATTTTAATTAAAAAAAATTACCGATTACATCACCACGTCAAAACCAGTGACATAACCTCTTTAGAATAAACATTCAAAAATCGGAATTGCAAAACAAAAATCGTCCTCTTTCAGGATTTTCGTAAAAAGTACATTACTTGCGAAATATCGAATTTGTTTCATAATTTAGCCGGCCACTGTATAACTGCTTCCTGCTAAGTTGGTACTTAGCTAGGGGTAGATCAGGAGTATGATAATACCGTTTGGGTTTTGACAGATGGCGGGTCGTGATATCAAAGTGGTTTTGTTCCCTTTCCTCGAATCCCGTGTTTTTTTTTTTTTTGCATTGATTCGAATTTATAAAGTCTCAAAGTCAAAGTCGACGAATTTAATTCTCAAGCACACCAGAAAAATCACTTTCTGAACTTCGATTGTAAAAAATGGAAAAATCGGTCTTTGGGGTGACGAAGCAAGATCTAGCAAAGAGATTGTGTGATTATATTTTATTACAGGAGTTCTAGTTCATGTTCACTGTTGGAACTTTTAAACTGACAAATTTACGTACATCTATTCAATTTAGTGAATAAAATATATTCTTGAAGGTCTCATAAATTTGTGTAATAAGTTCAAAATTGTGAAAACTGAATAAGTTCAAGTATAAATAAAATTGTTATATTGTGGTAACATTTGGAAACTTCTATGGAAAGTTATTTTCTCTTGTGAAGCCTATAAACTATAGGATCAGAACAGTGTTTGAATTAAGATAAAGACAGGTCTGTCTGACAGTCTGTGCAAACGGATTCCAGAGTCAAGGGCTGTAATTGAAGCCTACAGACCTTTGGAGATTTCAATTAAGTCTAAAAACCAGACCCCTGGACATCCATATGTTGCTCCTGCTGGTAAGTGGAATAAACAACTATAAATTCTGGCATCCGAGGGTAGAAGATGAGTTTAAAAATAGTTTTGAAAGTATCTTGGCGTCATAAATAACGTAACGATTCTAGGGATAATAGTTATTATTCCCGACCCTAGAAAATCGCGTTACAAACTGAGTTCTGAAATGAATTCGAAATGAAAAATTATTAGGGCATCTTCCTCTATTGACCGTATATTGTGTTACTCTTTGAAAGAAAAATTGAATGACTTTTTCAATGATGTGCAACTCGACCTCTATGCCTTTCGAAATTCTCAAGTTGATGTGCCGTCAGAGCCCTCTCAAGTAATTGTAACGTATCTTCTCTCAAAAAATAGGATCGGCAATTCCATTCAAAATATTTTATGTCCCATTGATTCACATCAAACCATTCAAAAGTTATCGATGTAAGGGTATCATTCACTTATACTTGACACATTTCAAATGCATATTGTGAAAAAACGTATTAACGAAATTAATTAAAAAATTGGTTGATTGAAAAGGGAATTGATTCATCTCTTCAACGATGGGCCACTTGATCCCCCATCCTATTTGATATTTTTCAGTTGTTGTGTCCCCCCGCGCCATCTATCGAGTAATCACAATGTCTTCCATTTCAAAAAGTAGTATGGGGAACCATTCATAATAGTAAGGAGTGTAGGGAGTAGCTAGTGTTGAGAAAACTCACATAACAGTTCATGCCATATGCAGCCCAATAACATTTTTGGTGCCTTAGGTGAACTATTCATCCATCAATTATCTATTGCAAGCGCCCAACGTTTTTCATTTCAAATCTCTTTATGACTATTGGAAATTTACAATCACACATTTTCAGGACAAGCTGTAGGAGGTAAGGAATATGTATGGGGTTATAAATCTGTATGTTGCTATGAGATATTATTTTATAATTTCCAAAAATATCAAAATTATTAATATTCGAAACGAAACTAAACACCGTCCTCGACTAGTACTCTAGTTTACGAAACCCAGGAAATTTTTAGGTGCTCCAACACAGACAAGATTGTTCCTTTTATTGGCTTCAAATTCTCCAGGAAGTTAGATAAAATATTTGACAAATACTAATTTTTATCTTCCCCAATACTCAAAAATGGCATTCATGACCCGCATCTCACTGAATGGGGGGGATTCAGAAAATGAAAAACGTACGCTATTGGTATTGAGTTTTTATTTTTTCCATAATATTTTCAAATTGTGCCCGCCTTATGCAAGTTATATCAGGAAGTAGCGTCCGTGCGGAGACAAACCTAGATCAAAACTTTTTGCATGCCGATCCAAATATAGCAAGCAATGGAAAGCGAGATAACCAAATAATTTATAGTTCATTTACGAGAGAAAGACGAAAATAAGGGCGGGAAAATCAATATGAACTCCAATCCGTTTGAGACCCGGCCTGTAGAGGCCGCCACGTTTCAGCGCACGCTGGAGTCGGGATACCAAGCGAAAATCGAACCTCTTCGGCAAACTTCAGGAAAAGCGAAAATACGCGAGCGTCGAATTGTATGTCTTGCGATCTGTATCCGAATATGCGCGTTTCAATTTTGGTAATTTCACGTTTTCGGTGCTATTTTATATCATTAAGTTGGCAAGCGTGCTACTTTGAGGGTGGTTGGCGTTAAAACGAATCCGATATATCGTTTCCGAACAAATTTCCCGAAGGTGAGTTTTTCCATGAAAATTCTCCACTTTTTCACGTAGTCATTATCCCCTTGACCCTGTCGACGCTCACCCTTAGAATCAATCAAAACAAACACGCAGAGCACGCTTTTTGAGGGGAAAGCTTTTTGCTTGCACTTTTCTCGTTGAGTTAATCGAATTATAGCGGACACATATGTTTCTCTATTGGAGCCACGAAAGTTGTCCCGGTTTTCCGCCAACCGGAAGATGTTTTATTGGGGAAAACGAATGTTTTCCTGACTGGAGATAGCGAGGTTAGATACCAACTGAATCGATAAGCTTTTCTGCTGTTGCGGATAAACATTTAACAATGGGGTTAATTATCTCTTTATCAGTTCATTCAGCTGTTTTTCTGCGCTATCATGCCTGACATAGTAGTGAACATTGTTGAGGTTAACGATTTTTCGATTATATCAAACTGCTGTGTGGCATTGGAATTTCTATTGAACAAATTCATCGAGAAATTATCGTATTGTTTCGATTGAAATATCAGCAAAACTTCTTTTCCTAGTTACTTGCTTTCCAACCAAATCTTTGAATAGAGAAATATTGCCGGTAACATATGTGATGGAAAACTTATTCAAACCTGCGAACGTTTATCAAATTTTGGGAATATAGCGACGTGAGAAACTAGCCTGCTATGTGAAGTTGATAGACAATAAGGGTTTTGGCAGTTTTTTAGTGATAGAACAGAATAGAATCATTTCCAGAAAACATACACATGTATAGGAAAATTCGAGTTTTCACAAATATACACTTGAAATGCATAAAAAAATTCTAATAGAAATAGGTTCATGAATAAACACAAAACAGACATGGCAAATAATATAAGTACAAACATTTTCATCAAACATTATCAGTTGCGGTTAAATTATCATCGGTAAGGTATAGTAAGCTTTAGCAATTGAGAATTATCTCATTTTATTTTGAACATTCTTGAATTTGAATTTTTCATTTCGTTTGAAAGCATATTGTATAGCACCCATGTGGAATAAAGTTGTGGTATGGTGGGTTGAGATTGTATTGGGTTTCGGAGTTGGCAAAATGATCAATTTTTTTGGTATTATATACAAGGACTCAGACATTGTATATACAGTGCGGTTTTTCTAGCTCCCCCCCCCCTGTTAACTTTTGAACGGTTTGACCTGGAACAATGGGACGAAAACCATTTCGAATATCACCGATACTACTTTTCGAAATTGAAGACATTTTGATTGCTTTATAGATGGCGCGGAGGGGCAGATCAACATAAAAATTTCAAATTGCATGGGTAGTCAGGGGCACATCGTTGAAAAGATAACTAAATTCTCTTTTCAACTATTTTGTTTTCCTTAATCCCGTCAATACGTTTTTTCACAATATTCATTTGAAATGTCAAGTATAACAAAATTTAAAATGCATATCGCGAAAAGACGTATCGACAAAATTTAAAAAAAAACAAATAATGGTTGAAAAGAGAATTGAATTGTCTTTTCAACAATGCTACTTGACCCCCCACGCTAATTGAAATTTGTTGTCCCCTTCCCTCTCCACGCCATCTATCTAGCAATCACGATGTCTTCTATTCCAAAGAGCAGTGGTGCTATCATTCAAAATAGTTTTGCTCCCGTTGTTCGTCGAACCGTTCAAAAATAAATTAACAGGGAGGGGGACTATAAAAAGCCGCACTCGCAATTGTTATTCCGTAGAACAAACATAGCTGAAATAAAAATTGAATTATCTTTTCAACGATGTGCAACTCGACCTTTATGCCTTTGGAAATTTTCGAATTGATGTGCCCCCAGCGCCCTCTGTCGAGTAATTGTAATGTATGTTCTCTCAAAAAGTGGGACCGGTAATACCATTCAATATATTTCATGTCTCATTTTACACATCAAACCGTTCAACAATTATCGAGGTAAGGGTACCATTCAGATCCGCATCTCAAATGCATATTGTGCAGAAACGTTCACATGAAATTCGAAAAAATAGGGTGGTTGAAAAGAGAATTGAATTATCTGTTCAACGATGTGCCACTTGACCCCCCATGCTATTTGACATTTTCAAGTTGAAGTGCCGCCCCCCTCCCCCCGCGCCATCTATCGAGCAATTTCAATGTTTTCCATTTCAAAAGGTAGTATCGGTGATATAGTTCAAAACGGTTTCCCATTGTTCTATGTCGAACCGTTGAAATATTAAGGAGACTATAAAATGCCGCACTGTATATACAGTGTGTCCGTAAAGTATGGAACAAATTCATTTTTAGGTAAACAGGTCATTTTAAGAAATAATCCTGAGAAACGTCGATTTTTTATGTTAATTTACCGTATTTTAAAATAATAATCTAATATACAGGGTGAATTACGTTCGAGTAATGACGTCACCGTCATTTTTTTTAAATGGAACACCCCCATTTTGTCTCAATTTTCGGATTACTCTAGCTGAGCTGATTCAAAATGATCACATGTTGATTCATTGGTACAGGGTGGACAAAAATAAATAGTTTGTGGTGCTCAGAAGAACGCGTAACATTCTTTATAGGTAAATTAACAATATTATCAAAAAAACTCATTGTCTAGCGGCAATTGGTTTAAATTAACACCGTAGTTTGCTACATGTTTAGAGTAATAAAATGAGCTGTTTCAAACATGTTTGGTACTTGTGGTCTAGCAGACAGAATATGACAAAAAATATTTCTTATCTATTTATAAAAACATAGTCGTCTACTTTTTTTGGGAAATGTCATTATTTGTTTAGTAATTTATTGATGTTCAGTGACAGTTTAGTACTACAATATTTTTGGTATTCGTGAATATTCGAATGATTGCTTAGATTTAATTGGAAGTAGAAATGGAGTTAAGTGTAAAACAAAGGGAATTGAAATACTATGATGATTGGGTATGGAGACAGATCGGAACTCAGATGGAAGTGTCGAATTTGTTTAATGATAAATATCAGAAAGTTCTATAACGCGTTCGACAGTCAGTAAGATTGAACGAAATTTCGAGAATTGGTAATGTTGAAAATGTACGCAAATCAGGTCGTCCCCTGCAAATGCTGATACAGCATTAGATGTTTTACTGAGTTTTGAAGAAGATGCGCACACTTCTGTTCGTAAAGTTAGTCGCTATATCGGTGTTAGCAAAACAACGGTACACAAACTATTGAAGCTTGAAAAATGGCATCCTTATAAATCAAACTTGTGCAAGAATTAAACGAAGATGATCCGATGAAGACTCAATTTTGCGAAGAAATGATGGATAAATGTCACCGAGACCCTCTCTTGATACAAAACATTATTTTTTCTGATGAGTCCACTTTCATGTTGAATGGTGAGGTTAACCGTCAGAATTGTAGATACTGGGCAAAGAAACCCCCACTGGATGCGTGAGCATCATCACAATACCCTCAAAGGTAAATGTATGGGCTGGAATTGTACGAAATCGAATCATCGGACCCTACTTTTCGAAGGTAATTTAAACGGGGCAACATACCTTGAGTTTTTAAGGGGTATCTCGTACCTACTTTACGTAATTTGTTTCCCAGCAGACGTAATCCTGGAGGTTTTGATGGGAAAATTTATGGTTTCAACAGGATGGTGACCTCCACATTATGCTGTAGATGTTAGAAGGTACCTAGATGAAATTTTTCGAACAGGTGGATTGGTAGACGTGGACCCACTGAATGGCCAGCAGGTCACCAGATTTAAAATCCTTTGGATTATTTTCTGTGGGCCATCTGAAGAATGTTATTTATAAACAGAAACCAGCAAATATTGCAGATGTACAGAGAAAAATTTGAACAGAAATAAACAATATTACGCAAGAAACCATACACAAGGTTCAACAAGAATTTGTACACCGTTTGGGTTACTGTCAAATACAGCAAGTGCTTCAGTTCGAACATTTATAAAGTCATGTATTCCAGCATATTCTGTCCGCTAGACAATAAGTATTTTTGATAATATTGTTAATTTACCTAATAAAGAATGTTACGCGTTACTTTATGAGCACATACAAAACTATTGTATTTTTGTCCACCCTGTACCAATTGGAATCAACATGTGATACATTTTTGGAATCAGCTCAGCTAGAGTAATCCGAAAATTGAGACAAAATCTGGGTGTTCCATTTAAAAAAAATGACGGTGACGTCATTACTCGAACGTAATTCACCCTGTATATAAGATTATTATTTTAAAATACGATAAATTAACATCAAAAATCGACGTGTTTCAGGATTATTTCTTAAAATGACCTGTTTAGCTAAAAATGAATTTGTTCCATACTTTACGGACACACTGTATAAACTTGGTAAAGAGAATTTTCAATTCTATGAAATGATTCCTACAAGACTCTTGTCTGAAAAATGTTTATTATTCTTATTGCTGTGTTTTGTGTAACACAAAAGATGACTGCCAATCAGAACTTATTACCCAGTGGACTAGGCCATATGACAGATGAGACATGAAGTTTGCATAATAAACTATTTTCAAAACGTTTCCACTCACTTGTCTATTAGAAAGTACACGTGGACAATTACAAGATATGCTGAGTTTTATGTTCGCGAAGTTGATGTGTCCCCTCCATGACAAGAACCGATCGAGCTGGAAACCCAGACATTTTATCGTTTTGGCTGATTTTAATTCAAATGTTAAAATCAAGTTATCGACACTCCTGTTTGCGAATGGTATATAGAAAGTTTTTCGAAATCGATTTTTATTTTATTTGTTGAACTACCCAACAATACTGTTCAGGTAAACAGCAATGTTATCCTCCAAGGAGGTTTTGTCGTGACTTTCAACAATAAAAAGATCTGCATACAACACTGGAGTTGCATCACCACAATTACTCGGAAGATCGTTAATAAAAATTAAAAAGAGTAGGGGACCAATATTGATCCTTGTGGTACCCCACATTGATGTTTCCCCATTCTGAAATATTTTTTCATTTTCTCCAAATGAGGACACCTTTGCTTCCTCCCATTCAGATATAGTAACCAATTTGGGCAATTCCTCGATGTCATAGTATGCAATTTTTCTAGCAATATTCAAAGTTTACGCTGTGGAAAGTCTTCGCGAAATCACATGCGATACCGATAGTTAGGAGCTTCTTATCCACATTTGTCATTATTTTTTGCCAATGTCATGAAAGGCGGTTGATGTTGATTTGCCAGGAAGGATCCCATGTTAGCAATAATTTAATAATCCTTTCGACTTCATAAATGAGATTAGTCTTTTTTGCATTAATTTTTCTAAGAGTTTAGAAATGGTTGACAAGACTGATAACGGTCTTTAAATTTCGAATTCTTCCCCATCTGCTTTTTTGAATATCGGAACCACGTGAGATTTTATTAAGCCTTTTGGGAATATACCTTGACTGAGAGACTCTCCACTGAGTTTCACCAATTCAACGCAGATAGGTTGTAGGATATTCTTCAACAATTTCGATGAAATATTATCATATCCGGCCGAGTTTCAAGTTTTCAAAGATCGGCAAACTGATGAGATCTCCTATGCATCTGAAGGATAGGCAAAGAATTCGGACAATTCTGATTATTCAAACAAGCCCTGATTTTATTTTCATTTATTTCTCCATCGGTCTCAACTGCGTTCGAGAAGTTATCATTGAATATATTCATGAATGAGTCCTCACTTTCAGGAATTTTTATAGATTTTTTCATCGAGTGTCTTTTTTGTTTCTCTGTTTATGATTTCCCAAGTTTTTTCTCAATTTTATTATCGATGAATATAATTTCTTTTTCGGAAAACAAAACTCTAGCTTTTGCTATAATTTTTATCAGTTTATAACAGTATTTTTCTCACCCACCCTGTACCAATTGGAATCAACATGTGATACATTTTTGGAATCAGCTCAGCTAGAGTAATCCGAAAATTGAGACAAAATCTGGGTGTTCCATTTAAAAAAAATGACGGTGACGTCATTACTCGAACGTAATTCACCCTGTATATAAGATTATTATTTTAAAATACGATAAATTAACATCAAAAATCGACGTGTTTCAGGATTATTTCTTAAAATGACCTGTTTAGCTAAAAATGAATTTGTTCCATACTTTACGGACACACTGTATAAACTTGGTAAAGAGAATTTTCAATTCTATGAAATGATTCCTACAAGACTCTTGTCTGAAAAATGTTTATTATTCTTATTGCTGTGTTTTGTGTAACACAAAAGATGACTGCCAATCAGAACTTATTACCCAGTGGACTAGGCCATATGACAGATGAGACATGAAGTTTGCATAATAAACTATTTTCAAAACGTTTCCACTCACTTGTCTATTAGAAAGTACACGTGGACAATTACAAGATATGCTGAGTTTTATGTTCGCGAAGTTGATGTGTCCCCTCCATGACAAGAACCGATCGAGCTGGAAACCCAGACATTTTATCGTTTTGGCTGATTTTAATTCAAATGTTAAAATCAAGTTATCGACACTCCTGTTTGCGAATGGTATATAGAAAGTTTTTCGAAATCGATTTTTATTTTATTTGTTGAACTACCCAACAATACTGTTCAGGTAAACAGCAATGTTATCCTCCAAGGAGGTTTTGTCGTGACTTTCAACAATAAAAAGATCTGCATACAACACTGGAGTTGCATCACCACAATTACTCGGAAGATCGTTAATAAAAATTAAAAAGAGTAGGGGACTCAATATTGATCCTTGTGGTACCCCACATCTGATGTTTCCCCATTCTGAAATGATTTTTTCATTTTCTCCAAAAATGAGGATCACCCTTTGCTTCCTCCCATTCAGATAAATAGTGAACCAATTTGGGGCAATTCCTCGAATGTCATAGTAATGCAATTTTTCTAGCAATATGTCAAAGTTTACGCTGTGGAAAGTCTTCGCGAAATCACATGCGATACCGATAGTTAGGAGCTTCTTATCCACATTTGTCATTATTTTTTGCCAATGTCATGAAAGGCGGTTGATGTTGATTTGCCAGGAAGGATCCCATGTTAGCAATAATTTAATAATCCTTTCGACTTCATAAATGAGATTAGTCTTTTTTGCATTAATTTTTCTAAGAGTTTAGAAATGGTTGACAAGACTGATAACGGTCTTTAAATTTCGAATTCTTCCCCATCTGCTTTTTTGAATATCGGAACCACGTGAGATTTTATTAAGCCTTTTGGGAATATACCTTGACTGAGAGACTCTCCACTGAGTTTCACCAATTCAACGCAGATAGGTTGTAGGATATTCTTCAACAATTTCGATGAAATATTATCATATCCGGCCGAGTTTCAAGTTTTCAAAGATCGGCAAACTGATGAGATCTCCTATGCATCTGAAGGATAGGCAAAGAATTCGGACAATTCTGATTATTCAAACAAGCCCTGATTTTATTTTCATTTATTTCTCCATCGGTCTCAACTGCGTTCGAGAAGTTATCATTGAATATATTCATGAATGAGTCCTCACTTTCAGGAATTTTTATAGATTTTTTCATCGAGTGTCTTTTTTGTTTCTCTGTTTATGATTTCCCAAGTTTTTTCTCAATTTTATTATCGATGAATATAATTTCTTTTTCGGAAAATAAAACTCTAGCTTTTGCTATAATTTTTATCAGTTTATAACAGTATTTTTCTCAACCTGTTTAGTATTTCGTTATCTAGTCCTGTACAGAATGCTATCAACTGTATGTTATGCAAGCATCACTTACGTATTCCTTTGGTTAACCAGTATTTTTTTGTTTTATTTTTCAGAAAGCAATTTTTTTTCCAATACACTGATAAATGCATCGAAGTTCAGCTCTATATCAGAGTAAGGTGTTTCAGTCGAATCATCAGATACAAGTTTGCTGGCAATTTCACGATTAAAATTATTTATATTCCTTTGAGAATAAAAACGTTTGAAGATACTTTTTTCGTCTTTGTTGAGGCGGAGGTCTGACCATATTTTCTGATGAAAATGATCGGATAGTATATTATCGATATTTTCAATTTGGAACACATCGAAATTCTCAAAAATATTGTCTATACAGGTGGCCAAGTTTTTATCAATTCTAGTTGGGCTGTCTACGGTTTGGGAGAGTTTTTTTGAAGTTGAGAGAATAATTGAGTCATTTCAGCTAATAATATCTGCAGAAAGGTTGAAGTCTCCACACAACACAACTTCCCCATTATCTTTAGTTATGTCAGTTATTATTATATCAAGTTGGGATAGACATAGTTTGAAATCATCATTTGGTGCACGATACAAAGTAATAACTATAACATAAATAATTTTTATCACACTGAATTTAATACATTGTTCTATATTGAGATATTCTAATATTGGTACAAAGGGCAAGAATCGAATTTCAAACCATCATACAAGTGCCGACAGTTTTCAAATGTTTTCTACAAAAGGAAGATAATATGGTAAAACCTTGTAAATCATAAAAACTTATTCGTCTGATTCGTTCACTAATACAAAATATATCAACAGTTTTTTCTTTCAAGAATACATTCAGTTCATCAATTTTATTTCTGAGACATCTCAGGTTTTGATGCATAAGGGTAAGTGAGCTTTGCGCAACAAAAATAACTTTGTCTCTTACTCTCAATATTTTCATTGGAGCTATCTTCGTCCGCCGTTCTACCCCTTTTGTCTGGAGTCGATCTGTTCATCCCACCCCCAGCTCGGGTGTTTTTTTTTTGGGCGGTTGAGGAAATCTATTACGGACAATACCTTACGGTAGTATGGGACTCCCTGATGCAGATTGAGCTACTAAAATCTCTACCCTGTAAGCTCACCAGGCTGTGGCCTCCGACGACACTTGAGCCATCTGGCCCATTGTTTCTTACCTGGTACGATTTTTTTCACCATGTCGTATCCTTGGTTTCCGATCAAGTACCGCTTCGAGTTCCCTCCTAGCGACAGCTTGTACTGCCGTGGCTACCTGCGGGGCTGGAGGTTCATCTGGGCGGCCCCTATCGTTTGTTTAGCACCCTGAAGAGTCCTCTTCCGATCTCGGAGAACGGTCGGAATCCTAACCTCTTCAGTGTCTTGAAAGAAACCAAGAGGGCCAAGAGTTGTCCTCTGCCTCTTTTGGTATTTTGTTTCAGTGGTCATTCGTTCCCACGAGTGAGTGAGGAGGAATGGGTTGGTCCGGCCCAGTGGTTTCCCCTGCACAGGGCTAAGGCTGATTACTCCGAGATTTTGCCCTGTTTCTCGAAGGCTCCATTACGGCACCGTTTGTTCTGAGATCTTGGTGTCATATATCCGTCGCCATGGCGCTCATAGCCTGGATTTAGGTCTGTTTGCCAGATCCCCGTTACCCAAGTCGCGGTCGCCCACCCGCTATACGCATGTCCACTAACCATCCCATTTGCCTCGTGGCTGCGGCCCGTTCACCCAATACCACGTGAAGGTGAGGTTGGAATTTGAGGAGCCCAGCTCTGGTTGTTGCTAACTGACTAATCTACGAGGGTTTTTTTCGAGAATATTTGTTATATTTCACTCATCAGGATTGAACCAAAATAATGAATCTTTTCATTATCATCTATTCCATGATATTAATTGGATTGCATTAAACTTGAATATGGATCTTTTCCTCCCGATGAAATATCATATATCTATAAGCTGCAATGGGTATAGCTTCCGGTCCAATCTTCTGAATACTAGGTAACCCTTATCAAAAGTCGTCATTGGTATATTATTGAACGGTTAAGGATATAGGGGTCGTGAAAGATTGAGGATGTGCTATCTGGTTGATTTTTTCAAATGATAGCATTGAATATTTGTATCGCTTACACTTATCGAGTTCCATACTTGTCAACTAGTCAATGGAAGTATTGATTGTCCACAATTACTGAGCCAGTTAAATCTGAATGCTGTATCAAGAACGCGTAATCCTCCTTTGTTCAGAATTCCATTCCATACAACTAACTATGGAATGAACAGTCCTTTGACCAGATTGCAAAGAGACTACAATGTTATACAAGATACGGTTGATCTATTTTCACAAACACATGCAAACATCAAGAAGACACTTCATTGTATTTTGTAATCTACTATATATTTTGATCTCATTTTATTCTTTTTGTCCTGTCACATAACTTTGCGATGTTTTATTCTTAATTTTCAATATTAACTTTGATAGGTTTTATTTTTATTTTTAATATTACCATTTTCAATATATATGTATTATAATAAGTAATGTATACAATTGGAGTTATCCGTTGAAATAAATAAATGAATAAATAAATATGTACAGGATCCAAGAAGTTTCAAGCGCTCATTGCAACAAACTTATTTCAGAAACTGAACTTTGATTTCATCATTCCCTGACTTGGATAATTTCTGAATCAATTACGAATTCCTACAGGTTATAAAAAACTTCATCCATTGAAAGACTCATCTGAAATACATGAAATGGATATAATATGACCCTAATAATTGCATTACAACTTTTCGATTTTTTTTGTGAATTTCATTAGACATTAAGGGGCAAATTTTTCGAAAATATATCATGAGGTTGTCGCAAAAACCACAGGAAGTGCAGCATTTTCTATTACCGGTATGGACTCGGCAACCCAGTGCAAACACCTCCCAGCGAGCACAAAAACATCTCAGAGATGTAGTACGATATTTTGAGACATTGAACATCCACTGCGATGTTGTGTTCATACATGAACAGAACTTTTATAGAACAGCCAATGTCCGATGCAGATGGCGATTTTCAGGATGCCTTTTCATAGACACACCAAAACATTCCGAAAACGTTTTACGCACATTAAATCACTGCAAATGAAATATTTCAGAGAACACTTTCTGAAGCATTTTGTTATTTATTTGGACATTTGAAGGTGTCACATACTATTTGAAATGGAGTTTTCTTTCCAAGTTTTATACCATCAGTAGTGCATCCCTATTTTAGGATGTCTATAATATAATCTAAATGGAAATTCTTCTTAAAAAACGAACTTAACACATTCTGAGTGAAACTTTTCCATTAATTTATTCTGTTAGGATAATAGTGTTGATGTTGAAAAGTTATAATAAAGTTTTTTTATATCTTCCAAGGCTTTTATATTCCTTAGGATTCTGAAATTAAGATTTCATCTCATGAAACAAATTCGATGTGAAATATACTAACCACCAATTTTGAAAATAATTGCAATATTATTAGATATTTTTTATATATAATTTCATTTGTATTTCTAGGAAGGAAGATTTAGTTGAAAATTATTTTTAGAAAAATATTCATTTTTACAGTGATTCCTCAGTTTTATCACAAACCAAATTCTTCTATTTGGAGAGTCAATAAATATTCCATGTCGCATAAGTCGGTTGGAAAAGATTTCTTCTTATTTTTCAGCTCCCCATTATCTTAAAACCAACAAAGTTCCTAATGGAAAAATGACAAAGAAAACAAGTCGTTTTTTTCAAGAATTTTCAATGATACAGTTTGCTCATGTCATTACAGATTCGAACACCCCATCAACAAATACACATTGTATACTTTTGAGGTTATATCATATTTCTGGACTATTCTAATACATTTAATTCATGTAATACTTACTTTATTTACTCATTCAGTGATATCAAAAATGTCTATTATATAATGTTCACTACCCTTCAAACACTCATCACTCTCCACGTTTCTCTCAGTTAAAAATAAAAATCAAACTTCAACTAACGCCGTCAACTCCAAAACAACGCAGACAGAAAAAAAAGTTAGAATCAGAATGCACTCTGAATACTGAATGCAGTGTTCCATGTGCCATACAGTTAAGTGTTCAATGAATAATATTGGTTTCATTTGCTCATAAAAATATAAGAATGTCCTGTGTAAAATAGGAGGTATTGGTAATAAAATGAAGGAATGATGAATGAAATAAATAGGTGAAGGTTCGAAAAAGTATAAATTTTCTAAGATTTCATTCATAAGAAATTTTTAACTTTTTGTTGTGTGAAATGATCAAGTTATCGAATAAAATTGTCGAGAATCATTATGAAACTAGACAATAAATGTATATTCAATATCTGCGATGAAGGCAAACTATGTTATGCCTAGAAAGAACATCCACACGTCTACATTTTTTTGACTTCGCCAATACCACTCAGTAGGCATTCAAAGAAATGACACAAAAGAACAAATACGCTATTTCCAACAACATTTAAAATCCCGTTTCGGAAGTGCATATTGCGCCTCAAAAAAACATCCTCATTCCAACATTTTAAAAACATCCCAAAACCTCCCAGGGATTTTTGTGTTCGCTGGGTTTCGTTGTACCCGACAACGGAGGTTAGCCTAACCTATAAAAATATATTTTTCAATATCGAAAACATCGAACAATCAGGATCCACAAATGTAGGCAAATGAAAGAAGAGGGCTAGAGTAATGTTGACCTATTTTTGGATATTTTGTGGATAAATTTCACTATTTTGTCCAGTTGATTTTTTCACCATTTTGATCATTTCTTTGGGTGCACACAGTTTACAGATGAACGAGCCCTCTCTTCAACAATTCAATAATGAACAGGAAAGCATAGAGTTATATTCAATAAAATAAATCTTTTATTTATGTTATATCAAATAACATACATGCGGTATCAATATGTATTAATAAGAAAACCGATTCAACGATAGCAGATTTGTGATCAAAGAACTCAATTTCGAATATGAGGGTTTCAAATAGGGTTTGTTTGTCATTACAGCTCCAGATTTGCTGCTTTCATCGTAACAGTGATTCTATATGTTTCTCAATGTTGGATTATCTTGTAGCTGAAGGAGTTTCTCCGTTCATATTGTTACGAATATGGGGTTATCAAAATACTCAATTTATTATTTTCCATTTAGTAAAACTTCAAGACGAAAAACACTAATTAACTCTGACAATAAAACAATTAGAATTCACTTCCAGAATACCGTGACTTTACTGATTTCTAAATCTCTCGAATATAGGCCAGAAGCCTTAAAAAATTCCTAACGTTAGTTTCCTGGCCATACTAGGAAACGCTCAAAGTTTATTCTAGAATAATGTTTCGGAACTCTAAGTCATGAGACATGTGGTGTGGTGTATTCGTAACAATATGCGAAAACAAAAGGGGGCCATTATCAGGAATTGCGTCAATATTTCAGACAAATGCTCGGAACCGTCAATTTTTCATTAAAGGAGAGCACTCTTTTCCCATATTTTAGATTCCGTCACTTTATTTCCCAAGCGAGGATACGATTCACTCCAAAATATATTGAACGCATTCGGGTTTGAGTGAAACGTCGTTTCAAAACCTTTGCAATTTTCTTCACAATTATGTTATAAATTTGAGATGTGGCTGAATACTTCTTTAGAATTTACATTTTACACTACAAATTATGTTTGATTCAGCAGACAATGAGTTATGTTTATAATTTTTATCAATATAGATAGATAGATTTATTCATCCTTTGAGCTACATTATGTAGATGGGTCAGGTCATATTCCTAAAGAACATATAAAATGTATAAGATAATTAAGTTATTGCAAAATGAGGAAATTAATAATATCAAATGACATGAAAACACATTAACAGGTCAGGTCAGTTGAACTTCCACATATGAATATCAGTAGCGCATGAAATGTGATACATGTTGTGAAACAAACGCATACATGAAGATATAGATACAAATTAAATAAAAAAACAAATAACATATTAAAATAAATTCGTCACAATGAAAGTGATCCCGCATTACCAACCAAGTCCACTGTGTAAAAACATTTTTCTGTCAGGAATAGTTCCAACAGTTTTTTAAAAATTTGAGATGACAGTGTCTTCATATCGCTTGGCAACATGTTATAGAGACGGATACCAACAAACATAATTTCGCCAAAGAAAATACTAATTAAAAACATGGACCCAGCAGTCGGTTACTGAGAAACATCAATTGTATCTATCATGTGAAGGTATAAATGTCAGTCATCCTATCCAATTAGATACGCTAATGGTTTGAGTTTTCATTTCTTGCTTTGCGTTGTTTTCGTGAGTTTTGTTTCACATTTGTGAAAAACGCAGAAGAAAAAGATGTTATTGAACACATAAAGAACGTGAAATAGGTGGATGTGAATTATTGTGATATGGTATTTTGAAACGTTGATATTTTGTTTAATTGCGTTTTCGAAAATTAAATATCATGACTTATTTAACTGCAGAAAGGGTAGATATCATATCGCTTTACTTTGCGAATAATAAATGTGCGAATAGAACAGCTCAGCTATACAATGAACAACATCAAGCTGGACATAACAGTGGAAAGTATGTTCTGTAGTTAGTAGAAAACATTCAAGAGATTGGATCTGCAGCTAATGAAAAACAGGTAATTTATCTAGATCTTATAATGAGTGCAAGACAACTAGCAAATGTGCCTGGAATCAATCGAACTAGTATCCAAACCATTTTGAAGAAATATAAATCCCCTCTCTGTAACATAAATTGATGATTTCGACGCCGTTTACAATTTTTTTAAATGATGAGTGAGTGAGCACTGAACAATCCACAGTTCCTTTTTGATATTTTTGCAGTGCAGCTTTTTTATTAACGGGACTGTGAAGGCGTTGGGAATTTTTCACGAAGTAAGTGGACAACATTGACGAAAATTAATGTTGGCGACCAATATGGCTTTTAAATCTAATCCGGTAGAGGAGCCACCATGCATTATAGTGAATATTTATCAAAGTCTCCAACCGTGCAAATAAGTAATTATAGTCGGAACTAATTTCTACTACGAGACAATAACCGAAGAACAGCCGGCGAGCACTGTCAAAGATTTAGTTTAGATTATAGTTCTCTAAGGGATGAAAAATTCTACGACCTTCCGTGGATAGAAGATGCTGTAGAATAAAGATAGAAAGAAAGAAATTATAATGTTGTTCGCTGAAATGATGGATATTTTGGTGAGTATACTTTGACATTGTTGTAGATATTCACGATACCAAATTTCTTTAAAAATACGCCGACAGCGAAACTGGAGGGGTATTTTTTGAAATACATTTGGTCGAGTGGTATTTCTGCAACAATATTGGCGGAGAAATATCAAAGTATACTTACTCTACCTGGAATATCACGAATGGTATATGACCAGATAATATATCGAGCTAGCTATTACAAACATACCAACACTTGAAAAAACTATGTTTTTCTACGTTTTAATGATTTTCTTCGGAAGTGTTTCTGAAACGATCCGACATAATTCCTTAATGTAATAGTGACTTGGAAGTCATCCAACTGAATTATTTTGATAGGCTTGGTATAAACAATGGTAACTGCCTACTTGTTTTATAATTAGCGTGTATATTCGCGAATATACAACAACATGGATTATATTCGCTCATATTGGGATTTGATTGGCTATATAAATGCATCTGAATTATCTGAATTCATTTTGATGTATAAAATCACCAATATAAGAAAGACTATAATAATTTACCTACGTCGCATATCTGAAGAAAAAAAAAGACTTCCATGAAAAAATGTGTACTACGCGCCTTCAGAACTTTAAACTTTATGAGGATGGTATTTCTCTTTATGTAAAGCTCTCAATATCGATGATTTACTCACATCCTTGTCGGCGGCAAATTATCTACTTGTCATATGCGGATTTTCCTCAATCGCTAACAGTTCATCTAACTTTTTTCCTCATCTAATTTAACATTTCGACCTGGTTTTTCAATAGTTTTTACATGTCCAGTATCACGACATTCAGTTTTTATTTTGCTAACTGTAGACGGTGAGACGTGTTGACCAGGGTATTTATTATTGAACATTTCACAAACTTCCTTTTGAGTTCTTGTTTTATTACCGCATCCAATCATAATTAAAATTACCATTCCTTGAGTTTTGGGTAAATGAGCCATAGTTGAATCAAAAACACACACATATTTTTCAATACACTGACGTGTGTCAGCAACTTATAAAAATATCAAAATAACAGTAGTCTACTAGATTGACATTACATTATACAGGGTGTAACTGAATAAGTGTAAAACATTTAAGGAGGTGATTCCTCATCGAAAAAAAGATAGGATCTTTCATATAAAGAAACTTCATTGGAGCATCCCTTGTTAAGATACAGCCCCTTAAAGGGGGTACATAAAATTTGTTTAACAATTTTTTTCACAAGCACTGAAAAAGTTACAATATTGAAATTAACCTGACGTTTTGTACTACCAAAAAGACACTTAGCCAGTAATTTATTTGGTTTACCCCATGGTTGTAAGGGGTGAAAAACGCAACCCCTAAAATTTATTTCCAATGTAACTTTTTGTCTTATTATTTGTTTACCATTTAAATTTATTTCCGATAGCCTGTTTCATTCTAAACAAAAAATGTCTCTTGGGTTTTTTGCCCAAAATAAACCAGTAAGCAGCAAAACATTATTTTACGAACAACTACAGAGATACATCGTCATAAATGCGAAAATACGAAACTAATCTATCTAGTAGGTCGCTATTAGCGATAGTGACAATTAAATTGGTATGACGCTGTCAGTTTGGGAATTTTCGAAATTGAATTAATACTAATTGTGTGTTGTTGTTCTGTTCTTAATTTGTTACTTTAATAATTCACTTGTTAATAAAATGGCATACACAAATGAGGAAATGGCTGATATGCATTACGTTTACGGTCTGTCGCAGGGGAATGGGTTAGAAGCTTCTAGAAGATATGCTGAAATGTATCCTCAACGGCAGCATCCTTCACATAAAATATTTGCTCGACTTCATCAACGATTACGAGAATATGGTTCATTCGAACACCACAGCTTGAGGAAGCAGTACTTAATTTGATTGAAGAACAACCTACTACCAGTACTAGAGAGATTGCTTTCCAGCTAAATGTTGATCATATGACGGTATTTCGAATTTTAAAGGAACAACTCTTATACCCTTACCATCTGCAACGACTACAGGCACTGTTACCGCGAGACTTTCCGAACCGTCTTGAATTTTGCAATTGGATGCTGGAAATGATTAGAAGAAATTGTGACTTTCTGAAGACGATAGAATTCACAGACGAATGTAGTTTTTCTCGGGACAAGATTATTAATTTTCATAATTACCACATATGGGCTGATGAAAACCCTCACGCTATTGTCGAAACTAGCCATCAAGAACAGTTTTCTCTTAACGTGTGGCTCGGAGTTATTGGGGATGATTTAATTGGGCCTCATTTTCTACCTCCTCGATTAAATGGTGAGGCATACGTTCAATTTTTAAGAGAAGTGCATCCAGTACTGCTGGAGGAAGTTCCTTTGGGCGTCAGAAGGGATATGTTTTTTATGCATGATGGGGCTCCCGCCCATTTTAGTCAAGTAGCACGTCAGCATTTAACTGAAACATATGCAAATCAGTGGATAGGTCGAGGAGGACCACATAAATGGCCCGCTCGATCCCCGGATCTCAATCCTCTGATTTCTATTTGGGGCCATTCACAGCATTTGGTATATCGTACTCCTGTTCGCGATGTAGAGGACTTAGAAACCGCATCATCGATGCGTGCAGGGTAATCAGAGAGACTCCAGGAATATTTGAGCGAATACGTGGCTCAATGCGCCGACGTCTAGACGCATGCGTAATGTTTGAAGGTAGACATATTGAACATTCACTATGATTTCTACATGTTGTGTGTTTTGTTATTAATAACTTAGTTTTGTTTATTACCCTTTAATCGTTTAATGCAGGTACTAACTACAAAATAACAATAAATCCAGTTCGCATTTATGACGATGTATCTCTGTAGTTGTTCGTAAAATAATGTTTTGCTGCTTACTGGTTTATTTTGGGCAAAAAACCCAAGAGACATTTTTTGTTTAGAATGAAACAGGCTATCGGTAAACAAATAATAAGACAAAAAGTTACATTGGAAATAAATTTTAGGGGTTGCGTTTTTCACCCCTTACAACCATGGGGTAAACCAAATAAATTACTGGCTAAGTGTCTTTTTGGTAGTACAAAACGTCAGGTTAATTTCAATATTGTAACTTTTTCAGTGCTTGTGAAAAAAATTGTTATACAAATTTTATGTACCCCCTTTAAGGGGCTGTATCTTAACAAGGGATGCTCCAATGAAGTTTCTTTATATGAAAGATCCTATCTTTTTTTCGATGAGGAATCACCTCCTTAAATGTTTTACACTTATTCAGTTACACCCTGTATATGTGGGTTTTGTGAATAGTTTTTTGGTGTCTTGAACTACTTTTTCATGACGTCTAGCAAAAAAATACCTGATTATTTCTCATGGGGTTATTTAAAATCAAAAGTATATTTCAATAGACCACTGTTGAAAGTTAGGATAACGGAAGAAATTAACAACATAACCCTACAAAATGTTGTACGAGAATTCCAAGGTCGACTATCTTATTGTCAAGAAGCGAATGGTGGTCCTTTGAACATTTAATTTAATTGTAAAATAAATTGAAAAATTCTTCCTAAACATTATGTGACATTATTTCCTTCATTCTACGTAAAGTATAAAATTTTACCTTTTCGAAATACATTTTCTCAGTTATGAGGGGGTGTTCATAATTCAGAGGTGGTGCGAGAAGGGGGTAATATTTTCACACTGTGAATTGTCAAATTGACAATAGAATACGTCTTGTTTCAGTTTTTTTTAAACAAATACAAATAACGCTAGAAGTTCATTTATTTCATACCTATGGACCGCACTGTAACTGTAAGTAGTTTTTTAGTTAAATATCATTAAAAATGCTATGAGTAATTGTATTTTGTATGTAAACTTGTATCATTCATTAGGAAAAAAAATTTCATCACAGCGTGAATTTATATCGCTGACAAATTCTCATACGAAAATGTAAGAAACACTGTTTTTAATCATTCATAAATTGAGCGATTAGAATTACCATGGTTTTTCAGCGGCTATCCCTAGCGATGAGTTGGCCGGTCGTTGTTAAATCCAACCGCCCAGTTCCTACGTCTCATTTCGTTACCCATTTCACCTGAGGGTATTACACCGCTGAATTGGCTTCCGCCCCCACCCAGAATATGACCAGATGATTATTCATATTGATTACGTATCAGATCTAAACAAAAATATTCATTTTAATTATAGATACAAGTGATAGTTGTGAAGTATACAGGGTGTTTCTCAATAACATGCTAATATTTAGGGAGTTTCTTTTGGGTCCATTTTGAGGATGACTTGAGGTCTCAACTTTTGAACTACACGGTGCAAGTTTAAAGAGAAAACAATTTTTTTTATGATGATTTTGGTTTGACCCTAGATATTTTTGTAAAACGTAGTACGCATCTACGCAGAAGGCATTTTCTGCTGTACAACATAATCTTTCATTCTTTCCAGTGGCGTTCGTGCAAGATTTGCACAGAACCATTTCAAAGAGAAAAGTGATACGCCACTGCTTTTTCTTATGGTTAACATCCGTTTGGTTAGGTTAGAAAAATCATTAAAGTGTACATTTTCAGTGAATAAAATGCGTGTGAAGTTATTCATAGAACAATAGATTGAATTTTTGCCGTCCGTTTTGACTCACTGTCTCGCCTAGTACGACTGTGTATGCATCGAAGTGAATTGTGATAACCATAAACAGTTTTCGTTAATATACAACGACGAGTTCTACATTCTGTTGAAAAAGATACCTTTCTTCTGAATACACCCTAGAGAGAGATCTATACTCTCAACGTTACAAAACGATGGAGTTACTCATCAGTCAATGTTATTCTCCACACTTCAAGAATATCAATTCCTTGTCGGAGTGTTCTTTTTACGACAGTGGATAGGAATCGCGCGTAATACACCTGACTCTCCCTACCAATAAGAAGCATTAGCCAAAGAGACGACCGAACGTCAATCAACATTTCAGAACTAGAGTGAGTGCCGTTTGTGTTTATGAACGCACCCATACACCACCATACATATTGGAGCCCGTTACTCTGATTCCCATGTGTGCCCCCCTGGTTCCCTAGTTTTGTATCTGATAGTATTCTATAGTAGCAAGTTATAGTCTGCTCTAGTTGAGCTTTATATGTATTTGAGAAGGTACATAATAAAATAATGAACTTTTTTAATTGTTTATTGCTAGGGATAAAACATATTTCAACTTTGAATCAGCCTTTCTACGTTCAATGTGACATTTACCTTCATAACGTCACTGAAATCTATTTTTCGGGCAGTTTCATGCTCTATAAATAACAACGCCAAACTATTAAATCGCTTTTGCTTTGTTCCACACATGTATTTTTTTATTATGGCGAGCTTGCTAAATGCTCGCTCACCTTCCGTAACTGTGACTGGCAGACGAAAATGCGCAGTGTAATGAACACTTCTGGAAAAAGTTTTCTAATTGCAACTGGTAATTACATTCAATAATACTAAAGGACCTGTAATTCTTTTAAACGTCGCATGGTAAATATTTTTGAGAAGAATAATTTCCCTCTACAATCTCGGTGTCAGGTCCTCCAATATTTTAAATTTTTCTTCATATCATCCATATTCATATTGTGAAAACAGAGCAGATATGATCCAAGAGCTCAAATCTCTGTTATCAGAGAGTCCATGATTATTCGAAAAACATTTCTTTAAATTTAGTTTCCGGGTCTATATCTTCGGAAAATGCAATCGGGTGCTCTGTGTCAATTCGGCTGCCACCTTGACGTTCGGATGGAAATTCTTCTGTAATTACACAATAATTTGATTGTTAATATACACACTCGATAATCCCAAGATAAAAACAAAGCCAAATGACTGCGTTGCACTGCCACCGACCGGAAATCGCGTAGTGGGTGGGGCGAGAGCCATATATATAGATATATATATATAGATATATATATATATATATATATATATATATATATATATATATGTATGTCAACTTCAAATATTCAAATATTGGTAATAAGGATAGCTAGCCTATGTGAAGATAAAACAATTGGAAATAGATTTTCAAAATCGGGCACCCATGAATGAATGCGCATGCGCCAAGAAACCTCAAACTTCTCATCGAAGACGCAATTCTATTCGTCTATTTTCACGTGAAAATATGTTCGAATATGACAAACTTATTTCATCTGTTGCAAATTTTCATTATGGTAACATAACCACAAAATTGTGATATTTCTTTCTACGTGTCGTTTGGTAATCTGTTCAAAATGTCAAATAAATGACCTAACCTTGAATATTTATGTCATGAGTCGTAATTGGGCTGTCCGAAATGCTGTCAAAACTAAATCAAGAGAGCCGCTTGTAGGCCCATATGTCATTTATTCTGATGAAAAGTAAACTAGAAAAGTCTATTAATTTTTCTGGGAGTGATTGTGTTGCTGCTTGCTGAAATTCGTTGTTTGAGGCTGATATTACATATCAATTTTCAACATGAAAACATGCCTACCACATGTTGCGATGTGAATTGCGGAAGCCGTGGGGATCGCGATCGGGTTAACTTTTACAAAATACCTAGTGAACTACATTTTGCACATAGAGTGTACTTGAACGAACTTTCGGAAAGGAGACGCCAAAAATGGATACACGCTAATAGAAGAGAAGATCTAACAGAAGTCAAACTTAAATACACTAGAGTGTGCAGTAAACATTTTGTGTCTGGAGAGGAAATCATTGGATATCGTTTGATTTTCATAATGAGTGATTATAATAATATTGTAGGAAAACCATCCGAGTCGAATGACGAAAATAGTCCTGACTGGTTTCCATCTTTGGCAATGGTCTATGGAAACGATGAATTGGTTCGTAAAAAAGCGCATATCACTTCTGCCAGAGAAGGAAGAGCAAGGAGAAGAAGGAAACAAATGGTAGAAGATATATCGATACATTATATTTTGTTTAGTTACATCAATGTATTGGTTGATTTTGTAGGAAATTCCTGATGAGATCGAAAATGTTGAGTCATCGGAGTCACAAACAAATGAGAATGATGAACATTGTCAGACCAATATTACAGCAGAAGACTTCACACAAGATTATACAGAAAGTAGAGATGTGTTATAGTTTTTCGAAAGACAATAATATAAAAACAAAGTATTTTACTGGTTTGAATTCGTTCAACAAGTGGAATCCTTGAAAGACTATATTCCTGTGCATCATAATTCCATCTTACCAATTTTTGAGTAGGTGCTATTAACGCTGATAAAGTTGAGACTGAATTTGGATTTCAAGGATTTAGCATATCGTTTTGGTATCAGTCGCACTACAGCATCATCATACTTCAAGAATATCATTGTTGTTTTGTACGACAGGTTGAAGAAATTAATTGTCTGGCCAAGTCGAAAAATTTTGAAGGAAACCATGCCCACATGTTTTACTGATAGTTTTGGTGACAAAATATCAGTTATTATAGATTGCTTCGAAGTATTCATTGAGAAACCATCAAATTCACTCAGAAGTGCCCAGTGCTGGTCGAATTTCTTATTGGAATAACACCACATGGAACAATTAATTTCATAAGTGAAGCATGGGGAGGTCGAGCTTCAGACAAGCATATTGTTATAAATTCCAAATTTCTGGATTATATTATTCCAGGTATAGTTTGACTTACATCAGTAAGTTCATTTATTTTATATTTTCCATTATGTTTAGGTGATGTGATATCAGCAGACAGGGGATTTTTGAAACAGGATTATATAAAACTGTTTAAAGCTGAATTACAAATTCCAACTTTCACCAAAGGAAAGAAACAGTTGCATCCTATTGAATTAAAAGCAACTAGAGCCATTGCACATGTCAGTATTCATTTAGAAAAAATAATAGGTTGCATTTGTCAAAAATTTAGAATTCTATCAGATATTGTGCCAATTTCTCTTCTTGTTTGAGGTGATGATGATCCGATTTTGGATAAGATAGTGACTGTGTGACAAGCTAGTTATTGGATATATAATTGAAAAATAGTAGCATCTCATTATGAAATTGTTCTTGTTAATTGTATGTACTCAGTCTGGTTTTGTATTTTGAAACTCATTATTCTGTATGATGTTTTGTGATCTCACTGGTTATTGTAACTTAGATTTGGTTGGGAGAAGGACAGAAATAACAAAAACCACTATCGATCCATTGCCGACGTTTCGACTTTCATTAAATCATCCTCAGGGCAAAGAACAATGGGTTTCTTGTCGAAATAAAATATATATTGATAGGGACATTAACATATATTCTGAATACCTCTTTCTTATATAAATGCAATTTTCATGAGTTACTGACGGAAGGAGAGTTGGTTTCAAGCCCCAAGGTAGTTATCATTCGGATCAACGTAAAATTCAGCTCTTTCAACTTTCAAATTTGTATGATTCTCCATTTGTTCAAGTTTGTAGGCTTGTAATGCATCATCTTCATGGTGCAATCCCCATTCTGTAGCCTTCGATTTGAATTGATATTCCAAAGGATAACAAATAGTTTTGATGAGGGACAATGAAGGTTTTGAAAAAGAAGTTTTGCAGGCCCTCATAAAATTTGAGGCTGTAATGCGTCCAGCTCTCTGATTGAAACATCCCTTCGATTTATTTTGTTTTACTGCGGCTAATAAAATATTTTGACATTGTTCTCTACTCAATTTTTCATTGATTTTGAGTGCTAAATCCCATTAATCTCCATAGGATAGGCCTTCATATTCTTCTTTATGAATATCGTAAACACTTGGTATCATATATCTTTGAATGCCCTCACTTATTTTCGAAGCAAAGTGCTGCTTCATCACCCCTATCTTTGATTTCTGAAGAAAATTTATGAGCCCCAAGGTAGTTATCATTAGGATCAACGTGAAATTCAGCTTTTTCAACTTTCAAATGTGTATGATTCTCCATCTGTTTGTAGGCTTGTAATGCATCATCTTCATGGTGCAATCCCCATTCTGTAGCCTTCGATTTGAATTGATATTCCAAAGGATAACAAATAGTTTTGATGAGGGACAATGAAGGTTTTGAAAAAGAAGTTTCGCAGGCCCTCATGAAATTTGAGGCTGTAATACGTCCAGCTCTCTGATTGAAACATTCCTTCAATTTATTTTGTTTTACTGTGGCTAATAAAATATTTTGACATTGTTCTCTACTCAATTTTTCATTGATTTTAAGTGCTAAATCACATAAATCTCCATAGGATAGGCCTTCATATTCTTCTTTATGAATATCGTAGACACTTGGTATCATATATCTTTAAATGCCCTCACTTATTTCTGAAGCAAAGTGCTGCTTCATCACTCCTATCTTTGATTTTCTGAAAAAAATTTATAAGTTCATCACCTTCTATGGCAGGAATCATCTTCTTTGCAGGAACTGAATGTCTTGATGTTGGCCTACTCAGTTTCATTTCACTGACACTAATGGTAGGAACATTCGATATTGATGGAACCAGCCACTTCGCTTTAACATCTGTACAAGATGCATTTTCAGCACATTGGTAGATATATTCCAGGCCATACAGTACAGCAGCAACATGACCTCAAACTTCAGAATGGCCTGCCATGCAAGTACAATGAGCTGAAATTATTGCACCATCTTTCTCGCATATAATCCAGACTTGCAGTGGGGGACTGTTCGTCCTCTGTGGATGCTTGACCCAAAATTGAGATATAAAGTAGATACATATTCAGAAAAATTATGAATAAATCAAGTTTGAAAATATCTACCTTGCAAAGCACAACAATGTTCTCTCTGATTGACTTTGCTTCACAAGCATATACAAATCCAGCATCAAAATATTTGTAGCCAGTCAAACTTTTGTAGGCCTTCATCTGGGGATTTGTATAGAAACTAGAGTTAGCCAGATATGAACTCATATCGAAAGCAGTTACTGGTGGAAAATGTTCTATAGAAGTTTCCATTTCTTCTGGAGTTAAAGTGAAAAGATACCTGCCCTGTATCACCCTGATTTTATTTATATACCGCACATGTCTTTGTTTTCACGTTCCAATGATAGTAAATAATCACTTTTATTGGAAACAGCCATCATAACCACTTCCACAGCTTCCAAAGATAAAAAACACGAAAAAACAGCGAAATTGCAGGTAACTCTAATATGAGTTATATGATTGTGTGCCTGATAGTCAGCATGAAGGTTTTTCACAATAAAAACTTTTTAACAAAAAATTAAACCGACGAAAAAATCAACTGACAAGCAAAAAATAAAATAAACCTTCTTACTCTAAATGATAATTGAGCTCCTAAACTAATGTGAGTAACTGATTTTGAGTCGGCGCCAAACAAACAATTATCGAAGATCATTATCTATGAAAGAAGTCATCAAAACGCAGCCGTGCATCTCGCTGCCATCATTTTACGCTTCACCTAATTCAATTGCTAGTTTGTTTGGCGCCGACTCAAAATCAGTTACTTACATCAGTTCAGGAGCTCAATTATCATTCAGACTAAGAAGGTTTATTTTATTTTTTGCTTTTCAGTTGATTTTTTCGTCGGTTTAATTTTTTGTTAAAAAGTTTAGATTTTTTACTTTTCAGTTCCGTATTTCGTCGGTTTAATTTTTTGTTAAAAAGTTCTTATTTTTCAATTTTTTGTGGCTAAAATCTACCAATTACCTACTTGTTTTCTGATTACTTCCAAAATACTTAGTTACCCACCTTACTTCAACTATTACCAGTAAAATAATATGATTATCTACTTTTACTATTTGTTGTAATATAAATTATTTTCGTTGTTCTGGTTAGTTTATTTCATTACTTTGTATATCATTCCATCCTCTCATGAAATATACTGATTTTGACGGAACGAGAATAATGTCAGTAGCGATCTGTCATTGTCAACTACGTATGTGTGTGCTAATGTTCACTAGTGAAAAATCAATTATCCCCTATTTTTCCACCCGTAAGGGTGAATAATCCCTTTCGAAATCCAAACATAAGGTATACCCTATCTAATAAAAAAAGAATCATCCAAATCGAAGAACCCAGTACAAAGTTATGCCTGATAGAATCGGTTAACGGACCAGAATTCAGAGGGTGAGTTATCGATATCCTTCATTTTGCTACCCTCAGGGGTGGATTTCATTTCATTTTTCAACTTCGAAGTACACCCTATCCACTGAAAAAAGAATTATCGGAATCGGACGCCTCAGTAAAAAGTTATGCGTGATCATACATAAAAAAATATGATGGAAAAACATAATATATACGGGTCGAATAGAAAACCTCCTCCTTTTTGGTTTCGTCGGTTGAAAATACAACTTAGAACACTTGTGGATTTCTTTTGTTATAGTTCATTATCAACGTAGAATCTGCAGAGTAGCGATTCAATCATTTATGTATAATCCCATTTACTTGGTATTAAAAACTACACTTTTCTGCAAAAGTTATGTTTTTTTTATGGTTTAATGAGAATGAGAACAGTAATACAGAAATTATGTCATTATAGAAAACTGTTGAAAAAGACCTGCAAACCTAATACCTACACAATCAACTCGTCCACAAAATGTTTCAAGATGTTCGTTAGCGAAAGAATCTATCTCCAACCTGACCACCACATCTGCATGGAACTAATTTTTTCAAATGAAAATATGAAGCATTTTCGGTAGAAATAACCTATAATTATTTTATTGGGTGTGAAACCTGGATCCTTTTTATCGTCTATATGCAATCCAAAGAAGACCCACAATTTTCATGTGAAGAGTTTTCCTCTAAGATATGCACAAAAAAAATCGTTGAATACTATGAATATTTTTTAATGAATGCATAATTTTCGAATGCCTTCTATGTTCTTACACACAGGATGTTCATTTATATATTTCAGTTTATCAGAATTTGAAATAAGCACCTGTCAAACGAACAAGTCAAGATGATATAAAAACGACAACAATTTATCGGGGACCATTCCCTCATTATTTTTGAAATTCCTCAGAAACAATTAATCAACTCACCTTTATAGTGATAAATGTCTTTTTGCTGTTTTAAACCGATAAATGCACATTAGCTCCTATCACAATAATATGTATAACACAGAAATGTTTATACCGGGTGACAATGGGACTAGGGCCATGGCCTATATTTCCTTCACTTATCAACCGATTTGAATGAAATTCAGTACAAAGATATTAGACACAATTTCGGATTGACAGACATTTGAAAACAAAGTGGCAGACTTCTGGTTCCGACAAAATGGCAATCAACTTAGATTTTTCAAATAAAACAACCTGTATGTTTCATGTTTTTCGGATTCTACGGCTCAAATTACATACGACAGTGTTGCAAAATTATAATTTTGATCAGGTTTAAATCTATACCAATTTACATCAGTAACTCATAGTGAGAGTCATTTCATCGATAATATCAATAACAAATCCTACAGCAGGAATTGAAATTTTCTGAACGCATTTTTAACGAAAAAAAGTATTTTTTTCAAATGGTTCCTACCGAGGGCCATCTTGCCATTCGACAGATAATTTAATTACCAACTCAACGATATACATTATGTACCACTCTCTTGTTCAAAATTGAAAACGATCAATTATTGAATTTGAACAATATTTTATACGATGCCTACAAATTCCAATGAGTTAGCCGTTTAGGTTTGATGAAATGAAGTAGCCATGTCATGTCAGAAGGGAAATACCAATTTTACTTATCATCTCGTTTGGTTTGTAAAAAGTTTTATTGAAATGGAAAATGATAATCATTATTTTCGAAACGAACAAATCGATATGATATTGATATACGGAGGTCAGAAGAAGCTGTCAATGCTAGTATGCTATACGCTGTTCGTTATCCGTTGAGATGGCACCCATCAAGGACCTATTTCAGGAAATTGGAAATGATGATAAGGAAAGAACCAGCTGATCAAAACCACATCAACTTCATCATCAGTGAAGGAGCGGAAACTAATGTTTTAGCATATGTTCATTTTTCTCCATCTGCCTTAGTGCGAGAATTGGAAATTGAATGTGGGATCAGCTGAGAAAATGCCAGGAGAGTATTGGAAAAAAAACATAAATATCGCTCTTATAAATACAGTTTGCATCAGCATTCATATGAAAATGACCCAGAACGGAGACTAACTTATTGTTATTGACTTTTGCGTCATCATGATTTGAAAAATGGTTTTGTCTCGAAGAGGCTGTTTACATATGAGTCAAGGTTCACGAATAATGGTATATTCAATAGGAATAATACAAGGTATCGGGCTCAAGAAAATCGTAGGTTTCTGAGAAGGTAATTTTCAAGAAAGATTTGGATTCAAAGTCTGGGTAGGAATCATAGGGACAAAAATCATTGGACCAATTCTTTTTGACTAGCCTTTGACGGGCCAAAGATATCTACAATTTTAAGAGAACAATATTCAAAATATATCAACGATTTACCTGAGAACATCAGGGAAAATATGTTTTTTCAGCGGGATGGTGCAGCACCACATAATGCTAATATTGTTCGGCAATATCTTAGTGATACCTATGGGCAGAGATGGATTGGAACAAATGGTCCAATCAGGTGGCCAGATCGCCCGATTGAACCCCTATTGATTTTTATTTATGGGGGTCACATAAAATCCAAAGTATACTCGATGAAACCAACTTCTTTGGAGGACTTGAGAGAATCAGTTGAGCGTGCATTTCAGGAAATTCCTGCTAACGAACTGATAAATGTGATGAGGTGTACAATAAATAGAACTAGTCTGTGTATTAGGAAAAATGGGCAACACTTCGAACATATCATTGGTCATTATTAAATGAAATTACTTTTCGATGGTTGCGAAACTCTTCTATAGAAAACAGGATAATGGTATTGTGAGTAATAATTTGTATTCTGAAAGTTTCACTGTTTCAGACGATAGATTTATTCAAACATATTGATTATATTGAAGTTATCTTTTCTATAATGGGTTTATGATCATTACATATTGTCAAATCGATTATTTTTGGTAATTCTTTGTTACCATTCTGAAGTAAAGTTTGAAAGAATTAATAGATGTCATGTTACCTACCAATTTCTCCACATTCATTTCATTTTGTTAGATGACTCTCTACGTTTTGAAAAAAAAAGTGGTATATAATGTATATCGTTGAATTGGTAAATAAGTTCCCCATCGAATGGCAAGATGGCCCTCGGTAGGTACCTACCGTTTGAGAAAAACGATTTTTTCGTAAAAAATGCGTTTAGAAAATTTCAATTTCTGCTGTAGGATTTGTTATTGATCTTATCGACGAAATGACTATTACTATGAGATACTGATGTAAATTAGTATAGATTTTAACCTGATCAAAGCCTCCTGGGCTCAAAAAAAAACGATTTTTTTTTTCAATCGTAAAATAAAAATTTGGCAACACTGTTGTATGTAATTTGAGCCGTAGAATCCAAAAAACATCAAACATACAGGGTGTTCTATTTGAAAAATCAAAGTTGGTAGCTATTCTGGCGAAACCGGTAGTCGGCCATTTTGTTCCCATATGTATTTCAATCTGAAATTGGGTCTCATATCTATGAACGAGATTTCATTCAAATCGGTTGATAAGTGAAGGAGATATAGGGATGGCCCTAGTCCCATTGTCACCCGGTATATGGGAATTTAAACTCGTACAGTAATCTGATATTCAAAATTTAAAATATACTTTTTATCTTGAAAAATTGAACCACGTGTCTAAAGTGAGGCAATCAATGATTCAATAAGAGAAGATTGCAACCAATCGTTCTCTCAAAATTTTTTCATTGTGATATCAATCCCAATTTCAAATAATCTGCCAACAATTCATTGACTTTGAGCAGTAACTTTCCAAAGTTTCTAATTTTCTTCAAACTTCAGAGAGGTGAATCATTTCAAAGTAACTCTTACTTCATGATGAGAATTGGTGTTGACGGAAACTCCAACTGAAACTTCAGATATTGAATTTCAATCACACGTCCTGACATTAGCGACTTATCGGAAAGTAATTTTCGTGAAAATACCTCCGGAAGAGATGGAAAGATATCCATAAAGTCAAGAGGGATTGGAATATATTTCCTGGAGATTTTTTTATTTCACTATATTGAAACTCGGACTATTCGAAGGATTTTTTGTCGGGAATGTTCTAATAAAAAGGGGACTTTTTATGATTCGAAATATTGGGGAAGTTGGTTTCGATAAGTGGTATGGGACGTGGATTCTATAAATGGTGTGAATCCCAATAATTTTTTTATTATTTCATATTGCAAGTATCGCTATACCGGATGGCAACAACACTCAGTTCACGCTTGTAGCTCCTAAATTTCCAAACCTATTGTTTCGAAATTTGGAATATACATATTAGACATTATTTTTAATCCACTGCCGTACACACTCGAAATGTGTTTTATTTCTCAGTTTCGACGAAAATGGCATCGAAAGACACCTTTTCAGAATGGAACTTTATCTAACTAAATCAGTATATCCTCTTCTCAGTATGATTTTAAAATCCAAAATGTAATTATTCTATCAAGTAGGCTGTGATTGGAGTAGAATGGTTGTTTCCACAATCGACATGAATAATATTTTTTATAATAAATCGACATCAAGTCTCTCGTAGAACAATACAACTCAAGCATTTCATAAAAAAACAAGTTTTTCCAATGGGAACTTTTTGGACCATCCCCATTATATTAGGGATTTCACTTTGAACTCCAGATTTATCTCCATTTCGATGACGTCAAGATAAACAACTTTCTGTTTTCACGGAAATGGCATCAAATTGATTCATTCATGTGGACGAGTTGGGTGTGTGGATATTAGGTTTGCATGTCTTTCTCAGCAGTTTTGTATAATGACATCATTTCTGTATTGCCGTTCTAATTCTCTTTGAACCATGAAACAACATAACTTTTGTAGAAAAGTATAGTTTTCAATACTCAGTGAATGGGATTATAAATGAATGATTAAATCTCTACTCTGCAGATTCTACGTTGGTAATTTCGAAGTGAAGAAAACAACAACAAACGACACTGAAAAGGGAAAAACATTCGGAATTGAATATTGATTGAACTGAACACTGTTGCCAAGCAAGATTCTCGCAGGCATGGTTTACAAAGCTGTCTACGAACTGAAGTTTGCTAGATTCTACTAGTGTTTTCTGATTGGCTGGTGATTGAAAGATCTCAATCAACAACTAATCAGAAAACAGTACGCGATCTGCTCGAGAATCAATTCGAACATAATTGTCCTTGTCTTTTGAACAATTTGCCATTCTATCAAAAAATATTTATATTATATCACGGGGCTTGTGGCTCAGTGGAACCAGCGTCGGTCTTGTGTCAACTGTTTCCACCTGGCGCGGGCTCGATTCCCGCAGCTGGTGAAAAATTTTTTCAAGGTCCCAAGAGTGGTTTCGGATCCCACTATAGAAGGTAAGGTCCCCGTGATCTTAACTCGTACAAGTTTCTATTAACTTCTGAGGGTTGGTCAAACAACTAAGAAAGCGGTTAAAAACAATTTTACAATTTTTTTTTACAAAAATTTCTAGTACGAAAACGTCCAGAATTGGAATTTACTACTTCATTCATGAATGAGACGAGTGATTCATTTTGTCTACTCTTTAAAATACATACGAAACAGCTCGGTGTTTAGTTTTGAGAACCGGTAAAAGACAAAGGCAATTATGTTCAAATAAATTTTCCTGCACATCGCGCACTGTTTTCTGATTGGTTGCTAATTAGGATCTTCCATTCACCAGCCAACACTAGTAGAATCTAACAAACTTTTGTTCGTAGATAGCTTTGTGAACCCTGCATGCGAGAATCTTGCTTGGCAACAGTTTCGGATCACGTGTTCTGATATTTTTTTTTGAACAATATTGAATTGCGAATGTTTCCCGTCTTCAATACTGTTAGTGTCGTTTGTTTCTTACAAGTGACTGTAATAATTATGCCTCAAAGTGCCTCAAAGCAGAATCTGAAGTCAACTATTCTGACTTTATCACTAGTTTGGATATAACAAAGTTAGTTGTTTTCTTCACGTTGGAGTTGAATATCAGCCTGCAATGTATACATCTACCACACAATCAGTTGAACGTTCTATATTATTCAAATGTCGAGTTGAATGTTAATTGCATACGACAATTGCCAGAGTTTTTCACTTAGTATTTCACCTGAAATTAGGCGGGTGGCCCCACCCCAAATTTTGTCGAATTTTACCTATTTTTTTTTACAATTTTAAGATATATATATATATATATATATATATATATATATATATATATATATATAGTCCGTTTTTTCCCCTCGTACCACTCTTGGCATCTCGAAAACGGTAAATGATACAAAGTTGGTTAAATTAGACAACAGTGGCCTATTATAGTGACCAATGGAACGATGTTTTCGAATAGAAAATATCACGAACCGTTTTCAAAATATACGGAAGAAACCGAAATCGCCCGTTTTCTTTCCTTTGCTCTGGCGCCTCTATTTTTAGGAATATGGAAATGGGTTCAGGAAACTTTTTCCTTCATTTTGAATTTGCATCGATATGCAATATGAAGTTTCGTTCTTCGGGGGCCAGCCTCAACAAATTTTTTTCGAATACGTACCTGTATTTTTTTAATGAATTTAAATGGTTTTTTCTTAACGAGTTCAGATGTGTATCTAACCTGGTTTTGTTTCTACATTTCCGCCCATAAATTCCATGCTCGACTTATTGAAGCTTTCAACTCTTCCACATTCTCAAGAGTTGAACTGAACACTTTTTCCTTGATGGAATCCCATATCAAATAATAAAGAAGAGTGAGGTCGGGTGAACGCGGTGGCCATTTAATGGGACAGTTGTTTCCTATCCATCTTCCTGGCATGGTCCTATCGGGAAATATTTCACAAATTCGTGTGCGATGCTGGGGTGCTATGTCATGTTGGAATATTATTGCAGAAGGACAGATCGAATATGTATCGCCGGTAGACTGTGTGACGTGTTTTCCTAGTGTCCGAATAATAACCCTCCAACTCCTAGAAATCCATGCTACTTATGACGCCAGAATACTATGTGGGAAATCATGTTCCTTTCTCTATTGCAAATATCGGACGCCATATTTTATATTGGTTTCCTCCACGCACTAGGGTAGCAACAGATGTAGATACGATACTTCCAAGAGTCTGGTATTTTGACGCTTTCTTGAATTTTCCAAAAGAATGAAGGCTTCAAGTACAATTTTTGGATACTGGACACCGATTGCTTTTATGTCTCACAGCGAAATAAACAGTCAGATATGTTTTTACTTAATTCTGAAGCTTGATTTGTAGCTCTTCTGAGCAACTAATTTTTTTTGCATGAAATGGAAAATATTTTTCACATTAAACACATGTGTAACCCTATGTGTACAGCTCATAAGGTGGAATTTTTACTCCACTTATTCCTAACTATATCGGTTTTTCGTTACCCGGTATTTCTTCAACCTCTCCAATAGAAAAAAAAACTAATTCTCCTTGAACACGGTTAGTTGACCGACTCAAAAATTGATTTTTTAAATTTGTAGGCAATTAATTATGCCTTTTCGAATTCACCCCTCATTGATACCAAAACAATTGAATACCACTTTCCACTCGGGTATTACCTGAGTTCCACGTTTGTAATAATCCCGGCTGTGTAATACTTTTTCTCCGATCTTCGAGCTAGGCCCTTTGAATACGAAAAAATAATTATTTCAACAAGGTTTATATATTTTGGGTTCTTTACAGTGGCTTATGCTCGGTGATTTCCCTGAGCTCAAACAACGTTGAAAACAGGGCGTGTACACAGACGACAAAGCATCACACTGTTTTTTATAAGATAAAGTAACTCTCATCCCCTCAGTGGAGTGTAATTACCAAATCACCTTCTCGAATCATAAAAATTATATTATTCCGAAAACTTCCGGAGTAGGACTATGGATTGTAACACTCGTAAACTCTTGCTCTGCACGTATTTTTCAGGACAGTTTTGATTCGTTTTATAGCTCGTGGCCGTTGTTCAAATTTGGTTAGTTCGTGGATTCGAACAGCGGGAAAAAATTGTTGTTATGTAATTCTGCAGTGGATTGAATTCGGCGTTTTCCCTGAACTCAAAACAATGGAAAACTGAAATTTACACCTTGAAGTGATGTTAACCTATGCGTCAGTTGTTTGTATTAGGCGTTTTCCCTGAACTCAAGCAACTGAAAACATAACTTAACAATTATCCGGGCGACAAATCTGTAAACTACTTGTGAATGATTTCCCTTGGCAATACACCTGCAAGAGCTTAAATAATGATTTTTCCCGCAAGAACACCAATGTTTGTTTCAGAAAAAAAATATTTCAGATTACCCAACTTGGTAGTCGAAATATATCATATAGATTTGACCTTAACCTCAAACCACATATTACTAGGGTTTCAATATTATCCTGAGCTGAACTGGGTAGATAACAAAAGAAAAAGCAATATAAGGGGAATTACTTATGAAATTATCAAGCAAATCAAACAGTCGACCGATTTCAAGAGAATTTCGGTTGTATCGTTAAAAAATTAAATAACCCAATATTCACAATGTAGTCTTCTGACCAAATTAAACTTCACGGCAATCGATCGAACAGATGAAATAATATTGATGCAGAAATAATATTCGGATTCAACGGTAATTGATTGAACAAAGGAAAAAGTAATAATACAGAAATAATATTTAAATTCCACGGTAAATAATTGAACAAAGGAAATAATAATAATGCATAACTAATATTTAAATTCCACGGCGAGTAATTGAACAAACGGAATAATAACAATTCAGAAATAATAGTTAACTTTCACGGTGAATAATTGAACAATTGAAATAATATTAATGCAGAAATAATATTTGAATTCGACGGTAACCAGTTGAACAAAGGAAATAAGGATAATTCAGAACCAATATCTAAATGCCACGACAAATAATTGAACAAATAAAATAATAATAATGAAAAATCATATTCAAATTTCCGGGAAATAATTGAACAACTGAAATAATAATAATACAGAAATAATAAACTTTCGGGTGCTTTAGCACACGGAGGAACCGAGCTTCAATACAATTTATTCACAATTTCCCATTTACGGATACCTCAACGCTTCTTGATCAATTTCAACTCTTTAATATTCTCTGCAACACTACTCACTCTGATGAGTTACTGAAACTTACCACGATGCTACCCTCATATTTCCTTTTATAGGTATAAACTTTATTCTAAAACTAGATGAAAATGCCTACTAAGAAAGGCGCTCTGTTTGTTGCTTTTAGAGTAAGAACGGCGCACTTTTTGTTCGACAAATTGAAACTGGACCGGCAATCTGAAGGATGATTTCGTGCTTGTTACAAAAATAACACGGTTTTTCCAATCGCGATTTTGGTTTCTTTTCCAACTTTTTCAAAAACCAACCTAGGAGCTTTTCACTATTTTTATAAGATATATAAAAATATAGTTATATTTTACGCATGATTTTCACGGTAATTCCAGTAGCTTTGGGTATATACATTCATTTTTCTAGAAGAGAAAAAAACATTCTGCCAAACCGAATGAATAATAACCCCAAATAGTCAGAGACGTACCGAAGTTATGTCAAAAATGCTTCGTTACATCTGCAACGAGCGCTAATAAAGATAATCAGACTCTCTCCTCATATTTCTCAAAGAATCTGTTCAAAATTCGATATATTCCAATGTTAATTGCATCCAACAATCGAGTGTTTTTTACGACTCTGAGCAGCAGGTTAGGTCAGGCGGACAGTGGTATCCACCTTATCGTTGAATTTGCCAAAAATGTTAAAAAAAACTGTTTTTTTTTCAATTTTAACCTCTGTACTTCATGGCATGGCATGTACGGAAGCACAACGAGTTGGTTTTCACCCTGTATTTGAGCTATCGAATTAAATTTTTTATTATACGATCGCCGCTTTACCTAAATCGAGGTCACCGATTTGCAGATAGAGCGACGTTCAAGTCTCATAAAATATATCCAATTAAGTTTCGAAATATGCTTAATGTCAACTTTGGACAGAAACTTTATATGAGAAATGAAATCAAAATGGGGAATACTCATCTTTAACTCAATCTCAGAATACACTTGATTGTGGAAGATATAATCTTATTGACAAAGCGTGGCTATACTCCAATTCAGAAATACAAAAAACAATTATTTATTTACAATGCAAATTTTTTTGAATTATTGTGGTGTGTTGAAAACAATAGTCATAGGAATTCAACAAGTATTAATCATTACAAGACATAAAAAGTATACAAAAGACTCACAATTAGCTCACAATTAGTAATAAAATGTTCTGTCCATGAATCAAAAGTTATATACTTTATTGTCAAGGAAAAGGAGTAATATTTACAAAGCGTACTTGAAACTAGAACTTATATATATTATCACAGAATAGAACAGAAACAGACAATAATACATATAGATATATAAAGAAATAAAATGATGTATAGGTAGATATACAGACGAAGACAGATATTGTGCCATTAAAAACATTTACCATTATCATAGAACTCCTGTAGGCCATAGTATAATTTGAGTAAAAGTATTTTTTGACTTTCTTCCGAAAGGGAGCTGGTGTCCAGGGATTTCTTTCAAAGTTGTAGGCACTTTGTTTTATTTTGTTTTCAGTTTCGTACATTATTGAATGTTCTGTCTGCTCTGACCTGAGGAGTATTATGCATTTTTGCTGTATGTTCAGTATCAATTATGTTCGATCTATGTTTGTGTATTGAACAGGTGGTTTTCAGTATGAAGATATAGATTGAAGTTAGGATTTTGTGTTCAATAAACAAAGGTTTACAGTGGGCAGTATATTCAGCTCGTGATATAAATCTCATTGCTCGTTTTCGAGAAACAAATATTGAATCGAACATATATTTAGTGCAGTAACCCCAGGAAGCTATATGATATCTGAGCTCTGATTCAGCAAAAGAAAAATCTGTCACCCTACCCATCAATAAACCAATTTCTTTGGATACCATTCTTGCTGAATAGGAACCTGAATCTACTTTCCTTCTTAGGTTGTAAATATGGCTAGATAATTTCAGACTGTCATCTATTTCAATGCCAAGAAACTTAGTGGAAGGTCTAATCACAATTGGATTCAAACCTAACATATGAATCATAGGGGAATTTGAAAGTTAGAAGGCTGTTTCTTCTTATTGAAGCAGAGGTGGTTTGCGTCACACCCGTTTTTGACCTCACTTAAATCATGTTCGAGGTTTGCTTTTGGGGAGTTGATATTTGATCCTTTCCACATCAATGTCGTATCAACAACAAACGTAGTGAACTTTCGCTGGATATTTATACTGGCTAAATCATTGAGGTAAATTGGGAACAATATTGGGCCGAGTACTGACCCTTGTGGCACCCCACATTTGATAGTAGCGGGGCTTGAGCTACCGTCTTGCATCTTCACAATTTGTTTTCTATCTGATAAGTACGACTCGAACCATTTGTGACTGTTATTTCTGAACCCGTGATGCCAAAGCTTCTGGAGCAATATTCCGTGGCACACACAGTCAAATTCCTTCGAAAAGTTAGAGAATTGCTGAGCCCTCATTCATACCCACGTAAACGCCTTCCAAGAAGTGGAACATGGCATCGTTTGTATTTTAATTATTTTGGAATATGAACTGCGTTGTGTTCAGAAAATTATGTTTTTCAAGAAACTGCAACATCCTTTTCTCATTCTCTATAACCTTTGAGAGTACGGATAGTAAAGGGATTGGGCGGAAATTTGATGGGACTGCTGTTTTCAGGCATGATGTGAAAACACCAATGGCAAAGGAAATGTTCATAGCTTCAGCTAGGACTACCAGGGCTTCTTTTGTTAGGTTTTTGAAAAATACATAGTGGGATATCATCAATACCAGAACTTATTTTATTTTTAATTTCAATAAATATTTCGTGTAGCTCAATGGAGTTGGTAGGATATATGAGTGGAAGGTCTCGTTTACAAATTTATCTTCAGTATAACTCATTAGATGTATACTTGTAGCAGTATTTGAGGCAAGGGAAGCTTCAATGGTGCAGTTGTAATAATTTATTGTATTGGGGTCCACACTAGGCAGCGGTGACAGTCCTGCCAGTCAATGTATGAACTATTACCCAGCTTACTTTCATTTTTTCATTTTTGCCTTGGTCAACCTTTTTTTTTATAATACCAATCCTTCGCTAGTTTTATAACACGTACCTATATTTTTTTCAAATTGGCGTAGTATGCTGAGAAAAGAAGGCTATCTCTACATTTCTCAATTACCTGCAGGGATCGCAAGTTATTTGCAGATATTCGAATTCCAGATGTTACCCAGGGCCCAGTTTTTTTTCCTCCTTTTTTTTAGAGGAAAATATTGATTGGAACCCGCCTCTAGAGTAATCTGGAAGGATTTTAAAGTTTCTGGAGGAGATAATACCCCACATCAATTGATCGACTTGCAATAGTAGTCGAATCATTAAAAGTTCTTTTTCACTATAAATCCTCCCAAGCCTAACTTATTTTTTTTCAACCGCGTCTATTCTGTAAGAAGTCAGAATTGCTCTCTGGTCTGGAAAACCTATAGGAGTTACTGATGAATTAGTCTTGTGATCGCTGAAGTTCCAACATACATAGTCTAGGAAAGTACTTGAGTTCCGGGTTATTCTGGTTGGGTCGCCAACCATCATTGTCAAGTTAAATGTGGAGAGAAGTTGGCACAATTTCATAGTACTTGGTGATTCCTGGTTAATATAATCAATATTGAAATCAGCTGCTACTATAATTTCCGCATCTACTGATATTTGCGTCAACAGATTTTGAAAGTTATCAAAGAATATTTGAGGGTCGGAGTTTGGAATTCTGTATATGCAAAGAATATAAAGATTATTATTTTTATAATATGCTGGGGAATTGCATTTTGAGATATGTTGCAAATAATTTTTTTTCACAATTCTTCATGAATCAAAGTCATAGATACCCCCACATCCATTTTCTTTCTAGACTAGTTTGCTGCTACTAGATATTTCGGGAGATAACAGGGCTCATCTACATAGAGCCAGTGTCAGTAGAATTATTTCAGGATCATTGTGATCATTGATTAATATGGACAGGTCATCAATAGGATTAAAGCAAATGACTTTCGAATAATAATATGCAATAATGTTTGTATATCCTTCAACCTGATATTCATCTATATCACTGACTAAATAATGAGTACAAACTATTATCAATGCAGCCTATATTTTTCACAAAGCTATTTTACTTCAGTATTAATGCATGTATTCAAATTAAACGGGAACTATTACAATGAACACGAATTTGACTTTCACATCAAGTACATTTTCATATTATCCCATGTGCACCATCGTGCTCACCATTTCTGTTGTATGTCTCAAAAATTATAGGCAATCGGAATTTGTTCAATAAGTTTCAGGAGTAGCAAACAATTTCCGAAAAACGATAAAAAAACAAAGTAATCCGGGTTGTAAGAACGGATTCTTCTCTCAATTATAAAGTTGGGATTGAAATCCAGTTCGGAGATTCCCGCGAAGTAGAAAATGCAATGAAAAGCTCTGGATTATGGAAAGCTACTAAGAAATTACGAAAAGAATCCGAACGAATGGGCTTGAAAGGGTAGCGTTAAGAGATTAAACACTGCTTTCGAGAAAACACGAATATTCTATTGAAAAAATGTTCTCATTAGTTTGAGAACCCTTCATAATCCTTGGTGCTCGTGCGAGGAAAAGTGGCATGTAAGATTTTTTTTGAATTATATTTCCCGGAAAGATTTAATATATAATCGGTGGTATTTTCAGTAGGATATTTTTCGGAACAGGAATAAAATCACTTCGACTTTGAGATACTTCCTGATATAATATTACATAGAGAATGTCATGAAAACTATGAGGTTTTTTTAAGTAAACAAATGACACTCTCTTCACTCAATGATTTTCACTGAACTGGGTTCACAAAACCATGACACGTGTTTAGTTTCACAATAGCTTTTTCAAGTGCAGTGTGAGTGTGTTTTGTTAACTTTAATATGGATTTTCATCGAGTATCGGTAATGAATATCATAAGAAATATAGTTCCATGGAAAAGGCCGAGATCTAGCATGGAACAATTTTATTGTCACACAAATTTTAATCTCATCTCTTAAATGAGTCCGACTTCCGACTGAAATTAGAATACAGTTGAGTCAATGATACGCAAAAATCAACAACAACGCATTAGAAGAAGCACGTGAAACATCAATGAACAATAGTTAGCCTATAAACCTAATGAATAAAATAATGAAACAACTCACTTTCTTATTATACAATACAACAAAACGATCCAACAATACCACCCCACCAAAAAACTCTACAACAATACCATTCATCCCTGACTTATCCGAAAACATTAAAAACATTTAAAAAAATATGATATTCACACATGCGTCGAATCCCACAACCTAATGAAACAACTATATTACCCATTAAATAGTAAAGTCCCCAAAATGAAGAAGTCAAACCTCATATATAGCATCCCATGCAAATACTGCAATATGGAATATATTGGTATGATATTGCAACTGTAAGAAAATAGAATTATTGGTCATAAATATATGAAAAGTTCAAGTACCGCCCTATACCAACATATCATTACCGATGATCACAACCCAGATTTCACTAATACTAAAATTATAGCCTATGAAAACAACAAAGAAAAATAATAAATAAAATATATATATATATATATATATATATATATATATATATATATATATATATATATATATATATATATATATATATATATATATATATATATATAAAATGCCAGTTCGCTATAACAAAGAACAACATTAATAACCTTAGCTAAATTTATCAAACTATCATTTAAATGGTTAACAATAAATCACAAGCAGTTAGAAACATGCCTGTCTAGTATCTTCCCACAAAACACATCTACTACTGATGTAGCCCCTATCTACCCTAACATTACAAAATATTCAACCAAACCAACACAAAGCATACCAAAAACATTGATATAAAACGAAATCCCCAAACGTGTCACTGAACTCCTCCATCACGGATTGGTCCATTATTTTAAAACAAGAAAACACTGTCCATGACACCTAGAGCTGTATTCACAAATATTATTCCTCACAAACAACAAAACAAAGGCCGTTCAAAAGTTTATAAAACATAAAAAGAATATGAAACCCCCTATTAACAAGTGCAATGTTTGCCAAGGTATGTAACTATTCTACCTTCAATGTAACCCAAACATAACCCCCATACGAATCTTTGATTATAATAAAGCCTGATTCTACTCCCCTTTTTCAGCACCAAACATTATACTTTCCCCAATGTATCTATAAATAATGAAAATGAAGAAAAAAATACTGAAGAAGCCCCTGGCCAGGGGCAAAACGTCTAACTAATACCTTGGTTTCAATTTATGAATCCAAATCCCAAAAACCTCCAAACTAAATATATACCCCAGGATTCAAGAACTCACAAATATAATTTAAAAAAAACTATGAATAAAGTGACAAATTATTGAATAATATTGGAGAAAAAACCATCCTCAAGCGGGATTCGAACCCACGACCTCCAAATGTCTAGTCAGATGCTCTAACCAATTGAGCTATTGAAGACATGTACGCCCTCATATTTGTAAATCGCTTTTTCCCATAATCTAATATTACTGTTAGGAAGGTAGAGAAGATTTCGAGTACTCATCAGTGGTTGGAGATCACCTTCCCAACCCTCGATTGGAACTGTCACGTCGAGGGTGAAACGTTAATTGTTCTGGATGGCCACTGATAAGTACTCGATATCTTCTCTAGCTTCCTAACAGTAACATTAAATTATGGGAAAAAGCGATTCACAAATATGCGGGCGTACCTATGTCTTCAATAACTCAGTTGGTTAGAGCATCTGATTAGAGATTTAGAGGTCGTGGATTCGAATTCAGCTCGAGGTTTTTTATTTTATTTAATATAATAATTTATCCAATATGCCACAATTTTTCTTTTCATGTATTTTTTACAGACGCAATTTCCCACTTCATATTATGTATTTGGATAAATCTCATCAGTGGTTGGAGATCACCTTCCTGAACCTTGATTGATGGTGATCTTAGGGTGGAAGGTTAATTTGTATTGATGGCCACTGATACGTACTCGAGATCTTTCCTACCTTCCTAACAGTAATTATAGGAAAAAGCACAAATATGCAGGCGTACCCATGTCTTCAATAGCTGAGTTGATTAGAGCATCTGACTAGAGATTCAGAGGTCGTGGGTTCGAATCTTGCTTGAGGATGGTTTTTTCTTAAATTTAATTTAATAATTTGTCCGATGTAGCAAATTGTTTTCTTTCATATGTATATATATATATATATATATATATATATATATATATATATATATATATATATATATATATATATATATATATATATATATATATATATATAACAAATGTCCTATGAGACATATCAAATACCTTCAATGCTCATTACACCAATGCCGGGACAGAATAAGCCAAAAAAATATAAAAAAATGCCGGATATAAAGAAAATTAGAAAACTAATAATGCATCACTCTTCCTTTTTCCAACTGATGATAAATGAGTTGAACATGTAATGTCGGAACTGAAGAATAAGGTTGAAGTTTTCTGGAGCTGGGTGCAGGTAACGTGATGGCAGTTGTGGAAGTGGAAGTATTTCGTGCAAAATTATTTTTATTTTGAAAATCGCAGCAGAGAGCTTTCGACTAGCTATCTTCAGTGCTCACCTGCAAGTACGTAATACCTAGATGAATTTTATACGAAATATTTTTGACAATTTGAATGATGAAGGTTTTGAGGTTACTTCCTCGTCAGGTTTCACAAGAAGTCCATCAAATCTGTTTCCAGTTTATATAAAAGTATTAAGTACAGATAACATGGTAGAATATTTCCTAACTCACACTACACCAACATTTAACATATGAACGTTATTTTAAATAATATTTTACCATGTTATCTGTACTCAATGTTCTCTCTTCTTTTATATAAACTGGAAAAAAGTTTGGGTGGACTTCTTGTAAAACATGACGAGTAAGTATCCTCAAAATCTTTATCATTCAAATTGTCAAAAATATTTCGTATCAAATTTATCTAGGTATTACCTACTTGCAGGTAGGCACTGAAGATGACTAGTATCTAGTCGAAAACGCTCTGCTACGATTTTCAAAATAAAAATAATTTTGCATGAAATACAAAATTCTTTCGCTCTTGCTGAAGAATAAGGAATCGGCCGGATAGTTTCAAAGAAGAAAAACTAAAAAATATTTCAGATCACATCACTTCTCCAATTGTTTATATAATAAATAAGTAATTTGTCACTGGTATATTTCCTTCTATACTTAAAGTATCTACAGTCATACCGATATACATGAATGGCAGTAGAACCGCAATGTCCAATTATCGCCCTACAGCAAAATATTTGAGAAAACAATGAAAAAAAGTTAAATTCATTCATCGAAAAACACAACATTCTCTTGGCAACAAAACAACAAAAATTTATCGTGCCATAGTTGCAAAGCCTTTGATGCTATCGATCACTCTGCCCTCCTAGAAGTCTGGCAGCAACTGGAAACAAATTAAAATAACTTCCCGCGCATGGCTGAATCAAAGATTATTCTCCATGAACTTTAAAAAATCATTTACTAACATTTGAAGCAACAAAACAGGTCTTCCGCACTTCAGTCAAATTACACTCAATCATAACTATACCATAATGTTGGCAGATGAAATCAAATACCTTGGAATTATAATTGATAAACATTTCGGAAGGAAAACGCATGTAGACTATCTGAATTTCATACAGATTCAAAAAACTTCGTTAATATTCGATAGAAAACAATTTGAAATAAGGGTAATTCCGGGGGAGATGTCCTCACTAACTGTAAGGACCTTGAAAAAGGTAACATTCTCTTATGAACATCCTGTTCATATTTTCAACCAAATTAGTTTGGAAGCCTATTCTCGACAAACCATGAGGAATAAAACAACAATTGAAATGATTGATTTGTTGAAAATATAAACAGCATGTACATAAAATCAGATGATTCTAACTTTTTTAATCTTTGCCAAGTGAGATAGCTTCTTGAAAATGTGTTTTCCATTTCTTCCGGTCTTCCTGATGATCATGAAAGCGTGAAATAGATTTTCGTCGACAAAAATGTATTGAAGACCTAGTGAATGCGAAGCCATATGATGCCACGAGAAGTCAGACATACTCTATATATGTATCAAATTCGACCTCATATTTTTGGAAAACACAATAACACCTTTCAATTCTCAAACTACTCTGGAAAATAATTTCAAATAGAATAATTTTTTTTTCAAAACAAACTTTTATTCAAATGCACTTGAAGATAAAAAATTATTGCTTTGGATGTGTGACGTAGGTAGGTTATTCCATGAGTTATAGATTCGAAATCTTGTCGCAAAAAGTTTTCAGTTCGAATACAAAAGCGACAAGCTTTTGTATCTATAACTCAAGGAATGACATACGTCACAAATCCAAAGCAATTATTCTTTACAATTTAGCGCATTTGAATGAAAACTTTTCACAGCATCATTATTATGAGGCGTTTTTCCTGTGAGTTCTGAGCTATCTAATTCTTCAATGAGAAAACCATCTAAAGATTAACTCGTCCGCCATTCTGGAGCTGCCATTTTCAATTCATTAATTTTGACAAGAAATCAATACCCTCCGAAACCAAAACACCGACATACCAATTTTGAATAAAAACGGTCCATAAACACAAATCTCGTCCGTCATATCAGAGCCGCCCTCTAGAATTTACGAATTTTGACAAAAAATTCATAACTCCGACCAAAACACACATCCAATTTTAATAAACGGCCATAAACAAATCGTCGCCATCTTGGAGCCGCACTTTTCTTATGAATTTTGACAAAAAATTCATAATAATCGACCCCGAAAACTCCCACGTACCAATTTTGAATCGCATCGGACCATAAATAGAAATTTCGTCCGCCATCTTGGAGCCGCCATTTTATTTGTTCTCTAACAGAAAGCTTGTAAAATATATCCACGTTGGATTCGCTATACCCTTGGGCTCATCATGGCTGACTGTAAATTGATAAAAAGAGAACATTTAAAATCCAGTTGATGAGGATAAAACTAGAGTACTATTTAGCTGCTCTTCAAAGCACAAAAAAAGTGTTACTATATCTCAAAAAAAAATTGTTATGCTCATAAAATGACCAAGTTGAATGTCCGTTGCCCAACCTCTTGATGAGCGGCTTCAACTCACATTATAAGAAAATGATAATAAGCAGAGAGACAAAATGTCTCATTTCTAAGTCCTCACAACTTCGAAGTTATAATTCAGGTCGTAAAAAAGACCAAAATTCATCGACTTCATAGGCAGAATGAATAGTGGAGAATCATTCGTCCTTTATTTTAACTATACCTAATAAAACTGAGTTTAAGTTAATCAGCTGGAATTTTACCTGATCTTCACCAGCAAAAAAAAAGTATTACTTCAAATACGTTCATATGTCTTACGTCAATGTTTCGAATGATTTCTGCTGAGTACTCTCTTTTGGAAATCATTCTTCTTTGCCTCATTCATCTTCATAGGTTCTTGATTAAGACTGGAATAGAAAATCGAATAACTAGCTGAATAAAAATGCAAATTATCAATTTCAGATTTTTTTTTTTTAGTTAGGGTCTTTTCAGAAAATCTATCAGATGTAGTTCAATGTCAAGCTTGGCTATAGCCAGGGAAGTAGTTTTTTTCTGTTAGACATTCACAAAAAATAACTTCATTTTGATGGTGGATTTTTCAATTCACAGAAAAATCTTTCTATTCAAAGTCAATTGAGAATGTTTCTCTTTTCAACATAAATACTCCACAAGAGGTTATCTTGACGTTGGAAGATAGTGACTAAAGTTTATCTTCCAGTCGCAGATGATTCCACATTTGATTTTATGATCATGAGGTTCATATTTTCAACAATCAACCTATCATACCCCATGACAGGTTTAAATGTCAAACAACACTAATTTCAAAGTTTCTCTCCAAAAGAAATGATTTTAACTTTTTCCATCTTTGCAAAATGGGATTGCTTCTTGGAAATATGTTTCCATTTCTTCCGGTCTTCCTGATGATCGTTGAAGCGTGAAATAGATTTTCGTCGACAGAAATGTATAGAAGACCTAGTGAATGCGAATCCTCTCTTGCGACAATGTTACGAATGATTTCTGGTGAGTACTCTTTTTGGAAAACATTTTTCTTTGCCTCCTCCATCTTTATGAGTTACCAATTAAGACTGGAATCTAAAATCAAATAACTATCTGAATAAATGCAAATTTTCAATTTCAGATATTACTTGAGTTAGGGTCTTTTCAGATTAACTATCAGATGTAGTTCGATGTACAGCGTGGCTTTAGCCGGGGAAGTAGTTGTTTCCTGATGGACATTCACAAAAAATAACTTAATTTTTATCGTGGATTTTTCAATTCGCAGACAAATCTTTCTATTCGATATTTAATTGAGAATATTCCCCCTTCCAACATGAATACCCCTCAAGAGGTTATCTTGACGATGGAAGATAGTGACTAAAGTTTAACTTTCAGTCGCAGATGATTCCACACGCTGTTCATATCTTCAACAAATCAATCTATCATACCCCATGATTAAATATCAAAAAACACTAATTTCAAAGGGTCTCTCAAAAGAAATTATTCTAACTTTTTCGATCTTTGCAAAATGAGATTGGTTCTTGAAAATGTGTTTTCCATTTCTTCCGGTCTTCTTGATGATCGTGGAAGCGTGAAATATATTTTCGTCGACAAAAATGTATTGAAGACCTAGTGAATGCGATGCTTCTCTTGCGTCAGTGTTACGGATTATTTCTGGTGAGTACTCGCTTTTGGAAAATATACTTCTCTGCCTCATTCACGTTTATGAGTTCTCAATTAAGACTGGAATATAAAATCAAATAACTATCTAAATGGAAATGCCAATTTTCAATTTTAGATTTTTTCTTTTGAGTTGGGGTCTTTTCAGAATATCTATCAGATGTAGTTCAATGTCCAGCGTGTCTTTAGCCAAGGAATCAGTTGTTCTGTTAGACATTCACAAAAAATCACTTCATTTTCATTGTGGATTTTTCAATTCACAGAAAAATCTTTCCAACAATTGAAATATTAAACAAAAGTCTTATGATCGTAGTTAGGAAATTTTAATATTGAGTCAGTTCAAATATAAGCTATGTTAATGAAATCAAAAAAATACGTTTGGCTATCTCAGCCGGAATGCCCGGGAGTGATAGCCATAGGATTCGGGATTGCCAGTGCCCTTCTTCCTTTTCCCTAACCCTTCGCATCATTGAAATCCTTCTTCTTTTTGTTTCCCCAGTTGGAGCACATGTCTTCAAACTCCGTGGAATTTTCATGCACCCAGAGCAGACAAAATACACATTGCAGCCAGTCTTCGTCAAGCTGTGATTTCTAGAAGTGTCACAAAGGGGGTCGGGAATTACTTCGCAACTGCTATCTGATATTCTACGAATGGCTTTCCATTTCTTAATACTTTATTTTCCGTAGATCAAACAGTACTTCTTTCTGGTTCAATTTCCTTTTTTTTTCTTAGAATTCCCCTTTGTTTCAGCCTCTTCTTTCTTTCAATTTTCTCTTTCTAATATTTTCTTCAGATGTCGGAAAAATGATCACCTGTTGAGCACGTTTACGGACTTCAATAAGTTTTTTAGGTAGTGGTGATATTTCTTTAAGTACTGTTGTCAGTGTAGATAATTGAGTGTTTTATGAACCTCATGGTCCTCCAACAATCTTTATATTCAACAAGTGCTTCAATGTTACCACTGGAGGCGTACTCACATATGGCTCCTGGATTTGATGGATAAACTCCTCCAACTCTAGAACCAGATGTTGCGTTTTCACTTGTAGCTGCTTTATCCCAGCCTTGATTCAGCAAGAAGCCAAATTGAAGTCTAGATAGATGGTGCCCCGGATGTTTTTTCATCCATAGCCAACATGATTCATAAAAATAAGTGTCAAGAGATTCAAAGACAGCAACGTCTAGCGGCTGCAGATAATGCGATGTATGGTACCATTTTTGCTCACAAATTCCAGCATTGCGACAGAATTTCAATGGGTGGAGTGATCATCGAGCAAAAAAGCACTTTTCCTGCAAGTTTTCTGAGCAAAAAATGCGTTTGCATCCATTTCGTTTCTGTGAATTCCAAACTAATGAATAATAGTATTCTCCTGACTAAATAATAGTATTCTTCTGAATGGAAATATATCGTCGTCAGTTATGTTCAAAGAAAAAAAAATTTTTTCGTTTTGTGCTATAATTCTGCCAGGTTTGGAAACTTCAAGATCTTGAATAGCTTAACTATTTCGAATAGCAATTTAATTTGGAAATTATATTGACTGAGAAAAATGTACTAATTATGCAATATGGGATGATACTCTTTTGGAAGTAGCCATTTTACTATTATTTATTTCTTATGTGTAAATGAACGTTATTTGAAACATTCAGCCGATGTTTCCATTGTGGAAGTATGAACTTTATTTTTCATTTTCTTCTAATAAACCGATATAGACTAGTATCTTCTATACTTATAATATCTCAACTCCTCGTGTGAAGTAAAGTCACACTTTCTGTTTCTTTCCCAAAAGAATAAAATGTTTATTGCATATAATATTCACATATTATACGGACAGCTGCTGTCAGCAGGGTATGTCTCGTTATAATTCTTCATACAAAAATCAGCTTCATTTCGGGCTCCGTTGAATCCATCCAAAAACTAGGGTCAGAAAAATCTTAAATGTCTGTGAATCTATATGCTTCTCTTAACATGAAAGTATGGATTTCTTCGACATCGGTTACCGTCAGGGTTAATTTTTCTAACTTGCTCCGTTCAAAATACGTGAAAACATTCTGATTTGGGCCTCCCTTGGGCCTCAGAGCCCTTCAGAAACGGTAACGCACGCCCTACTACTGAGCGTCGCGTATGTCTCTAAATTCCAGTGAACGGACTAAAATATATCGGTAAACATTCACGTAGGAAACATAAAATAACATTCTTATTCGGAAATACCAGAATGCAACTTTGTTTATTGATTTAGATTCTTTATACCCAACTTTTTGTCTCACGGTGTCGCGACACGTACTCTTTACCTCGTATTATCAAACTTCAGTTCTTATTTGAACTTCTAAATTATTCCCTAAGAATTTTCAATCAACGAACGTTCGTGGTTACCGCTCAAACCCCATCGCCAGACTGTGGTTTTTCACGCGCTAAAATCTCCCCAAGCTTTCCAAATAAATTTAGTAACGCTAGTATACGAAACCTCATTGGTTGATAGCTTTGTACCCACGCAATTTTTGCCTACGGAGTAGCGTGCCTTCGTCAGCAAAAGCCCCTATTGGAGAAATATCTCGAAATCAACAAGCCGTTGTTTTCGCTCCCAGACATAAACAAATATTTTTTTTTGCCACATACAAAGTTGCAATTGAAATACATTTAATGGTCATAACGAATATCTGGTCCATTTGTACGTCTTGGCAGTGGTTGCATATATTCAGGAAATGTTTTAAATACATTTCTAGAGCAGTCTCCACTAGATTGTTCCACGTTTTTTTTAGTAAGAATAAGAAAATTCGGCCCCAAAGTTCTGAATGAATTTGTGGAACTCAGTACTTCCAATTCAAAACGTACACAGGACGTCCTGATTTTGTGATTTCGAGTTTTTTCAAACTAAATGAACCTTCATTTTTGGTTAGTTTATATTCTATTTCTTCTGTGAGTATGAATTCGTATTATCTTCTTGTTCTGACAACACTTAAGTTCAATGAAAATTCATAGATATCATTCGAGGGCAAAGAGTTTCAGATTTACTTAAAATTATAAAATACATACCAGAGGAGACTTGAACTAACTACCACCGTGACGTTTGCAATGATACGACAAAATGAAATTCAATGAAGCAAACGGGTAAAAAAAATTTATTGAATAAAGTGCAAGAAAACGAAAGCAAATAGCAAAACAATAAAAGATTGATGTGTTGAAATGATGACTTCGAAAATTTCAACACTAATCATTGCGGCATCCGGAAAAGTCGAATTTGAGTTTTTTAGTAGATAATAATATCTCGATTTTTTGAGAGGTAGTCACAATTGGCAAACAAAGGAATTGGATATTTTCGAGGTCGGCATCCTGCAAAGTTAGCATTCTGAGAGTCCTTTCAGACTATGCGGAACGCGGCTATGTCAAACTACAATTTTTGAGCCAATCACTGCACACCATTTGATATTTGGAATGTTATAATTGGCTATTTCTCTTCGGCTAGAGATTCCCTCCTCACACTGAGATAACATTATCATGGATATTATTATGGCAAAATGTGCACTGAATACAATTATCGCGTACTTTTGTCAATACCACTGATATTTGATGTTCGATTCCAGAATAAACAATTGAATTTCAGAATAAATACTTATCACGGGGGTTTGTAGTATATATCGTTTTCTTTGAGTAAGTAGGTATAGGCTGGACAGAGATACTTGGTTTTACCATCAACAAGAAGTAAAAAGTAATGTTTATGTTTTCTCCGTATTAGGAATGAAAATGATCTTTTAAGTGTTTCCACTCAGAATATCGAATAAAACAATATACATTTATTATCCACGATTCCAATCCAACTATAACAAATTTGTATTTTATCACGTGACCACAATGTCTTACATTCAATCAGTGTTTGGAATAAAGTATATATTTGGGTTTTGTGGCCATTAGAAGATTACGATCAAACTTTTTCAATATTCTTTTCATTGTGATATCAATTCCAATTTCAATTAGTTTGCCAACAAAATCATTAACTTTGAGCAGTTTCTTCTTGAATTTCTCATTTTCCACAAACTTTAGACAGGTGAACCCTTTCAAAGTAATACTTACGTCATGATGAGAATTGCTGTTGACGAAAACTCTAATTGAAACTTCGGATATTGAATTTTAATCACACGTTCTGATATAAGCGACTCATCGGAAAATACGTTCGGCAGAGATGGAATATATGTCTGGAGATTTTATTATTTCACTGCTTTTGGCACTCGAATCATTCGAAGTATATATTGTCTGGAAGGTTTTGATGAAAAAAGAGCATTTTTCGATTCAAAATTGTGGGAGTTGGTTTCGATAAGTGGTGATTCATATTTTTGCATCATTGGAAGACGGCGACTTCTGCTATATAGACTAGGAGGAATCGGCGCATGAGTACCGAAAACTATTCCACCTCAATTTTTTGATGCGATCCTCTTCAAATTGCCCTACTGATGATATAAATGCATGTTGCCATGGGGCAACCCCGTGCCATATTGTTTAAACCGAAATTGTTTAAACAATTGCAAGGAATTGTTATTTTTCAACCGAACAATTTTTTTTTATATTATTTATTGCAATACAAATCAAAAAGGTCGCATGACTTTTCACGATAAAGTTAATATTTTTAGAGATAAGAATTTTTAAAGGTTCGAAAAATCTCAAATTTGGGTACTTTTGACCCATACAAAATATATATAATTAAAAAATTACATTTTTTTTCAATTCTTTATACAATAGTTGATAATATTCCTAATAGATATTTAAAAAGATGTCATTGTTTATACCTGTTTTTTTATTGTTAATTTCGCGCGCTCACAAGTATGCGTCGCTTACCTTTAAGTATCGCCGTCTCTCTCTGACTCATGCGCTGCATCGGCCTCTCTGTGTCCCGAATTATTATTTATCATTTATCTTAAAAACTATTAACTTTATCGAGATTGTTAAGGAGAGCAATGTTATTAATAATGAAATTGTCTACAATTTATTTCGAACACAATTTTTTCTGGAATCAATTTTACAAAAGTTATTTGAGCATGAATCGGAACATGCAATTAAAATTACTTTTTTATCAGTTTATATTACTTTTTTGTTATTGTCATAGTAATTTATGCATTTATATTAACAATAATAAGATATAATGATATTTGAACATTTTTTGGAATCACAAATAAATACAAATAATAAAAAGATTTTGGTACGCACTTAAATGTTTTGAAAAAACATTCAAATGAATTGAAAAATAATAAAATAAAAAATACTTATATGGTCATGTTAATGAAAATATTCCTTTTTTTCTCTTTTTTATTTTTTCAAGGTTACTCTCTGTATAAAACTTCAAGATCTTTGTTTGTTCTTGTGACAAAATTGTTGATTATATAGAGCACTAGCTGACCCGACAGACCTTGTCCTCTCCAAATTTCTATGTTCCCTAAAATTTTTTTAAATATCTATTGAGAATATTATTGACTATTGTATAAAGAATTGAAAAAAAATATTATTTATATTTTTTATTTTTATATATTTTTCATGGGTCAAAAGTACCCAAATTTGAGATTTTTCGAACCTTTAAAAATTCATATCTCTAAAAATATTAACTTTATCGTGAAAAGTCATACGACCTCTTTGATTCGTATTTCATTAAAAAATATAAAAAAAATTAGTCCGGTTGAAAAATAACAATTGCTTGCAATTGTTCAAACAATTTCGGTTTAAACAATATGGCACGGGGTTGCCCCATGGCAACATGCATTTATATCATCAGTAGGGCAATTTGAAGAGGATCGCATAAAAAAATTGAGGTGGAATAGTTTTCGGTACTCATGCGCCGATTCCTCCCAGTCTAATAACAGTTGGCAAGGAGATTTGGTCCACGCTACTAGCGTTTAATGACTGTGTAAGAGTTCACGAACGGGTGCTTGTCAAAATTTGGAACCTGCATGAAGATATTATTTCTAAACTACAGCAGTATAGAGCCAAAATGGCCTTTTTCTAATTTTGATGAAAATGGCATCAAATTTGTAATCTTTTCGAAGGAATGCCTATATTTTCAGATTTTTGGAATATACGAACGAATTTATACCCAACCATGTCAGTAAATTACATTTTTTCTCAATAATAATTTTGAAATTGATTATTTCATTTTTCATCAAAGTATGTTGTGACTAACAGAGAAATATTTATCATTGAAAAGAGAAACGTTCTTAATTATATATTCTATTGAAATATTTTTGTGACAATTGGAAGAAGGCCAACTTATTTGCTAAAAGTATGGCGACCCTTAAAGGGTCGAATTACATAATTAATGTAAGGCTAATGAAGGTCATAGCGCTGGCAATGGATACGTTATCGCAGGACCAAGTAGCGAACTTGTCGGATAAATGACGGTTTTCGAACGATTTTGTACACAAAAAATCTCGCGTTTTTCGATAGTTTATGAAAAATAATCTGGCAATTTTATTCATATAGTTATTTGATTTTCTAATACAGTCCTAATTAAGAAGATATATAGACGGATAAACAAAGAATACTGTTTTCTGAAAAGGAATACTCACCAAAAATCACTTGTAATAATGATGTAAGAGTGGCATCGCAATACATTTCTGTCGACGGAAGTTTATTTGACGCTTCCACGATTACCAGAAAGATCGGAAGAATTGAAAAACACGTATTTCACTTTGCAATGGTATTTATTATTGTTCAAACAATACTGAAGTCCCTCAACTGAAATCATTCTAATTTTGAGAAACGTTGAAAAAATCATCGAAGTCGAAGCTGTTTTAGAGAGTTCAGGAATAAAAACTTTCACTGGCTCGACTAATTGTTTGTAATATTATAACTACGCTAGTAGGAGCCTCATAAAAGTGTTATAATGTGAAACAGCAAAACTGATACTATAAAATCATTCAGCGGTCGCAGAAAGTTAATATATCTTTTTAATTCATTAAATTTCATTCTAAGTTTGTTAGTAAAGTAAGTAAAGTTAAAGTTTATTGACCCCCTATGCTAGTCTATAAACCAGATAGGACATGTCGTTACATGGAATGAGAGTGTGGTACAATAGTATAGTTTTCCCAATATCAATTGCAGAAGCATACAAAAAAATTGCGGCGAAATCCTGTGAGCAGCAGTGGCGGAGATAACTAATTTTAATTAGATATTTCAATATCCTAAAACGTATTTCGATCGGCACACGCCAAGACCAGAGACGATACTGTTTTTTAGTCTTTCAGAGCTATTAGAACACAAATATAACGCGTGATTTATGACCTCCCATCGTATAGACACACCTGCAAGCATTGATGTCCGACTTGATTGGCCCAGACGAATCGGTTGTAGAACAGACAGCAGTCATTCAAGTCCACGTTGACCAGCGGGCTCTTTGTGTCGACGGAGACTGTATACAAGTAGTACAGATTATTTTTCGTTCCGTTTCTTCGCATATACGCTCGTGTTAGCGAAGTGAGTTTTTATTTGCTCTCTATAGAAACAGCTTCTGCAATTGATATTGGATGGACTTACCAACCCAAGGGAAAATACATAAAAAAAGTACACATACATTGTGACTTCATTACAACTGATACATAAAAAAATATACACATACATATTAATTTAATAACAACTGATACTTAATACACCATTCACAGCCCAGATAAATAAATACGTTTGGAATTCATCGAGTGAATAAAAACATTGTGTGCTTAAGAATTATTGGTCAAATTAGATATTGTATTGACTTTCTGACTGGAAGAATGTCCAGAGAGATAGTTCAGAATTCTATCCGAATGGGAAAGTTTCATGAACCAGTTGCATTTGAATTTGCCATCATCCCTTATGACCAATAAGTCTAAAAAAGTTATATATATTTATTATCCGACTCTTCCTCCAACGCGAGCTGAATATTTAAGTTGAAATTATTGAAAATTGTTACTACTTCTTGAGACATATCAGCTGAAATATCTAGTATGCAATCATCTACATAATATGTAATGAACGTATTGTTAAACGGTAACCTAGATGATATGTTAGTGATTATATAATCCATATAGCCTATATCAATGCTCATCATTCAACATTTTTACGTATGGTGTATCCATCATAGGAAAAACTTGACTTTGAAGGAATGTTATACAGTGACCGGCAGAAAGTACGCATCATATGGGAATTTTTTTCAATATAATATTTTGACGAATGTCGATACATGCAATCGCTTCTGCATCAAAAGAAACCCCAAAACGTTTGGCGGGAAATTTAAAAAAATTTAAAATTATGTCTCAAAACACACTTATTTGGGAAAATTTTGAAAAATGTTATTTGGAAAAGTTGTTTAGAACGACATTTCATAGCTATGTACGAGTTTTAAAAAAATCTGAGATGAAAAAATAAAAATAAATTTTTGCCATAAAAAAAATTTCAATTTGGAAAAATACATTTCTGACAAAAAAACTCATTAGTAAAGCCCAAGAGTAATATTTTGAATAATATTTTGTAAAGATTCACCAGCTAATTCTATTTTATTTGAAGAAAATTTTAAATCTGGATTTGCCATGTGTTCAGCTGCTTCATAAGAGGTCACAGAAATATCTTCAGGACATTATAATCCCGATACTGTTCATTATTGACAAAGAACCATGTATCTACAGAATTTTAATATGAATTTATTATTAGAACAAAAAATTGATACAATTTTTTACATAATTACATTTTCTAATAAAATTAGAAGCTGGAATAATTATAAACCAAACAAATTAATGCATACTCGAAAGCTTGTAAATGTCCATTACTCGACGTGTCTACCCTGGCGTTCAATACATGTAGTTGTTCGGGATTTCATTTCTCTGGACACATTTCGCAGCATTTGTGGTGTAATGTTATTGATACATTGTCGTATTACTTCTTCTGAATGGTCGATATTACGAAATGGCCGATGTTTATAAACCCTACTTTCAAGGTAAACCCATAAAAAGAAATCCAAGGGCGTCAAATCTGGGGATCTTGCAGGCCACGGGTTTTCTGAATATCGTCCTATCCATTTATGAGGAAAGTGTTCGTTAAGCCACGCTCTGACTTCAAGGGTACTATGTACTGACGCTCCGTCTTGTTGGAAAAAAATATCATTCCTTCTTTGCAGCGGTAATCCATGTAAAAAATCAAAAAACACATTATTTAAAAACACTAAATAATTTCGTGAATTAAGGTTGCCCCTAAAAAAGTAAGGCCCAACGATCTGTGTATCTAATATGCCGCACCAAACATTAGTTTTGAAAAAAAATTGACTTTTTGCCTCTATCTCCCAATTTGGGTTCTCATCAGCCCACCATGTACAATTCTGGGAACTGACAGTACCGTTTGATGTAGAAGTCGCCTCATCAGTAAATCAAATGTTTGTAGGAAAATGTTGGCATTCTTCAATCATGCCTTGGAACCAAAATGAAAAATCTAAGCGTGCATCAAAATCTCTATCGAGTAAGGAGTGGATGAGTTTTGGTTTGTATGCACGAAATTTATTATTCTTCAAAATTCTTCCTATGGATTTTTCAGATATACCGGTTTGTTCCTGCCTCTCCGATAGTGCCATCCGTGGATTTTCTGTGACCGATAACAGAACATTAAAGGTACCTTCCTCATTAGTGACGGGCCTACTATGTGGAATTTTGTAACGATTTTCTACACTGCCTGTAGCTTTAAATTTGTTTAAAATACGCAACACAGTAAATCCATGGATATTCTTATTTGGATATCTAGCATTGGATATATCTGCTGCTTCTCTGGAACTATGAAAACGCTCACCACATATTAAGACGAGCTCAATTTTTTCTTGCAAACTCAGCTTTTCTTGGGGCATCTCTAATTATTGTTAACACACAACAAAATGTAACTTTTACAATGAAAAAACTATAGAATAAAGACGATAAAAACACCTGGATAAATAATAACACTACTAAATCGTTTGACAACTCTTAATAACACATTGTCATTATTAGTCAATTGTTTCATGGCCTCTTTGATCATGAGGAAATCTGTCGATGCACGCATCAACAATGATAATATTGTATGATTCCAACAATTTGCCAAAAATCAATTTATTTTTTGTTTGAATAAGAAATTCAATTTGAAATTATGTAGATACAAGGACCTTTATTGATAATGAACAGTATCGGGATCATAATGTCCTGGAGATATTTCAGTGACCTCTGATGAAGCAGCTGAATAAATGGAAATCCATAGATTTCAATTTTTCTCCGAATAAAATAGAAGTAGCTTGCGAATATTTACAAAATATCATTTAAAATATTACTGTTGGTCTTACTAATGAGTTTCTTTGTCTAAAATGTATTTTTCCAAATTGAAATTTTTATTATAGCAAAAAATTGATTTTTATTTTTTTATCTCAGATTTTTTTCAAAACTTGTGCATAGCTATGAAATGTCGTTCTAAACAACTTTTCCAAATTACATTTTTCAATATTTTCCCAAATAAGTGTGTTTTAAGACATAATTTTTAAATTTCCCGCCAACTAAGAAAAGACGAACGGCACTGTACAACGTCTTTTGGGGTTGCTTTTGATGCAGAAGCGATTGCACATATCGATATTTGTCAAAATTTATTAATAAAAGAATTTCCCATATGATGCGTACTTTCTGCCGGTCACTGTAGATGTTGATAATTTTTTCAATAATGTTTATCGCAAACTGTGTGTTTCCAGCTTTGAAAAAGGAACAAAAGTAAATTCCGAAACGTAAAAGAAATTGTTTTAATTATTTTGTCCCTATTCCCGTTAGTCCAGTTACATTAAGATTGGTGTGACGATGGATCAACCTATTACACATACTATGGGTTTTTCATTTCGTCACTTCGAGGGTCCGTAACTTAGTAACGAATTTCATACATTCCCGAGAGAAAAAGAGGAAGTACCGGGACACCCCGTATAGTAGATGTGGAATTTGATTACACTACTGCAACGAAAAGCGCAATAGCTAAATTCAATATACGAATACTAATTCCAACCATGCACATTTATATATCCTTGAAAAGGTGCTCTATAAGCGAGTATATAGAGGTTCGATATTTCCAGCAAATTAAAATGATACGTAGGTCCATTATTTGTAGCCTTTCCACCCTCTTCATTCGAATCCACACATAATTACAAACCTTTCGGCGCTATTGTGCGCATTACATCACCTACTTTGTGTCTATCATTCCGAATTAATTCACAAAGGAGCCAGACACATCCAAAGGGCAAGCACACTCGGAGCTCGAAACGGGATGATTTGATTAAAGCGAATATTTCAACTCCATCAATTGAGGCAAACGTTTATATGAAATGGAAAGTGGAGCTTTCATTGGCCGAGTAATTATTTTTCATTTTCGAGTTTCAAAATAAGATTATTCAATCAGACTCCTGGAGGTGGATGGGTGCCAAGAAAGGTGAAATAACCTTATTGTGCATTTTGAAAGGAGTACAAAAATCATGAAAGAATGATAAATTCTCATTGAAATATTATAATGCTGACCAATGCACTCATTATACAAAATTTCAACCCAGCATAACCAAGGTGAATTTTTTTTACATAGCAACCCAGGTGGGGTCTGAGGAGCCCCATAGTAAATAATAAAGAAAAACTGAATTACAAATTTTTGAAAATTGATAAATTAATATTCTCTTGAAAAATTAATAAGCTCCGAGATATTAGAAAAATTATTATTTATTATATTTAACGAATAAAAAATTCAAATTCATTCATTTTTCATTAGTAGAAAAACACATTATGTTTCATGAATGTATCTAAATAGATACAAATTATTCTTGGAGAAAAACTCATTTTCCAGATGTTGATTAAACAATGAAAATAAATCGTCTTTTCATCAACTTAACCATTCTACACAATATTTATATGGGCACAATTTTCGCAATAACTCCAAACAAATAAATAAGCCACACATTTTACAACGGTATTTCGTTTTCTACTTTTTGGACACATTTGACATCGTCCTTCTCCTCCATTATGTCCTTTTGGTTGGGGTTCTGCGGGTTCCCCAAGAATATTACGTATTACTAGGTAGGTAACCTAGTAACCAAAAAATAATTTTAATACCAGTGTGGCACAATTTTCATCCCAACTCTGACCTAGAAATTTTACATATTTGCGATGGAGGTAAAAAACTCAATCTCCTAGAAACTCTTGGAATTAACAAGGCAATCAAAAGTTCTAATTTACATTGTATCAATGAACAAATTCATTTCGATAGCCTAAAACTTTTTAACTCACTATTATTTTGATTTCCCATCTCTAGATTGAATTTCATCACACATCTATTAATACTGACCTTACTTGGTCCCAACATGTTATATCCACATGCAAGCGCGCCAACACACTGATCTACCTCATCCGCAAAACGTTCTCCCATCTATCATACTCAAGTTCCATAAAACTCTACAAAACCTACGTTCGTCCAATTATGGAGTACGCAGGTCCGGTGTGGTATCCTGTTTTGGTGCGCGATAAGAATTTGTTGGAAAACGTTCAGCGTCGAGCCACGCGTATGACTTTTGGCGAAGTGCGTCCAACCTATCCCGAAAGACTGAGGATGGCACAACTGATAGCTTTTGACCAACGTCGACTCCGTGGGGACCTCATCATATCCTTCCGTATAGCTAAGTATAACTATGCTAATCAGAAAGAACTTTTTGTTTTCAACAATGATTCACGGTTACGTGGTCATAATCTCAAATTAAAAAAGGAGAAATTTGCCACTAGGCAGAGACAACATTTTTTGGTGAATCGTATTTTCGGAACATGGAATAACTTACCCAACGATATTGTAAATTCTGACTCAGTGAATAGTTTTAAAAACAAAATAGACATTTGCTTACTTGCATAATCGTTCCTACGCATATATTAATTATTTTTCTTTTGCATGCACTGTATAATCTTGTTGATCTCTTTAGTTTGTTTTTTTAGGCTCACATAGGACTCTGTCCTCAGCCTTTACTTATATGTAATAATAATAAAAAAAAATCTCTACAACACACTTAGCTACTTCTTTTTCTCGTTCCATGTCACAGTTACATACACTTTTCTAATACTTTGAAACTTGATGTTCCATATGTCAAAAGTCCTTGTCATACGTCAACCATTAACCTATTTTATTTTCCCCTCGCCTCCATGTGTATTTGATGATAACATAATTTTAAAAATCCTTTGCCAATATATCAAATTATTGTTTGTTAAGACTAACATTAGTGAACCTGCACTAGATGCGGACACAATAATGTTACGTTATTGTAGTTGTTTTCAGTTCGTTCTTCATAATTTTGTCCAACATTCAAAGGTAGGTTATTTTTCTCTCAACTTTTGCCACTTGTAATTGTAACATTTTACTTCCCCTTTAGATCTGCTTGTAACCCCTTCCATTTTGCTGATGATGAAGGATCAATCCTTCGGAACATGTCCAGTTCCTTATGTAAATCTTTGTGCCACATTGGTATTAAAATTATTGTTTGATGGAGTTGGACTGTTGGACCCAGTAATATCACCTCCACTGTATGAGATGGATCGCCTCCGTTGGATATTACGCATTGTATTCCGTAAGAGCTTCGGCAAGTGCGGATTATTTCTCCTGGCTTCAATTGCAGATGATTTGACTAAAGCAAAACCTAGTTTTTTCAAACAAAATATTATCATTCTTGGTGTTATATTCAAATATAATTTGGCTGTTGATCCCAGCTATATCCAGAAGAGCATAAACAATTATTAAAGGCCATCTCCTGCAGTTTCTAGCAAAGGAATATGAACCAGACAATTCGTCGACGGTATCTACACTAGCGGACCCGACAGACGTTGTCCTGTCCAAATTTATATGTTCCCTAAAATGTTTTTCCCGAAAATTTTCCGTTATCCCGTTATCCCATTTGCTTGTTACCCCTTTTTGTCTTTACCCCGTTATCCCGTTTTCCCGTTTTCCCCTTATCTCCTATCCTTTTTTTCGTTATCCCGTTATTCCCGTTATCCCGTTATCCCGTTTTCCTGTTATCCCGTTTTTTATTTATCCCGTTATTCAATTTTTTCGTTATTCCCTTATCCTGTCATCCCGTTTGCCCATTTGCCCGTTTTCCCGTTTTTTCGTTATCCCGTTATTCCCGTTATGCCGTTAACTCGTTTTCCTAAGAAAAAAAAAATGATCGTAGAAGGGTGAATTAAGAGTTATATGATTTTTTTTATGCTAAGGAATGACAAAATAAAAATCTTGCCAAAAAAATAGGGGTTGATCGTAGAAGGGTATAAATTCAGGGTTTTATGTATGTATTCAAACATCATAAAAAAATAAAAACAAAATATTTTTATCCAACAAATGAAAAATGTAAATATAAAATTAAGGGATGGACCACCCTCAACATTAAGGGGGATGATTTGTGAATCTGAACCATCCAGGGCGCCACATAAACGCATACAAAAACATTCATTCAAATCGGTCCAGCCGTTTAGGAGGAGTGCAGTGACAACACTCGTACAGTAGAATTATATATATAAAGATATATATATATATATATATATATATATATATATATATATATATATATATAAAAACTGAGTTTAGGAAACACAAAAAACCAATTTTATGTTTTCCTTTGAGGTTGCAGTCAATTGATTGCAACCTCAAAGGAAAACATAAAATTGGTTTTTTGTGTTTCCTAACCTCAGTTTTTTTCAACTAGTCCAGTCAAGAGACTACCCTCTTCTATATATATATATATATATATATATATATATATATATATATATTGTTATGTTATGAAATGTAATTAAATAATTAAACTTATAATTATCATTATTATTATTAGTTATTTTTATTAGTATCGTTAAAGCTATGTTATTTTACAATTTTCTTTACCTTTTTCACTACTATAGAACCTTATACTATGCTCTAGTCGATACATGTCTGTGAATAGAACATTCCTGAAGTAGTTCTGATATCAACATTCTCTATCCAACGATACATCTGACAAAATCCACGATTGAACCATATCAAAATTGAAATTTATGGAAAATATTGAATTAAAGTAAGATCAAAATATAGATAAGTTTTGAACATCCTGTATGACAATTCACATGAACAGAAAGCCCACCAATGGGATTCGAAAGAGTTGGTGTGGTTAATATAGAATAAAATGTAAGGGCAGAAATTGAAAAAAAAATATTTTATATGAATCTGTAAATAGTATGTAAGAGTTAGAATTAGATATCATTCATAAAATCATTAACATTGATTAGAATAGCAGATAATTTGGTAGGAAGTGATACAAACTTGTAAATCTGTGAAAAATATTTTTTTTTGTGAGTGTTGCCATGGAACGAGATAACAAGTTCGAAGAAGATTGAAAAAAGTTCAAAAAAGGGAAGCCACGTACTAAATTTGAAAAGAAGCTTTCACACATAATTTAAGATGATATAAAATTGCCGAACGAGAAAGATTTCTTGAAAGGTTGATCGGAGAAAGCACATAGTGAATAAAAATTCCACCTACCTGGTCCAGAAAATAAATCATTGGAAGGAGTGCAGGTGAGCTGTCATTGACATCCCAGAAATACGTCCACAGGATTGGAAACGTCAACAGAAAAGAAGCCACAAGGTATTCATCGAACTCACCTAAGTGCAACCCTTCACATAAAACCAATAACTTTGAGTGTTCTGAACCATTGGTTATTTGTCTTGGGCTGAACAACCATAAAATTCCATACCCAAAAGACTGATAATACGTTTAAACTTTCTTCATAAAATTTTCATTACCACAAACATCAAACTGCACTAATTTTTGTCATTGTTTTGCTAGTATAAGGTAGCTATCGCAGAGTAGGGTATATTCAAGTTTTCATCTGAATAAAGTCAACTACTTTGATTATTCTCTGCAAATCTGTGTTTATTTTTCAATTTCTAACTTTACCTTTCTCCACTGAACATCTTTTATGATCGAATCCATAGTGCCATAGCCGGCAACACCGATTACAGGACCTGCTACTGAAGAAGGAGTCATAAATGTTCATAGGCGTACCTGACTGAGCTGGGATAAGGTGAGAGAGGTTAAAAAAGAGACAAAGGTAACATAACATAGCCGGAGTTTTTTATTTGTTATGATAGGGTTTCAGAAATTATAATCTATGAAATAAATTCATAAAAAAATATATAAATTATAAAACAGATAAACAACCCAACATAACAACATATATAATCATTTAAAGAGTAAGATCCCAGAGCCGGCAAATCTACGTCATGTTAGCAAAGCTGAAATTTTGAGTATCACTTGTGTGATATGTAGTTAAAAACGTATGCGTACTTGCTTACTTGAAAGCATGGCCTTTTTATAGGTACGAAAGGTACATAAACTCCTCACATACGTTGAAGTATGGAAATATTTTGACACTTGATATAGCGAGGTAGCTGAGCGGTCAAAGGCGCCAGATTCAACAGATTCAATTTCTGGATTTCGAAACGGAGCGTGGGATCGTACCCCACCACCTGACGGTTTTTTGAATTTTTTTCCTTCGGTATTGAGAAATGATTTGTTTTGGGACACATATTCAATTTCGAAGAGTTTTTTTCTAGACCTGCAGTTGGTGGGGTTTGAATCCACGCTTCCTTTCGAAATCCAGAGCTCAAATCTCTTGAATCTGGTGCCTCAAGGTATGGTCTAGTTTTGGAAGTTTTTGGCCACCGTTAACGCCGGTCGATAACGGTAGCCGTCGACGGCGTACTGTGTGGTCTGGTTTGCCCTGAAAACAGTTCAGCATCAGCATTAGTAGTCTTCATACAGGGAAAAGTTATATTTACGTAACAGAATGGAAGAATATTTACTGGAAGAAGAAGCAGAGGAAGATTGTGAAACGTTGTTACTTACGCAACACCTAAAAAATCTGAGAACGAAAGACCAACAGAAGGGTTTTTCACTTTATTAATGAAAGGACATCTCGAGAATGATGAAGAGAGCTTTCTACAATATTTTCGTTTGAATAGAGAGCAATTTATTTTTTTGGTGACAATACTAGGAGAAGATTTGAAATGTAAGTCCACAACGACACAAAAAAATCCAATAACGCCAGAAAACAAATTGGCAGTAACCCTAAGGAAACCTCTCTCCAACAGTTTTCTCTGATTCGCTGATCCTTGCGGCCCCTATTCTGCGCTTCATATAATGCCCTGAATTCCTTTACGCCTTGCATTCATATTTCGTCCTCACCTACCGAAAATTTAGGAGCCATAATTATTGAAAATGAGAAAATATATACAACACAGTCTGACAGCGTGTTCAGACTGGTCATTCTAGCAGTCAAGACGCGACGGCGCGCCATCGGCGGTCGCCGCTGCAAATTTAAACGCGCAAAGCAGACCACACTCATCCCAAAACAAAACATTGAATCATACTCTAGTCAACATGTGCCTTTTAACTCAACATTTTTTATTCGCCTCTGAAAATTATGATCGAGGTGTCATTCGATTCGTCATTGCATCTAGAAACTTTTTGAAAAATTTGGAGTGGCGCTTGCAAAAATTACAAAAGTTATAATCAATTTATTAAAAAAAAAGGATTTGGTTTTTTGCGAATATCTCAAAGAGTATTAAAAATTTTAGAAATTTAAAAAAAGATCCAAAAAGAAGAAAAAATTTCCTGAAATGAAGTCTCGGAACTCTAGGACCAATATTTATAATTTTTCTAGAGGGTTGAAAATACGGCCGAAAACGGGAACTCTCGCTTGCGTAAGCTCCGCCCACTTGAGACCTTTAATAAATAAATATTATTTAAACTAATTAAATATGAAAATTAAGAACTTAAAGAATTCAGGCACCTACAGAATAGATCAATGAACAATAATCCGCCGATCAAAAATTTTTATCGCGATTTTTCAATCAGTTATCCATTAATTAATTAACAATTTTCTGTAGCACGAACATCAACATTGAAAGTGCGATAATTGTTAAACTATAAATCTGGGATTTTTTTCCTTCCATGGAGCTATTTTACAAAGGCTATAGAATAGATTCCCGTTGGAAAAATTGTTAATTTTCATTAAAATTTTTAAAAATTATCAACCTTGATTAAACATTGAAAAAAATATTATTTTCATAATATTGCTCTTGTCCGTTTTCTTATGATCATAAGCTACTCAAAAATGATTTTCAATAATTTATATCCCATATTGTTTAAAAAATTGTTATAAACAAATGCGTTGTTTATAAGATAATCAAAAAATTTTTTTTTTTTAAATAATCTTTGATGGAAATTATAATTTGAAAATAAGATTGTTTCTTCAAAAAAAAATTTATTGCTTGAAAACGCATTTGGTAATTAACTATTTTTTTTACCACTTGTTATGAAAATTAAGGAACCATTTTTTTAAAATCATTATTCATCTTGCTCTTCGATTTCTGATTTTTTTTTAATTCCCATTCAAATTTTAATTGTTTATATATGCAATAAACAATTTTTTATAAACAATTGAATTTTTTATTTATATTTTTTTGCTCCAAAAAATACAACAAAAACAGCCCAGTATCAGTTTTTGGAAAAAAAATTAGTTTTCGATTTTTTATTTAATTTTAAGTATTCTCGTATATTCAAACTTACCTTTCGCGCCTGCTTTTCTTTATTTATTATTAATATTACTTATAAACTATTGCAGATACAACAAATGCATCTGGATTTTTTTTTTCTAAAGTAGCTATCCAACAAATTTATAACCAAACTGAAGCTCTAACTTAATTATTCATATAATTTTTTTGCAATTATCTATAAAAATTGAAGGAAAAATTTTTTTTTTGCTTTTAATATCGAAATATCTCATTAACTATATCAGATACGACAAAAGTTACTTTTATCTTTTTCATTCTGCATTAGTTAATGGACAAATTGAGCTCCTAGCTGAGGCTGTAACCTTAAAATTCATAAAGCAATTAGCAGCTATTGGTAAGAATTTATTGGGCAAAATTTTTCGGGATTTTTTGTTCACATGTTGACGGCCAAAACCAGACCATACCTTCAGACCGCTCGGCCAACTGGGTATTGTGAATCATGAAAGTATTACCATATTTAAACGAAGGTTTGAAAGTTTTTATGTACCTTCTGTCCCTTGTACCTGTAAAAGGGCCACACATTCAGGATAGTAAGTACACATATATTCTTAACTACATATCACACTATCCATATTGAAAATTTCAGCTTTGCCGTAGGTTTGCCGGCTCTGTGATCTTGGACTCTTATACTAACTGAAAAACGCATTTTATTATAATCATACTTACATTTGAAAACTGAACTGTTTTTTTATCGCATTTTTCGCGAAAAAAATCAGGTATATTTTCACTGATGTCAATACAATTCCTTGTTTGTTTGCTTATATTGCTGATGACATTTCATTATTTGTTGAATGAGAAGATTGAAAACACTGCGGGTTTTGGTTTTATTTTTGATGTTGTGCAATGAATTCAGGTGACTGTAGATTCGGAGTCAGATGGGATCAGATGGGGTTATAATCTGTCCTTTTTTCGAAGGCAGCTAAACACCCTCATAATAAATGCAAATCTGCGAAAAGTTTTTTACCGTCGGCTAAAATAAATTTCATGGTAACAAACACGTTTTGATAGGACTTCATGTGTTTTCGAGTTCACTTTTCTAGTCCACTCTGTTTTTTCTCTAATAACAATAGAACGATGAAATTATTACAAAGCATCGATGGTGAAAGTATTGATTAGTTATATTGAATTTAGAGTAAAAATTGACGATTCATCCATTATTGGATGTATCAAAGTTACACTTGTCAAACTATTGAAACTGCATCCTGTGCGCGACTTTGGCAGCTCACCTAAGATGTTTTAGTTGCAAATAATGAGGAATGAATCTTCGGGACCCATTGACATTACTAGAGATTCCACAGTTTGTTCAATTAATTATCAAGATCCCACATCTTCTGTTCTTCTGTTAATACATGATTTAGCATTTTTCCAATTGTCGCTTGTCACTTTGGAGAACGATGCTAGAAGAAGCTGACGTACATCAGCCAATTTAGAAGTAGTGTTGTTCCTAGCAACGTCTCCTTTCTCTTGAGCCCATATGAGCTCGATAGGATTGAGCTCACAATGGTATCGAGGTAATCGTAATACAACCATCCTTTTTTCTGTAGCCATTTCGTCAACTACGTTGTTTGCAGTTTTTTTTCTTGCCGTGCTATCATCATGTGGGAGATCTTACTGCTGTTACCAATCAAATATAGCTGGTTTTTTTCAATCTGATGTTGGCAACGCTTCCTTAAGCCTGGAATGGTAGGTAGCATTGTCCATGACAATAACGGCATTCGCAGGCAACAGCTCTATCATTCGTGAAAAGTAGTCCTCAAACACTTCCGCATTCATCTCCTCGTGGTAATCTTTTGTTGACTTCGAGACGAATTGCAGCAAACCACCATCGACAAAACCATGCTCCCTAAATAATTTCTCCTCCAATGCACAATTTCGTCTTAATCTATGAGGAGGGACTTCCTATTCTGCTTTTCCCAGGCGAAGCCTATCTCTGTAAAAGTTTCCATAATTTGGTCCTGCCAACTTGTGGTAAATCGTCGTCTTCCTAAATTTACTGTAAAACTTTGTCTATTGTTGGTATCTCTTTATTTATATGAGAAGAGTGAACTTTCCTCTGGATGGCTATCCTATCAAAGTCATCGATTGATATCCTGAATTTTGTTTTGGTGCACTAATGACTCCACTTTTCTTCTCGTTTAAAAACCTGTAAATTGTTCTTCCTCTCACTTCCGTCGTATAAGAACATCTAGACTCTATCTGCGAACGGAACTCGTGGGTTGTTGATAAACAAGTACATCATGCACATTAAGCACTATAGTTTTTTCTCTTACAAAGTATGCAACAAATGTATTGTAACTGTTGAAAAGTTTGCACCCGATGCCATTTTCATAAACACTACTCAAATATCACAAACATATTAAGCAAAAGCAGTAGCTCGTCACGGACTCCCCTCCACAGCAAAACATTATTCTATTGAATTTTGTAGAAACTAGCCAAGGGGGGGAAACCTGAATTCCTTTATTTATTTGCTTTCAATACCAACTAATGATCCTATAGTGGGGCAGGTACATCCACTTTTTATTTATGAGGTATTAACTAAGAACCCTCATTTTGTGATTCTTAGAAACGCATGTACAGTTGAAGTGTATCTCGGGAATTTTCATCTAAATATTTTATTTCGACCTGGCTATTTACTATAGTAATTGTGCTCTGATATTCACCTCGATTCCTTCATAATAACAAGTGGTGAGGGGAATAGGTATTAGTATTATTATATATCCATTTTGTAGGTATTTAATCACATTCTCATAACTTGCTATTAAGTAAATCCGTGTTTACAGTATAAAAGTTCGTAATAAGTACCGCCTATGGTTTTTGTTTATTTTGTACCTGGGACCACGAAGTCGTGCTGCCAGTGGAAAAAGGACAGATTTTCTGTGATTCAAGGAAATATGGACTACAGCAGGATACTCCAACTATGATACTTCCCTTTGTTTTGTTATTTCAATCATTTAATTCACGAGTCTTTTTTATTTACTTTCACCTGTCCCGGTGTCTGTAATCAAATCTTGACAAACTTCCGATTAACGTGAAATTTGGCAGGTATTCATAGTTTCCATGACAATGCATTATGCAATTTTTGTTAGAGCAAAAACAACATGGTGGCTCCAAGATGGCGGACAAAATTTGTGTTTATGGTCCGATTCGATTCAAAATTGGTATGTGGGGGTTTTTGGGGTCGAAGATTATGAATTTCTCATCAAAATTCATAAATCCAAGATTACGGCTCCAAGATGGTGGACGAGATTTGTAATTAAGGTCCGATTCGAACCAAAATTGGTATGTGGCGGTTTTTGGGTTGATATGAATTTTTCCTCAAAATTCATAAAATCGAACTGTCAGCTCCAAGATGGCGGACGATCTCTGTGATTAGGGTCCAATTCTATTCAAAATTGGTATGTGGAGGTTTCCGGGGTCGAAAATTTGAACTCATTGTCAAAATTAATAAATTCGAGATGGCGGCTCCAAGCTGGTGGATAAGTTCCGTGTTAATGGGCCGTTTCTATTCAAAATTGGTATGTCGGGGTTTTTGGGGTCGGAGATAGTGAATTCAGTCGAATATCATCGATTTTTTGTAATGATTCATAAATTGAAGATGGCAGCTCCAGGATGGCATGAGAGTTAATCTTTAGATGGTCTCCTCATTGGAGAACTAGATAGCTCAGAGCTAACAGGAAAAAGGCCTCATAAAGACGATGCTTCAACAAAGAATCATAGATTGAGGCGTACTTACTGAAAAGCACAAAATAAAATAATAATAAAAAAACCTTCTAAAAGACAATCTTTCATTCAAATACACTGAAGAGTGGAAAATAATTGCTTTGTATGTGTGACGTAGGTGATTTCGTGAGTTACTGATTCAAAAGTTTGTCGCTTTTGTATTCGAACTGAAAATTTGCGCGACAAGCTCTTGAATCTGTAACTCTCGGAATAACCTACGTCACACATCCAAAGCAATTATCTTCAACTTTTCAGTGCATTTGAATGGAAACTTGTCTTTTTAAAGTTTTTTTATTATTTTGATAATGTATGTTGTCCAGTGCTACTGATTGAACTGAAGTCGAAAGTGTGAAGGGATGATGTTCTGCAAGGCTTGTGGTTTTTTCATTGTTTTAAGTGGGTTGTGTATATATTTACAATCCCTATTATGTTCTGTCATTCTTCGTTTCAAATAGTTGAATAAAGCAATAAAAAAAACGAGTTTAGGTTGCTCCTGTACGGGAAAAGCGCCATTCGGTAAAACCAGGAATATAAAATGAAAGTTCGCTATTTTCGAGGATATTTAATGAAAAAAAAATTATCATTCCATTTTTTTGATTTCGAGATATTTGGTGTTGAATGAACCCATTTTGTGACATAAATTCCACCATAACTTCCGAATCACCTGGTACAAACCCATACAATCTTATATTTTCGAGGAACATTCTTCCAAAGGAATTCAATCGAGTTAAAATATATAGGGTGTTTCATTAACACCATAATTTTGATGAATCGCACATTTATCGGACACCCTGTATATTGGTAGTCATTCTTGGAACACAGCTTTCATTGCTCTCTGAAACTTCATTCGAGAAAAATTTTACCATCACAAATAAGGAAGCAGATATCGTCCACCCACGCATTGTTGTGTTACATCTGCCCTGTGTAGTTCTACTATATTGATGTTCAGGGCAGTGTATTTTCAATAAAAATACATTTCACCGTCGTAGTCCAAAAAGACATCAGGTCGGCCTGCGCGCGCAGGCAGGTCTTCCAGATCTTACTATGACTTTTCTGAGGTAAGAGAAATGAAAGGCAACTTAGAAAAAATATCTATATAACAAAAAAGGTGAAAATTACACATAACGAAACAAGTCCCTGATTGAAAAAGAAAGTGTCAAAATATTTTAGTAAAAATACATATAAAAAAAACACATAGACATGATCGAAATATCAATTTCTGGGGCTCAGTATGATGTAAAGTATATCTCTGAAACAAATGTGTAATCATTTATCAGAATGGAGTGGAAAGAGACAAATACCCTATATCGATTATTCTCATTTGCAAAAAAGCGTACTCAGGTAAAACTTAAGATTGAAAAGAAATCTTCTCCCGAGATTATAAGTGGTTAGTTACATTAACATACAGCTTCAAATCGCCTACCCTGTATGCTGAGCTGCTATTCCCTAACCAGTGGCAGATAATCCAGAAAATTCATCAAATCCCTGAATTCACGAATTGTTTTCCAATGCACGATCACCGTCACTATTTTCCGTTCCGTAGCGGGTTCTACGCTAAACACACGCGTGTACTAATTAACACCGAAACGATACTTAACCCTTAATCCAGGGCGTCGCGACGCAACCTCGCCTAAACTCTCGACGCGTTTCCTCGTCCCCGTATTGCCCACTTGACCATCCGATCTCACGATCCCTGACCGACTCCCTTGCCCGCCTCCAAAAATATTCACTCCCTTTGTTTTTTAAAACGTTAAATTAGGCCCACCTTTCAATCCCAATTTTTCTCATACAGCCCCGCCTTTAATGCAATGGCTATTGTAGTTTTTCATTTTATTATCCCTTCAACGGCGATCTGTATAAATCCCACGCAAAAATTGATTATCTTAAAGTTTCGTCCTCAGCGTTTCTCAGTCGGACGAGAAAAATGATATTTCTTCTGCCTTGGGTGGTCCTACTTACCGTTATGAATAACCCATTGATCGTTTTATCGAGTATCAAGTCCCAGTCTAAACAATTCTTTAACGATTCTGTATCTGCAGGTGTCTGGGCAGAAGTATCTCAAATCATTGAGCGAGATGATGATTGGAATATATTTCTAATCGTACACTCGAAAATATTTGCTGAACGAAATATGTAATGAACTGAGTTCGTTTGTACAGGGTACTAGAGTTGAGGAACCCTGTATAATATCCCAGACTTTTTGAAGAAAAACACAACGCCGATTTTTCGCCTCACATTGTTTTCACATATACCAAACGGTTTAGCCAGAGCACCCGTAGAAGCTTAAATTTTCGATTTCATTGAAAATAAACCTTTCTCCATTCTCTTTCCTCATAAATATTCAGAATGCCTTTCCAGGTCCCAGGCTACCTTTTTGCCATATCTCATTTATATCGGTTCGGAGGTTTAGTTGTGAAAAGGTCACAAACACACAGACATAGTAACCCTTCGCATTTATATTATTATCACCCAAAAATATATTCAGTAACATAATCAAAATATTTTTTCAAACACTAACATCATGGGAATAGGACCTAGAAAATAATTGGTACAAAATTCTTGATTGCTGAATATCGATAATTTTTCGGGGAAAGTAACACCACCTGCTCAACAAATATGTAAGCATAATTCATTCGCCTTTTCTGAATCCCTTCGAATCCCATCCCTCCATTGACATTTGTTAATTTTTGGGAAAGATTAAAATAACTATGAACGTCAGCAGTGTCAGCACGGATATCCTATCCGCATCATTTCTATCATTTCCATGACACATTTCTACCAAAATCCGAGCTTGCTTTATTCGTATTAATCCAGATCGTGAAATTTGCAGTCTTGTATTCGATAAACTCAGAGATAAGCATCTCACTACTATCATTAGAGACGATGGCAGCTTCCTTAGATATAAACCACAAGAGTCAGCGTTTCCTCCTTTTGAGATTGAAAACGTTGAATTCGCTATTGCAGATAGTGTAATGAGTTTGGGTAACTAATTGCTTTGAAATCTGAGGAGGAAGTTTGCTCACAATGTAGTAATTGATCTTTCACGAATGAAATGCATGAGTCGATCAAAAGGAGAAAAGTCTAGATCCTGAATTATCGAAGCGTCATATTTTCTATTATAGAAAAACTCATGCATTATGATTAACACACAAACTTTATATAAAGGGACTACACACACTATGAATTAATTTGAAAACATAAACAGAAATGAAAAGCGGAATATTATTTTACTGTACATCTTGAAATAACACTCTTTATTTAGAAGTTGTGGAACACGAAAACTATATCAAACGGCATATATTTTCAACCGAAAAAAAGGAAAAGGTTCTCTAGTCGACGCGTATATTTTTTTTATGTCTGACCACGCATAACTTTTCTCAGAGTTGTTCGATGTTGCTGATTCTTTTCTCAATGGATAGGGTATACTTCGAAATTCATCCCATTCGAATTCGAAAAAAAAATCACCTCCAAGTGTAGAAAAATAGGCGATATTTTTACCCGTTAACCGATTCTACCACTCATAACTTTGTACTGGGTTATCTGATAATTTTTTTTTTAATGGATAGGGTATACTTGAGAGTTGGTTTATTTAGAGTTGGTCATTTTTGGATTTGGAATGGAATTATTCACCTATAAGGGTAGAAAAATGGGGGATTATCAATTCTTCTTCTATGAACCGATTCTGTTGCACCTTGGCTCACATATAGACAGTTCTGATTACACTACAACATAATGGATACCTGGAGTCAATTGAGTAGATAGTTATCATCTATATATTGGAAACAGTATGCCTTATTCACAGTAAGTTTAGAGATTAGTGCATTCTACAGCCCAACACATCACTAGACAAGCCCTTAATTAAACTTCACCGCTCCCGAAGTCCACACAGACGAAACACTCCATTATATATAATGGCAAGAAAATGTTCAATCACTTACCTAATGAAATAAAAAAGATTACAGATAAAAGAAAGTTCAGAGTTTCCGTGAGAAATATCCTGGAACGCTCGAGTCACTCGATGTTCTGATTCTTCCATCGTGTTGACCAATAGAAGTCTAGGGGTGTGAGATCAGGGGATCTAGGGGGCCAGTTCCATGGACTCCTGCTGTGCACTGAGCCGAAGCTCCATCAAGTTGATACCAACATGTTCGATATAGTTCTAGTGTCAGTTTTTCAACGAAATCCCGAACCGTTGTCCGCAAGATATTCGAGTATTTTCGAGAATCAAGGTATAATTAAACAGAAACATTGAAAACGAATTTTTCTTGTGATCCCATTTCTCTTATAATATGCAGATTTTCATTTGCCCAGTAATGAAAATTGCTTTTGATTTGTTTGATAATATGAACAGAATGTTCATAAAATCAGATGTGGAATCATGTGTGACTGAAAGATAAATTTCACTCTCTTCCATTGTTCAAGAAAACCTTATTTTGGGTATTTATGTTGAAAAAGGAAACATTCTCAATCGAATATTGAATAGGAAGATTTTTCTGTGAACTGAAAAATCCACGATAATTATGAAACAATTTTCTGTGATAATCCAACAGAATACAACTACTTTCTCGGTTACAGCTACGCTGGACATTGGACTCCATCTGATAGGTATTCTGAAAGGACCCAAAAAAAAAAAATCTAAAATTTTAAATTTGCATTTCCAGATAGTTATTTGATTTTCTATTTCAGTCTTAATTAGGAACATTCTCTCTTGCCCCACTCATCTATATGAGTTCTTGATTAAGAGTGGAATGAAAAATGAAATAACTATCTGAATGAAAATGCAAATTTTAAATTTCAGATCTTTTGTTTTGAGTAGGGTCCTTTCAGAATATCTATCAGATGTAGTCCAATGTCCAGCGTGGCTTTAGCCAAGAAAGTAGTTGTTTTCTGTTAGACATTCAAAAAAATAACTTAATTTTCATCGTGGATTTTTCAATTCACAGAAAAATATTTCTATTCAATATTCAATTGAGAATGTTTCCCTTTTCAAATTTTCTTTTGTTGAAAATGACTTGTGCCGAAAAGTTACCTGGTCGGGCAGAGCTGCTGTAAAATAAATAATAGTTTGAAAACTAAAGAACACGCTTTAATAGAAAAATAAACTAAAAAGTAGAAAATAATTTTAAATAAGTTTGAAATAAGAATACAGTGATAAACAACAAATTTGTTTCATCGTAAAAAAGCGTGGGGTGCTTGATGTCAATTGTTGTTAATATTTCATGGACATATATTGGTAAAAGTAGAACCATTATGAAAATATCTTAGAAAGCACCCGACTTTTTTTACGATGAAATAAATTTGTTGGTAATCACTTTATTCTTATTTCAAACTCATTTAAAATTATTTTCCACTTTTGAGTTCAGTTTTCTATTTAAGCGTGTTCTTTAATTTTTGAACTATTATTTATTTTCAACTCTTTCGTTTTGTTTTCTATTGAAGCGTGTTTTTTAATTTTTCAAACTATCATTATTATTATTAATTAATTTTTTCAACTATTATTCTTCAATTTTGAATAGAATCGGACCATAATCACAAAACTCGTCCGCCATCTCAAATCCTATAATTTTGACGAAATAATCATAATCTCCGACCTCAAAAACCCCCACATTCCAATTTTGAATAGAATCGGACCATAATCTCAGAACTCGTTTGCCATTATGGAGCTGCCATCTCAAATCCTCCAATTTTGATAAAATAATCATAATCTCCGATTCCAAAAACCCCCACATTCCAATTTTGAATAGAATCGGACCATAATCACAAAACTCGTCCGCCATTTTGGAGCCGCCATCTCAAATCCTTCAATTTTGACAAAATAATCGTAATCTCCGACCCCAAAAACCCCCACATACCAATTTTGAATAAGATCGGACCATAATCACAAAACTCGTCCTTCATTTTGGAGCCGCCATTTCGAAATTTCCAGTTTTGACAAAAGAATCATAATCTCTGACTACGAAAACCCTCAGATACCAATTTAGAATCGAACCATAATCACAAAACTCGTCCGCCATATTGAAGCCACCATTCTGTTTTTTTTCAAACAAAAATTTCTTAATGCATTGTTACCGAAATTATGTACACCTGCCAAATTCCAAATCATTCGTACTCCTGGAGGTGGGTCAAAATCGCGCCCAAAAGAGTCGGGTACAAACAAACAAACATACAAGTGAAGCTAATATAAAGCGTGTTACCGCCATTTTGGAGCCACCATTTAGAATTTTTTATTGAAGAATCATAATATTGGACCCCAAAAACCCCCACATACCAATTTTGAATAGAATCGGACCATAATCACAAAACTCGTCTATCATTTTGGAGCCGCCATCTTGAATTTTCCAGTTTTGACAAAATCGCGCCCGAAAGAGTCGGTTACAAACAAACATACAACGAGGTCTATGTGGGCCCTAATCTTCCATCCACCGGGAAACACGCTGTATATCCTGTCACTCATCAGAACCAACTTCAGTTCCATTCCAACAGAAGTATCTTTTATTTGAAACACTATCACATGCTTCCGTCGAATGATTCCGGGTAGGATGACATATATTGCCTAGACACGATTCAAATCTCATCCATTCCAGCCACGATCCATTTCGACTATACAATCGATTTCCAAGCTTCCTGCGGCACATGTAATCAGGAATTGTATTTACCAAAGCAATCCACCATCCATCTATGAATGCCAGTATATACCCTCCAAAGGTTGACATATCATTAAAGGCTTGTTTAGCTATTTGGATTGACTATTATCTCGCCTCAAAGTTGTTTATGGAATCTCGTCTCCAGAGAGGCTTCAGAGGGGGAACTTACCACACGAAATGCAACTTTGTGACGAACACTTTATTTATACAGGGTGTTTCTTAATAACATACTTATATTTAAGGAAGTTATTCTTGGGTCCATTTAAAAAAAAAAGTTCAGTTGAACATATGTTCTAAAGGTGCTAATTTTTTTTTTATGATTACTTTGGTACTACCCTTGATATTTTTGTGAAACGTAGTTCGCATATTCTATGCATCAGAAGGCATGTTCTGCTGTTTCATGAAATTTTAACTTTTTGCCAGTGGCGTTCTTGCAGGATTTGCACTGAATCATTCCAAAGTGAAAAGTGATACACCATTGCTTAATTTTGAAAAAAAAAAAAAATAATTTGAAATCCTCATTGATTTCTGAACAAATATGGTCGATTGATCTTTTCTCGTTTGACGTACGGTTTTCGCATACAACCTTGTTATGAAATTGGGTATTATCATGCATTAAAAACGTATGTAGTAGGTAGAGCTCATCCAGTATCGAAACGACCACTTTGGCCTTCCCCTACCTAATAACCAATTTTTCTCGAAGGTACTCGAACTATTGTCTAACTGTGGGTATTGATAGAAATTCCATAGGCGTACCAAATTATTTGGTAAAGGCGAAACACGACTAGTAGTTTTTGGCAGAAGAGTTTTGTGATTATGGTCCGATTCGATTCAAAATTGGTATATTGGGTTTTCGTGGTCGGAGATTGAATAAATAACTGCACGACCTATTTATTAATAAAACAAACCTAACCTTTCAAACGCTTCATGACAGGACACTGGTGAAGATTCGCCGTAGCATAAGCAGCCACATCAAATCGTGTCCTCTCGTGTTTTCCTCCCCTCTACCTACCAAACGGTCGTTTCAATACTGGACGAGCTCTAAGAAGCAGATTTTGTTTTGTAAACATAAACAGTTTTGATAGTTGTCTACCTAGTCTGGTTGTCACGTATTAAGTCATCAAAATTACCAATATGATCTAAAAAAACATGGTCCATTTTACGAATTCTGAGTTTGCAGATATGCATTACATGTATATTCTTGTTGATGGTAAGGCACTGGAAGCCAGGCGGTTGTATGAAGAACGCTTTCCAAATAGGAATATTCCGGATGCACAAACATTTTCAAACATTCATAGAAGGTCGTGTAAAGAGAGATGTTTTGAACCAACAATCTGGTAGGGGTACAACGTAGTGTAGAAACACCAGAAATTGAGGTAGCGGTTTTAAATTCAATTGAGGAAAGTCCCAGATTGAATACACGAAAAATTGGGAACAATTTGAATATCTCACATATTTTTATTTGGAAAATTCTCCATAACTTTTCATTATATCCCCAATCCAATGGATTCAGGACTTTCCATTACGCATGAACTTATGCGAATGATTTTTTCAAAAAATGTATGGAAATCCATTATCTGATACTTAAATGTTATTCACCGATAAAGCCGATTTTTCCAGAAACGCCATCCAAAACTTTCACAATAATCATTTCTGGGCTGAAAAAGCCCATTTGCAATCTTGGAATCCCGTCACCAGGAGCAGTTTTCCGTTAACGTGTGGGCTGAAATATGCCGTGATTATTCAAATGGACCCTTTTTTCTCCAGGCGAGGTCCAATGGGTATAATTACCGGCAGTTTGTCGAAGAAGAATTGCCAGCTTTGAATATATAGTTAGAAATCGACTGTGGTTTACGCACGAAGGGACGCCAGCGAACTTCAGTGTTCTAGCGCGAATATTTGAACCAAAATTACAATAATCGCTGAATAGGTAGCGGAGGACCACAGGCATGGCCACCTAGGTCACCGGATCTCAATATTTCATATCATTTCATCTTAAAACATTGGTTACAGCACACTAATTCATACAGAAGAGCAGTTGAGAAATCGCATGAGAAAAAGAAGTCCATGAGAAAAAGAGTAGGGGCATGCATATTTGCAGCAGGTTCATATTTATTTCTTTGTGCGTTCAGGGTAATTTTGTATTCCGAAATGTATTTAAATTACTTTCATTTTATAATTTCACCGTTTAAAAATTATTCTCTTAGATACATTTTTGTTTAAAGTTACATAAATTGTTTTTTCTCGTAAGTTGTCCAGCGAGATGAAAATGTTTTTTTTTGCGAAAACCGTACAACAAACGAAAAAAGATCAGCAGACCAGATTTGCTCAAAGATAATTTTTATTTCAAGAAAAAGCAGTGTCGTATCACTTTTCCCTTGAAATGATTCAGTGCAAATTTTGCACGAACGCTACTGGCAAGTATAAATAATTATGTTCTATAGCAGAAAATGCCTTTTGATGAATAGAAGATGCTTTCTACGTTTCAAAACTTTAGCACCCTGTAGTTCAAAAGTTAAGACCTCTAGGACATATGTTCATATGAAATTTTTTTCGCAAAATGGACCTAAAAATAATATTAGCATGTTATTGAGGAATACCTGTATAGGGAATTTTCTTATATCTCAGTAGGAGGTTGAAATGGTTATTTGAATTCAGTTCAGTCAATATTCACTTACTAAAAATAATATTTGGCAGTGTTATCCAAAATATTCATTTTCAGAATATAAACATATTCTTCTGGATAAAATCACATGTTTTCAGATTGGTGCTTCTAGTACTTCGATACAGAAGAAAACGAAATACGAAATTCAGAATTCAACTGAAGATTAAAAAAACATACGGAGATCGCATGGTTCAGGAAATAGGGACTGGTTGTTCCTTGAACATGAACTCAGCAGATCTATCCACAGAAAAATCGAAAGGAATAGACAACTTTCATAATGCTAAAACGTCCGTAAATCAAGAAAACAGAAGAGCCAAAACAGTTTATAAGAAATAAAGATAAAAAACAACTGATCATCATTGAAAAAATCGTCGCCTTCACTACCAGATCGCATTAAATGTTCTAAATTGTTGTTTGAGAATTTCAACTTGGATACAAACATTTTGCAAAAAGATGAGAAAGATCTCAGATTTTTTTTCATCAAAGATTAACACTATCGATACACGAAAGAAAAAATAATCAATGAACAAAAACCTTTTTGAAGACAAGCTTCTATTCAAATGCGCCAAAAAGTGAAAATAATTGCTTTGGAAGTGCGACGTAGGTTATTCCATGAGTTATACAGGGTGATTCAAAAGTACTTTGACAAACTTCAGGAGGTGATTCTTCACAATATTCTAATATGAATTGTTCAATTCAATATATGTGCGTAAACGCTTCTTTCCAAGATACAGGGTGTTAAAGTTTTATTTTATTTTCGTTTTTTTCAAAAAACTTTCGGAATACTGACCTTAATAGAACGAAAATTGGTATTGAGAAGTTTTTTGGGGTGACGAATTCTAACCTGATGTTGTTATTGATATTACCTGTAGAAGGCGCCACCTACACGTCTTTTTCTTTTTTGAAGATTCATAACTTTTTTAAACGTACTTCTAGCACATTTTTCAGTAAAAGAATCAATTACTCTATCATCTCTTCGTAAAAAAGCTATCCCTGTTAGAAGTCGCTATAAGCAACCGTTTTCTAGATATTTCAAGTCGATTATTTGATAGTCGATGCGTGTTGAAGTTATTACCATTATTTTGCATTTTTCACAAGAATGCTTTTGACGTTTGAATAAGTAGTTTTGGTAATTTCATATTATGTAACAGTTAAACGTCTTGTTGTTTTGTTCAAGTTTCTGTAAGTTTTAGAACACTTATTTTGAAAAAATGGATTATTTGAACAATAATGCTCATTTAGCCGATATGCATTTCGTTTATGGCCATGCGGATGGCAATGAGCGCGAAGCAAGACGTATTCACCAGGAGCGATTTCCTAATCGAGTACTGCCTTCAGATCCCACATTTATCAGTCTCTACCGTCGTTTGGCAGAAACAGGTAGCTTCAAGAGGGCAGCTGATATTATTGGAAGACCACGAGCAGTCCGAAATCCAGAATTGAAAGGAGAATCCAGAAACAAATACAAGAATAATTGCTGAAGCTCTCAATTCTATTGAGTCCACAGTTTGGAGAATTATCCACGATCAACAATTTTATCCATACTATATTCAAAGATTACAAGCTCTTTTGCCACGAGACTTTCCCTAACGCATTACTATGTGTCAGTGGTTTTTGAGGAAATTGGCTGGAAATCCTCAATTTCAAGATATATACTCTTCACGGACTAGGCAAACTTCTCCCGAGATGCTATCACAAACTTTCATAACAACCATGTTTGTGCTCTGCGAAATCCGCACGCAGTTAGTGAAAGACATTAGCAGTATCAATTTTCTGTAAATGTATGGGCGGCAATAATTGATAATTACTTGATAGGTCCTTCCTTTCTTCCGTTCCGAATGAATGACGTAACTTACAGAGACTTTTTAGAGAATGAATTGCCGGGACTACTTCAGAGTGTACCATTAGAAATTCGTATCCGCATGTGGTTTAGGCATGATGGGACTCCGGCCCATTTTAGCGGAGAAAATTCCTCAATACTGTCTATCCAAATCGATGGATCGGTAGGGGTGTAGAAGAACCTAACCAGGCGTGGGCACCAAGGTCCCCAGATCTAAACCCGCTAAATTATTAATTTGAAGTCACTAGTTCATGAAACTCCAGTAGCAAACGAGGAAAATCTAAGAAACCGAATCGTAGACGCCTGTGGAACAATAAGGAACACCAAAAATTTTTGAGCGGGTACGAGATTCAATGACTAGAAGACTGAATGCCTGTATCTTTGCTGAAGGTGGACACTTTTCAACAATTTATTGAATACAATTTAGTTTATTTTCTTTCATTTTATTCCACATATTCAGAATTTCCTGAAATAAAATGTTGATATTTCTTGCAAATTTTATTTAAACAAATACAGATTTTGCATCCTTGATACAAACGAGTGAAAATAAATAGAATAGGTGGCGCCCCCTACAAAAAACCAAAACTACTTACTCAAACGTCAAATTAATTTCCCAATCATTCTTGTGAAAAATGCAAAATAATGGTAATAATTTCAACACGCATCGATTATCAAATAATCGACTTTCTAGAAAACGATTGATTATAGCGACTTGTAACAGAGGTAGCTTCTTTACGTAGATATAATGAAGAAATTGATTTTTCTACTGAAAAATATGCTAGAAGTACGCTCAAAAAAGTTATGAATCTTCAAAAAAGAGAAAGACGTGTAGGTGGCGCTCCCTACGAGTAAGAGCAATAATAACATCAGGTTCGAATTTGACACCTTGAAAAACCTCTCAGTTCTATTTTTCGTTTGATCAAGGTCAGTATCTCAAAAGTTATTTTACACCCTGTATCTTGAAAACGAAGCGTTTCCGAACATATATTTATTTGAACAATTCATATTAGAATATTGTGGGGAATCACTTCCTGAAGATTTCCAAAGTACTTTTGAATTACCCTGCAGATTCAAGAGCTCGTCGCGCAAAGTGTTCAGTTTGAAAACAAAGGCGACAAGCTTTTGAATCTATAACTCACGGAATAACTTACGTCCCACATGCAAAACAATTATTTTTTTACTTTTGAGCGCATTCTATTAAAAGCTTGTCTTTAAAAACCTTTTTTATTGATTATTTTATTTTATGCTTCTTAGTAAGTATGCCTCAATCTATGCATTTCTGTTGATGCATCATCATTATGAGGCCTTTTTCCTGTAAGTTCTGAGCTATCTAGTTCTTCAACGAGGAGACCAGCTGAAGATTGAGTCGTCCGCCAGCCTGGAGCTGCCATTTTCAATTTCTGAATTCTGACAAAAAATCAATACCCTTCGACTAAATTCACACACTCCGACTCCGAAAACCTCCACCAATTCTGAATAGAATTGGACCATAATCACAGAGATCGTCCGCCATCTTAAATTCATGAATTTTGACAAAACCGACCCCAAAAACCTCCACATACCAATTTCGAATAGAATGGGACCAAAATCACAGAGATCGTCCGCCATCTTGGAGCCGCCATTTTTATTCCACAAATTTTTGGGAAAAAAATCATAACCACCACATGAACTATGAACACCTGTCAAATTTCACGTTGATCGGGCGACTAGAAGTTGATCAAATTTAACTTGCAAGATTTCATTACAGACAGACAGACAGACACCGGGACAGGTGAAACTAAATGAAAGCTTGTAAAATAACCATAGATTAGGAATTTCCAGTTGGAAGAACATGAATTGTGGTGGATGACTGTGTAGAGGTGACCTTCGAAGGGAAAATACAATTAATGGGAAACATTTCAAAATGAACGAGGAAATTAGTAGAACCAATAGTCGTATTGAATATACTGATGCACCCCATAATATGAAATTTTCAATAATAGACAAACACTTGAGTCTAGTGTGAGGAATTGACAATTCTGATAAAAAAAATAGTACAACCAGAAATTGCACGATTTTCAGAATCTTGACCCAAAGGCCATGGAAGATCTTCCAGCTATTCAGGATTGGATTATTCCGGCCCCCTCCTGGTTGAAGAAAAAAACGTGTCGAAAAAAGTTATAGAGCTTGATTCACATGCTTCAATACTAGAGCTATTCGCGTAGAATTGACATCATATTTCATCATTGATAGCTATACACAGGTTCATGGAAAGAAGAGGACCTATATTTCTATTTTGATAATGTCTTTCAAACATCCCAGAAATCTTCTGCTGCGGAGACTGTGAAAAATGGTTTGAGAAAAAAACTTTCTCAAGTCGCGATATTGTGGCCTTCGCTGATTACAATTAATAAAAGTGGAGTGAATTCTTGGCCTAGTGGGTATATATTTTTTTCCCAGGTCGGGATAGACATATTCAATCTGTTGAATTCTCCATAAAAGGTTTTAGTTTGACCAGTTAGCGGACTACTCAAGTTGAAGATTGATGCAGGTTATATAATATTTTTGATCATTTTATATGAATGAAATAGTATTTGTTAATTTTAACCAAAAGGAAGGAGTTAATATTTTCCAAGCGAATGAACTCATGTCATCGTGTTATCAAATTCATCGTTTTTATTATTTTCTATATATGCAAGTTTTCAAAAACAAAAAATAGAGACAAAATTGAATGATGATAACATGTCATCCACTTCTGAATCTATGTTCGAGTAAACAAAATCGGCAACTTATCGAACTCAAGTCGGTATTTTGGGTGGCCTATACTCATTCATAAGTGAAGTGAATACGTTTGACTAGAAGAAATGTTGTGAATTCAAGTCGTAGAGAATAAGGGCCGTTAACAAACATGAAGCGAAGTGTTTTGTGTTCTCACTTACTTCAACTTTTTTAACTCGAATCATAGTACCCTGGATGTATTGGTGATATTGTGATTCTAGTTCAACACATGTAGGGTAGATCTGTAGTTGATGGCATCGAAAATATTCACTTAAATAGCAGCAGACTATTTTGAACTGTTCAGTTATTTTATTGGATATTTTTATTTTTGGTTCATGCTTCTCATTTAGAGATGAAATAGTGTGAATTTAATTGAAAAGATTGTTATCAAAATAGCCACAGTTCCACCATTTGTTGCCGCTTTGTTCCTCAATTGGCCTTTTTTGACACCATTTGTAGCCAGCGGGTACCTAATGCTGCCATACAACCACCATTTATAGCCACCAAGATTTCTCACCAGATTTATCAATGTCAAGACACTTTGGTGACACAATTAGGCAAAAATGGAAGTTAAATGATATGCTCTACCACCTTAACTACTAGGTGAGAATGGAAACAACTTATTGAATTAACAGAAGTTCGTGTATTGGTTCAGTTCTTTCACAGTGTAAATTCCTCGTGAATTTTCATTACAGCGTCTCATTGAGTTGTACGCATAATGGAGCAACTGTCACTTCAAACGTACAACAGATCTAGACGTATGGAGGGAGAAATGTTTTGGCGGGAGATTCAATGGTGTCAATCACACTCGTTTCTTGTTCCAAACTGTGCGCAAACTTTACTGATACGCATTCAAAATCGATGTGGCTAGAAATGGTGCGGTGGCCACAAATGTTGTCTCCACCCTAATTCTCACCCCCAAGTCACTAAATAGTTGAGGGTGATATCCTGAAAATGAACTGGAGGTTGAAAATTCAGTCAAATAAGTTATTTTCAGAAAAATGTTGCTCTGCGAAAAACAATCATTTTTATATTCACTATAAGGAAACAGAAAGAAATGGACGCAGTTGTAATGGAACTGCTCAGAGGATTCAATCATCTAGGTGTGAGACTAGATCAGAAACTCATCTGAAACTGGCATTGATGAAGTTTTTCATTGAGAGCCAAAAAGGCTTATTTGTCGAACCTGAAAGCTGAATCCAATGATGTTGTGTTACTGATATATGACACACTTTATATTCCTTTCTCAAATTATTTATAGAAGGTAGCGAAAGCTTACGCAAAATGGATCACGACATAGACCGAACGTATCATAAGTTTACGCACATTGAATACGGGAATTTCTGTCGACAATGCTACAAACTTGCCCGCCATACATATTTTCTGGGGCGAAGTGATGGTAGGAGGGATGCTGAACTGTTATAAAGAAGAATGTGAAAAATATTGAAAGTTCACGACAGGGGGTTGTAAAAAACAAAAGTTCACAATAAAACGACACTTGTCGATTGCAGTCGTCTGAAGCTCACATTATCAATCAATCAATCAATATATACTTTATTGTCGGAAGAAAATGATTCTTGAAGACAAAGCTTGTGTACAGAGTAACTAAAAAGAAATAATTATAAAAATATATGAATAAATGTTTAAAATATAATACATACATACTCTTAGGACAATCGAGAACATAAAACAAGTAATGTGTATAAAAATGATAAAGAGTATTATATTGGATTATTTTTATATCATATTATACATTGATAAAAAATAGTATATATTCAGTCTCTTAAATTAAGAACAGGAAAACCATAACATGTAATTTTTATAAAGAAATGTGGAGAAATTATCATATGGGTCACACTTACCCATATGACAAAGGTTGTCCACCACAATGAATGGTTTGAAATGTTCTCATTTCGATCGTGATGTACTCAATAACACTACCAGTCACTAAAATAAAAATAATAATAATTTCATCGAATAGTGACGATGGTAGTGTTCTTGAGTATACGATCGAAATGGAACATTTGAAATCGTTCATTGTGGTCGACAACCTCTGTAACTTTTTGGACGATTTCTCAATACTTATTCAAGAGAACTCACTACATGTGATGGTTTTTTTGTTCTAAATTCCACTTTCAATTTATCTAACTATTTCAGAAAAGTATATATTTTTTTAATTTTTGATTGTTGCAATTATGTAAAATGTGGAAATGTAACTTAGTAAGCTTTTTTAAATGTTCATATTGGAAAGTTTGTAATTATAACAAAAACGAGTTATACATGCACACAAAAGTTGGCCTGAAACATTGTTCCATATTAGGCGAGATCAATAAACACGAAGCAAATGCTTTTTTTCAGATATCGGTTTGATAAATTTTGATGGGATTGGAAACATAGTAAAAACCTGCTGAAAAGAGAAACATTATCAATTCTGTTCATATTTTCAAACAAACCAATAGTAAATACCCTTGCTGCATTCCATTGCTCTCGCTCATTGGAATGAAACCGTTTCTCAAAGTGGGTTTTGTTATATATATTCCACAGTCTGAAAAACGGAAGCTGCATTATTTTTTTCTTCCTGTTCTTATTTGTCACTTTCTATCGTCCATACCGAAGAAAACTCTAATTTTGAAAATGAAATTATCTTTCATGCTCTGCCTTCCTGTTCCTACAATATACTCACCCATATACTCAGTTGTGTACCCATATAATATTTTTTTCGGTTATTGGATTTTATCAAGTCAAAGAAGATACGCGAAAGATATACATCAGGATAGCCATTACAGATTGCAATACATAGAGAAATGTACGCCAATTTCTCTGAAAATCTGTCAAATATTACAGAGAGAAACAACCAGAATGCCAATTTTTCTGAAAATCTGTAAAATATATACAGGGTGTATTTCAACTCGCTACACACACGTGAATGTCATTTCATGAGGAATTACAGTAATTAAAAATTCGAAAAAAAAAAATTTTTTGGCAAATTCGTCCAAATTTTGAGAATCGCGAAACTGCGGACTGACTTATTGAAGACTCATCGTTGAAATTTCATAGGATTGTTTTTGAAGTTTTTGATGGACTATCAACTTTTAGCGGTTGTGCAAGAAGTTAGAAGTCTAGATTACTGTCATAAGCACATTTCATATTTTTTCACTCCACGCATAAGTACTAACTTTTAAAATTTTCATTGGCGATTTCGAAATTTTAGTTTTCAATACATTCACTAATTTTGGGGTTGGTTCATATATGAGAATTTTCTAGTAATACTTTTGGTAATTCAGACAAACATGCTTGTCTAAACTGAGATGGGTAATTTTTTTGGATGCTATGAATGGTAGTTGATGAGCCTATCAGTACATTTTTTGATAATTGGATTATGTTCAGTTCTAATTAATATCATATCTAAGAATGGTATTCTGTTATTCGTTCCTTCTTCAGCAGCTTTGTTATCGTTTGACAGTACGAGTCCAATCAAGCTAAAAATCAAGTGTTTAATGGTTATGAGATGAAATCATATGATCTGTTCACGTTGTGAAGAAGGGTGATTTGCTTGGAAAAATTCAGTTTTTATTACAAAACTGTGCTGAAACCACTTGATTAAGAGTGTGTGTGATGTTTCAGAAACCACCAAACCCGATTGTATTGCTCCATCCGAAACTTGGCTCAACATCAACATTCCCGACTCCTTAATAAACCTTGATGGCTATCGTCTTTTTAGGCAAGATCGCCTGAACCAAAGAGGAGAGGGTGTTCTGTTATCATTGTGATATTCCTGGAATCAAAAATATCTGGGTACTGAACTTGACTACAAAAAAATTCTCCCCCACTCTTGGATGTGTATATAGACCTCCTACTTCCGTGTACCACTGTGAAGGTAGCTCGATAAAATTCTCCACTCATCCAACAACCTGCTGCTCTTTGGAAACTTCCCAACCAAAGCAACTGGATAGATGTCCAGACGCCCATGATAGTAGTTGTTGGTTGATCAAAATTTCTCCCAATTAATTTCAAATCTCAAGATCTTGACGTCCACATAGAAAAAAAATTAATTAAGAGAATCTAGATGATTTACTCTCAGCACAACAAGATGGAAGGAGATAAAATGATGCGTTAAAACAAGAAATGTAGTATAAATGCATCTCTATTTATAAGTTTGAACTGGTCGGAGGTACAATCTATTTCTAGGTTGAATGTTGGATGTTGAATGCTTCTTTCAGAAAGTTTCATGCATAATACTATTCAACAGGGTTGTTTTCAATTGTTCCCCGTCTACCATATGCAATTTACTTTATCTCTGCTATAAATGATGTCGCTCGCTCTATTATCTACGCGGTCCACTATATATTATTTGTAGTCAGAGCTCGAACACCATTGTTTTATGACGTTGTGATAGTGAATTCACTGCATTGCGCCTCTAATCATTTGTTAAACGAACTTCATATTTGTGATATCAATTGAATCGCTTCCGATATTCCATTCGTTTCCTCGTTTGAAAAAAAATCAATTTGTCAGAAATTGATTCTGTGCTGATTCGAGAAATGAAATGATTCTTTATGAATTTAATATAGCTTTCCTGACGAAAATATGTTTCCGGTTTACTTCTGCTATCTTTGTCTGTCAAGTTAAAGAGTGAGTGTGAATTTTTCACTCGGATTTTCATAATTTGATGTCAGAATCCGACACCTAGCACATATTAGTGGGGGAAATGTTTAGAATAAATATCCTTCAGAAAGAATTTCAAGAAATAAAGTGGCTGTGAATCTATGTGATTCTTTCATGTTGTTGGAAAAACAACAAAGAGTGGTGATCAATCGATATACCGAATTATTTCGGTACCTGACTTATCAGATTGAAATACGCCGTGTTTGATCCTCTTATATTTCTTCTGGAATCACTATCTTGGTGAAGAATTCCTCTGCTGGTAGATGGTGGCATCTTCCGCCATCTGGATGCCGGAGAGGCAGAAACCTACCTAGGAATACAACAACGTTGCACCCAAGATGTAGTGGCGGTAAAAAATGATCTCCGCAGCAAGTATCAGCTGAATCTCTGGCAGATCTGGTCATCAGAATTGTCGGGCATGAACAAAGTTTCTTCCACCAACATGCTTGCCGTTCCGACACTAATCTTTTCCTTTGGGATAATGAAGTTGACACTGGAAGATCTGAGAAATTGATGTGAAGACTCAAAAATGATGCGGCTACATTGTAGTTTGCATCCAAAATCGTCGTTCCACGGTTGTACTTACCCCGACACCAGGTAGGCCGTAGACTTCTGAGTTTGAAGTGTCTACACAACAGAATGGTGCTGGATGGAGGCTGTAAAGTCGTCAGGAGTTCGGACCCCCTTCTCTGCATGGTCATAGACCATGAGATCACAGGGAAAGGAGCAATCCGCGCAGCCGTTGAACCCGGTCTTGTATTCGATACCGTACGAGGAGCCCAAGACCTATCACCGAGTTGGAGCCTTCTTGACGAAAAGTCCACACTGCAGGGAATAACGTTCATCTGCAGCTTTACAAGGCTAAGCCGATGCGTGGAATCTTCAACAAAAATATTGGAGCCCATGGCTTATCCGGAAGGCTGACCTTTACTTTCCTTAGGTTAGATGGACTCAAGTCGGAGACTGAGGAATTCATCGTGGCTTGCCAGGACGGTTGTCCACCGAAGCCGCGTGATGGGTATAGAGCCTGCCGTAGAGCGCCTGAGACCATTATGCACTTGCTGTCAGCATGTTCAGCATATGCGGTCTCAGTCTCTATCCATCGTCATAACGCGGCATTGCTGCAAGTGCTGTATTGGCCGAGAAAAGAAAAACAAACCCTACACCCTGAAAGTTGTCTTCAAGAGCTCCAAAATAGCCAATTGGATTGATTCTCCGAAATAAACTGAAACTGAAATGAACTTCAAAATTAAAAAATGTACGACTTGAGGATGACAAAACTTCCATGCAGATAGCTGAGTTGAAAGAACTACGAAAAGAACTGAGAGACAGGCAGTCAGCGGGTGAAATTAATCTCACTATTAAATATATCCACGGAACTCCATCTATTGTAGGCTTAAAAAACTAAACACTAACTATCACGCTAATCACCTACACAAATAATGCTTTACTTACTGCCAAATACTGGGGCATTACCCTGTACATGGAAACCACCAAACCCGATTGTATTGTTCCATCTGAAACTTGGCTCAACATCAAAATTCCCCACTCCTCAGTAAACCTTGAGGGCTATCGTCTTTTCAGGCAATATCACCTGAACCAAAGTGGAGAGGGAGTTTTGTTATACCTTAGGGAATCTTCTTTTACACAATTCACTGTAGTGCATCAACATTATGATATTTCTGGAATCATAAATATCTGGGTACTGAACTTGCCTACAAAAAAAATCTGATCCACTCTTGGATGTGTATATCTCCTACTTCCATATACCAGTCGGATATGGAACTCATCGAGACTATCGATAGAATTATTCACTCATATAACAACCTGCTGCTCTTTGGAGACTTCAATTTCCCAACCTTGAAATGGCCACTGGATCAATGTCCAGATACCCACGATAGTAGCTCCATGGTCGCCGAGTTGTTGGTTGATCAAAATCTCTCCCAATTAATTGATGAACCTACTCGATATAGAACCAGTAAAACCCCGTCGCTTATCGATCTACTTATAACAAACGATCCTGACCTCCTATGCAACATAGAAAGTGGTGCTCCAATTGGTTGCTCTGATCATGTCACAGTTACATGTAATTTCCACCAAGTGATAACGGATCTAGAACCCCCGAATACCATCCTGGAACACAAAAGAATGAACCAGAATCATTTAGCGAAAACTCTGAGTTCAATCAACTGGGATGAACTATATTAAGTTCCTGATATTGACTCCAAATGTGAGTTATTCTGTAACTCACTCCTCGATGCTATCAACAGTTGCTCCTTCGTCACTTCTGAGAAAATCAATAGCAAAACCATGGATCGACGAAACATCCATCCAACGTACACATTGAAAACGCAAACTTTGGATGAAGTATGGATTAACCAAGTCTCCTGAAGATTTCGAGGCACATCCTCCGACTTGTCCCAAGACCTAAGGAAGGCCAAACAGAACTACGAATTGAAAAAGGTTCTAAGGCCATTTATTGGCAGAACCAAGCTTGCCTCGAAAGTCTCTATACCAATGATCCGCGATGATTATGGAACCGTATGCAAATCCAACGCTGCAGCGGCAGAAATGCTCGATAAAATTTCGACAAATCTTTCCTACCAGTGGAAAATGCAGCGCTACCTCAACTTATGTCACCAAGATGCCAGAACACCTCAAACCATATACACTTTCCACTTGAAATAATAGAGGAAGAGTAAGAAATGTCAAAGCAGGTTATCACCCGGGCCGGACAATATATCCACATTTATACTGAAAAGACATGCATCTGTTCTCGCAATACCGCTGAGCCACATCTTCGAATGTTCGTTTCCTCACTCCTGCCTTCTCTCTTCATGGCGGTCAGCTTCTATCACTCATATCTATAAAAAATGCGATGAACTTGATCCTGGGAACTACATAGCAATCAGCCTGGTGTCCGTATGTGCCAAAATTATGGAGAGAATAATTTCAGTTGCTTGGTTATGGTGTAATCCCCCCTACAGAGCATGGTTCCATTCCTGGGAGATCAACAACAACAAACCTGCTCTATTGCCTGGACCAGACTCCTAGACTCCTCGTCCCCCGTTGATATAATATTTCTCGATTTTTCCAAGACGTTTGACAAGGATTCACAAATCAAGCTACTGCCCGAACTTGAACTCTTTGGAATGAGATGCCAGCTGCTCAAGTGGATAGCCGCATTTCTTTCTGACAGAGTTTTTAAAGTAAGGGTTGGATTCAGTCTTCTGGGAGTCGATAATTTCCTTGTTTTACATGCTTTATATCAGCTTCACTTGTATGTTTGTTTGTTTGTAACCGATTCCTCTGGGCGCGATTTTGACCCACTTTAAACGGTCAGGTTTCATTCAAACTACGTAGATTTATCGAGGACCGATGACAATACACTGATTTGATAAGATTATTCCATTTTTTAATTTGCAAAATAAATAATAAAAATAATGGTTAAAAAGAAACTAAAAAAACACTCTTTTATAAATAAACCAAACTAAAAAGTAGGAAATGAATAATAATAAAAAAAAATAAAAAACACGCTTTCACTGAAAACCAAACTAAAAAAATTTTATTTTGAAAAAAGCATGGTATCGCCTCGGCCAACAATTACCTGTGATCTGAGACATTTCTTACTTTACTGCCCTAGGTTTGTAATGTACTATATAATTATTGAGACCATGCACCTCACGCTTTTTTTTAAATAAAATAAATTTTTTTCCTATTTTCTATTTTTTCAGTTTGGTTTTCTATAAAAACGTGTTTTTTAGTTTTTTCAAACTATTATTCATTTGGAATATGGATGAAAATAAAATAACTTCGATAAGGTAAATTCGAACTTGTAGAAGAATACTATTTGATTTTTCTATCTTTGGAAAAAAATGAGCTATCCAACGACACTATAACTTCCCATTCATACTCCACATTATTCTACATTGAGGCTGCAATGTACTTACTTCAATCACATCCTTTTTCATTTCCCGTGAAAATTAATTCCTTCTTTTCATTATTGTAGTTCATGTCGCTCTTGTTTCTGAAAGAATCTCACAATGCTCTCACCAGAAGACAAATATACTCAAAGACAAATACAGAAAGTCAGTTCAAGAATTAAATGAATACTGAAAAGGGAAACATTCTCAATTGAATATTGATAGAAAGATTTTTCTGTGAATTGAAAAATCCACGATTAAAATGAAGTTATTTTTTGTGAATGTCTAACAGAAAACAACTACTTCCCCGGCTAAAGCCACGCTGGACATTGAACTACATCTGATAGATATTCTGAAAAGGCCCTAACTGAAAAGAAAAATTTGCATTTTCATTCAGATAGTTATTTGATTTTTATTCCAGTCTTAATTAAGAACTCATAAAGATGAATGAGGCAAAGAAGAATGTTTTCCAAAAGAGAGTACTCACCAGAAATCATTCGTAACATTGACGCAGGAGAGACATCGCATTCACTAGGTCTTCAATACATTTTTGTCGACGAAAATCTATTTCACGCTTCCACGATCATCAGGAAGACCGGAAGAAATGGGAAACACATTTTCAAGAAGCAATCTCACTTTGAAAGATGGAAAAAGTTAGAATCATTTCTTTTGGAGAGACACTTTGAAATTAGTGTTTTCTGACATTAAAACCTGTCATGGGGTATGATAGATTGATTTGTTGAAAATATAAACAGGATGTTCATAAAATCAGATGTGGAATCATCTGCGACTGAAAGATAAACCTTAGTCACTATCTTCCATCGTCAAGATAACCTCTTGTGGGGTATTCATGTTGAAAAGGAAACATTCTCAATTGAATATTGATAGAAAGATTTTCTGTGAATTGAAAATCCACGATTAAATGAAGTTATTTTTGTGAATGTCTAACAGAAAACAACTACTTCCCGGCTAAAGCCACGCTGGACATTGAACTACATCTGATAGATATTCTGAAAAGGCCCTAACTGAAAAGAAAAATTTGCATTTTCATTCAGATAGTTATTTGATTTTATTCCAGTCTTAATTAAGAACTCATAAAGATGAATGAGGCAAAGAAGAATGTTTTCCAAAAGAGAGTACTCACCAGAAATCATTCGTAACATTGACGCAGGAGAGACATCGCATTCACTAGGTCTTCAATACATTTTTGTCGACGAAAATCTATTTCACGCTTCCACGATCATCAGGAAGACCGGAAGAAATGGGAAACACATTTTCAAGAAGCAATCTCACTTTGCAAAGATGGAAAAAGTTAGAATCATTTCTTTTGGAGAGACACTTTGAAATTAGTGTTTTCTGACATTAAAACCTGTCATGGGTATGATAGATTGATTTGTTGAAAATATAAACAGGATGTTCATAAAATCAGATGTGGAATCATCTGCGACTGAAAGATAAACCTTAGTCACTATCTTCCATCGTCAAGATAACCTCTTGTGGGGTATTCATGTTGAAAAGGGAAACATTCTCAATTGAATATTGATAGAAAGATTTTTCTGTGAATTGAAAAATCCACGATTAAAATGAAGTTATTTTTTGTGAATGTCTAACAGAAAACAACTACTTCCCCGGCTAAAGCCACGCTGGACATTGAACTACATCTGATAGAAATAGATTTTCGTCGACAAAAATGTATTGAAGACCTAGTGAATGCGATGTCTCTCCTGCGTCAATGTTACGAATGATTTCTGGTGAGTACTCTCTTTTGGAAAACATTCTTCTTTGCCTCATTCATCTTTATGAGTTCTTAATTAAGACTGGAATAAAAATCAAATAACTATCTGAATGAAAATGCAAATTTTTCTTTTCAGTTAGGGCCTTTTCAGAATATCTATCAGATGTAGTTCAATGTCCAGCGTGGCTTTAGCCGGGGAAGTAGTTGTTTTCTGTTAGACATTCACAAAAAATAACTTCATTTTAATCGTGGATTTTCAATTCACAGAAAAATCTTTCTATCAATATTCAATTGAGAATGTTTCCTTTTCAACATGAATACCACAAGAGGTTATCTTGACGATGGAAGATAGTGACTAAGGTTTATCTTTCAGTCGCAGATGATTCCACATCTGATTTTATGAACATCCTGTTTATATTTTCAACAAATCAATCTATGATACCCCATGACAGGTTTTAATGTCAGACAACACTACTTTCAAAGTGTCTCTCCAAAGAAAATGATTCTTAACTTTTTCCATCTTTGCAAAGTGAGATTGCTTCTGAAAATGTGTTTCCATTTCTTCCGGTCTTCCTGATGATCGTGAAGCGTGAAATAGATTTTCGTCGACAAAAATGTATTGAAGACCTAGTGAATGCGATGTCTCCCCTGCGTCAATGTTACGAATGATTTCTGGTGAGTACTCTCTTTGGAAAACATTCTTCTTTGCCTCATTCATCTTTATGAGTTCTTAATTAAGACTGGAATAAAATCAAATAACTATCTGAATGAAAATGCAAATTTTTCTTTTCAGTTAGGGCCTTTCAGAATATCTATCAGATGTAGTTCAATGTCCAGCGTGGCTTTAGCCGGGAAGTAGTTGTTTCTGTTAGACATTCACAAAAAATAACTTCATTTTAATCGTGGATTTTTCAATTCACAGAAAAATCTTTCTATCAATATTCAATTGAGAATGTTTCCCTTTTCAACATGAATACCCCACAAGAGGTTATCTTGACGATGGAAGATAGTGACTAAGGTTTATCTTTCAGTCGCAGATGATTCCACATCTGATTTTATGAACATCCTGTTTATATTTTCAACAAATCAATAAATGAATACGTTATGTACGAGAATTTAATCAACGAGCATTCCCATTGTTTCTTAGAATGAAAAAGAAATTCTCCTTTGTCTTGTGCAGTTCATCATAAGAGGAAGTTATTGTTTGTCTTCCAGGCACTTTGTCTGGAATTAATTTTGGAATAAATTCGAGATATTCTCCGAACGATGATATCATAAATGGAATGCAATGAATTGTGGGCGATTCGAGAAGGCAGATTATTCGAGACGAAATCTTTCAAAAATGATCAATGACTCTTAAGATTCCTAGACCGGGATTATACTGACTTTGATTTACTGCTCAATCATACTCATAGTTGAAATACAAATTTCAATTTCAATCCAAGTTGAACGTTGAAGGTTTTTATACCTCATTGGATTACACAAGTATGCATTGAAAAAAAAATTAAGAGCTATTCTTTATACTTTTTGTCGCTGGATCTGAAAATGACCTCTGTTTTGTCAAGGTACTATGAAAAATGAGCCAATTCTTGAAAATGAATTGAAACAGACCCAGAAAATTGATTTTTAATCACAAATTTCACATGGAAGTCATTTCTGAACTGAAATGAACTCACTTAAACACACTACAGTCGTTTTTTCTTTCCTGTGAGACTCCTCTTGTTAAAGAACGAAAACATATGGGAAATTGGCTCTAGGTCGATTTGGCTGAAATTTTATTATGTTATAGTAGGATGGGTCATTAGAAAAAGTGTGAGTTTCAATGATTTTGTATGTTTAGTTTCTGAGATATAAGCGGCCAAAGTTCGTGAAAACGTCGTATTGGGGTAGGATTGACAAAGAAAAAAACCTGTTTTTTTAGTCGAAATAAGACAAAGTTATATTCTCTTGAGATATCATAGTTTCAGTCCATTGTAGGCGAAAAAACGTGTTTTGTTTCTTGCTGACTCTCTCTGTTTGAAATATACTTTTTTCTTAATTTTCGAGTATACCCCTATACTGAAAACAATTGACAGATCGTTTATGTTTACGAAAAAAGTTATAAATTGCTACTGCCCATTGAATGAAAGATAGGGTAACATTGTGATTAACTCAATTGTTCGATATTACCTTTCATTTTTTTCAGGTCATTTTCACACAATGTTTTTATTGAATATCTGAAAAACTGTTTCGTTAATTTGGACCATATTTCCCTGACAATATTTTGAAAATGTTGACTATCATATACGATAGTTTATCAATTTTGTATATTGCGTTTCTAAGATATGCATTTTTGAAGTTTACGGTATTACGATATATGGGGTAACCTATCGATTTACCAAAATTTTATGGAACCTGTCGACACATTCAATTCTATTATAAAACTTCCCGAAATCAATTATTTGATACAATAAACAACACAAACCACACTCAACAACAATTTGGAACTCAACAGTATAGACTAAGAAAAAAACGACTTCTAACATAAAAAGTCAATTATTATTATGGATATTATAATATAACAAATCGAAATTGAAACTAATTAGTTATAAACAACATAATCAACAATTTACATAATGGAACTCTCAAAAATCAAACAATAGTCAAAACCCAAATTATTAATTATGTTATTGATTGGTCTATTTGCGCAATCTAAAACATTTCTCAATAGTTTATGGCTAGGGTACTTCATTGTTTCTATTTGAAATTGATATCCGTAATCCTGAACTTGGACTATTACGCTGCCGCATAGCGTCCAGATTAAGGGATGCTATAAAGTATCAACTGTGGATATCCTTCAGTATTATTCCTGATGCACCTGAAAATGAACGTATTTTAGGCTACTACTGTACCTGCAAAAGTGGAGCATAAACAGTATGATGCTGTTCCCATATTTGCAGCGTATTTTGGTACCTAGGATATGCCCATCATCAAAAAACAATGAAGTACCCTAGACATGATCTATTAAACAATGTTTCAGATAGCGCAAATAGACCAATGAATAACAATATTAATAATATTATTTGAATTTAGCTTTTCTTTGTTTTTTGAGAGTTCAATTATGTGAATTGTTGTTTATGTTGTTTATAACTAATTAGTTTCAATTTCGATTTAGAGTTCACTACTACAATGCACTATACGATTTTTACTACTTATGGGTTCACTGAAGCACGACGCGTGTTTCGCTATACGAAGCTATGGAGGTTCAATTCGATTTGTTATATTATAATTTCCATAATATTGACTTTTCTTGTCAGAAGTCGTTATTTATAATTCGATTTTTTTTAGCCTATACTGTTGAGTTCCAAATTGCTGTTAAGTGTGGTTTGTGTTGATTATAGTATCAAATAATTTTTCGAAAAGTTTTATAATAGAATTGAATGTGTCGAAAAGTTCCATAATCGTAATACCGTAAACTACAAAAATGCATATCTTAGAAACGCAATATACAAAGTTGATGAAACTATCGTACATGATGGTCAACATTTACTAATAAAAAGTCACACAAGTCACTTGTCACACCACATAGAGTACACATTTATATTTATATAATTTCAAACAACGGTAATGTGGTTGTAGTAACTTTGAACTTCTTTTTATTCCTCGATCTACGTTTTTTTTTCCTTTTGTATCACTATGTTAGATACATATGTTTAACATCATTGAAACCAACCTCAACAAAGTTTCTCCCTGTTGATGGAAATAAACATTTCCGAAAGCTTGTATAAACCTTGAAGAGTTCATTTTTTCATTGCTGCTTACCCCAATATCCCTATTTTATATATATATATATATATATATATATATATATATATATATAGTGTGACCCATTTTTAACGGAAACACCCCCCTAAAATTTGAAGTTGTAAACAGATTTTGATAAATTTTTTTTGAAATGTCAAGTACTGAAAGGTCTACCTTGGGACAAAATTTGAAATGTTTATTCCAATTCTCAAGGCATATTACGATAATTTTTCTTATTCAAAAATCGAGATTTTTTATTAGCGATTTTTTATTGGAAAAATCACCACGCCACTGGATTCAGAGTGCCTCTGAACAGGTGTGACCAAAATTTAATGGAAAAATATTCATTAATAACAAAGTTATGACAACTCAAAAATTCGAAAACTCACAAAAAACACCCTATATCAACAGATATAGCCATGAGAATATTTTTTTATGATTTCAACGATAAAGTGCCGCCAGATGAAAAAAAAAACAAATGACTTAATTTTTTTTAATGGAAATAACGGAATTACATTCACACAATTCAACTAATAATGAAGGAAAAAAATTTAATTAACGTAACTAGGAAAACTAATTATTGAAATGTTTCGATTCAGTGCAACAATTGATTCAAACTCATATTCTAGTAGCCTCTACTAATCCACCACGTATTTCGATACATTTGTCGTAGTGCTTACGAATGTTTCTGATTACGTTCCTTAGTTCTTGTGGGGTAATATCTGCACATACCTGTCGAATTCTTGCACAAAGTTCATTTCTATCTCTTGAGCGGTTTTTGTAAACCTTTTGTGTGAGAAGTCCCCAGAGAAAAAAGTCCAAAACTGTGAGGTCTGGAGATCTGGGTGGCCACTCTATAAACGGACTACCATGGCCTATCCATCGGTTTGGAAAATGTTCGTTAAGACATTGCCTCACAGCTCTGGCATAATGAACTGAACACCCATCTAACCGGACAATTAAATTTGATCGTTCATTGATTGGCAGCTCGTGAATAGCATCCCAAAACTCTGTGTTTAAAAATTCTAGAAACCTCTGCGCATTAATGTTTTCCTCAAAAAAGAGAGGACCAATAATTCGTTCGTTCAATATCCCACACCAGACGTTGATTTTTTGGGAATACTGGCTTTTACAGTTTATTACCCAGTTAGGATTATTCGCTGCCCAATAGCGACAATTCTGTGATGACACTACTCCATTTGTAGTGAAAGTGGCTTCGTCGGTATATAAAATATTTTGTAGGAAATTTATATTGTTTAAATATTCCCCTTGGGCCCATAAACAATATTCCAGACGTCTTGCTTCGTCGCCTTCTTGCAGTGTATGTAAAAATTTTGGCTTGAAAGGTTTAATATTCTTCGCTTTGAGACATCTCCGAATAGTTTCTCGTGGAATATTCAAATCTAAGGTGGCATTCCTTATACTGGCATAGGGATTATTTCCGAAAAAATCTAAAATGATTTGATCATTCCTGTCATTCCTGTTTCGTCTTTGTACAGGATTACTTTTTAACATCACTTTTGATACTGCACCAGTTTCATTGAATATTTTATTTATTTTATTTACCGTACCGCAGCTAATACGAGGACGATCTGGATGTCTCTCATTAAATACTCTACAAACCTCTCTAGCACTTCTAACGTCATCTCCCGAAAGGCGTACAATTTCAATTTTCTCTCTTACGCTCAATCTTGCAGCCATGACACAAAATAATTCGAAGAATTGTAAGGTGAATATTCTTGACGATAGTACATTTGAATCTTCCACAAGTGTCAAACTGTTATATCATTTCCATGGCAACTAAGATTTAAATTGAAAAATCAATTATGTCTTAGTTTTAGTAAATCTGCGTGAAAACTTGAATGTAATTCCGTTATTTTCATTAAAAAAAATTACGCTATTTGTTTTTTTTTTTCATCTGGCGGCACTTTATTGTTGAAATCATAAATAAAAAAATCTCATGGCTATATCTGTTGATATAGGGTGTTTTTTGTGACTGTTAGCTGTGTGAGTTTTCGAATTTTTGAGTTGTCATAACTTTGTTATTAATCAATATTTTTTCATGAAATTCTGGTCACATCTGTTTAGAGGCACTCTGAATCCAGTGGCGTAGAGATTTTCTCAATAAAAAAATCGCTAATGAAAAATCTCGATTTTCGACTAAGAAAAAATATCGTAGTATGCCCTGAAAATTGGAATGAACATTTCAAATTTTGTCCCAAGGTAGACCTTTCAGTACATGACATTTCGAAAAATTATTGAAATCTGGTTACAACTTAAAATTTTAGGGGGGTGTTTCCATTAAAAATGGGTCACACTGTATATATAAATATATATATATATATATAATAAAATAAACAAAATTATAGAGGGGACACCTATAATTTCGTGCACATCAATAGGTCACCAACAGATGCCAGTATAGGCCAATCCTCGACACCAATAGTCGTACTCCTCGTGCGTTCAGAGTAACGCAAAACAAATAACGAAATAAGAGAGATTTGTTACGATTCCAAGAAAGTCACCATCCGCCTACAGCTGTTTCATGCTTACCCACTCATCAGGACGGCTTGTGATCTTTCTCAAAATCTTACCAATTATCTCAGAGTTTTAATACCTACTGGCAAGTATGAAAATGTGAAATGCACAAAATTATAGAGGTGACACCTTTAATCTTACGTGGAATTTGATGACACGAAATTTCGTGCACATCAATAGGTCAACAACAGGCTTATACTGACATCTCTTGGTGACCTATTGATGTGCACGAAATTTCGTGTCATCAAATTCCACGTCACCCCACAGATTATAGGTGTCCCCTCTATAATTTTGTGCATTTTATATATATATATATATATATATATATATATATATATATATATATATATATATATATATATATATATATATATAAAACTAGGGATATTGGGGTAAGCAGCAATGAAAAAATGAACTCTTCAAGGTTTATACAAGCTTTCGGAAATGTTTATTTCCATCAACAGGGAGAAACTTTGTTGAGGTTGGTTTCAATGATGTTAAACTTATGTATCTAACATAGTGATACAAAAGGAAAAAAGAACGTCATCAAATTCCAGGTCATTAGGTCTAAGCTTCACCCCACAGATTATAGGTGTCACCTCTATAATTTTGTGCATTTCACATTTTCATACTTGCCGGTAGGTATTAAAACTTTGAGAGAATTGGTATGAATTTGAGAACGACCACAAGCCGTCCTGATGATTGGGAAACCATGACACAGCTGTAGGCGGATGGTGACTTTCTTGGAATCGTAACAAATCTTTCTCATTTCATTATTTCATAAATATATATATATATATATATATATATATATATATATATATATATACATTATACATTCCTCGAAAGAAAAACCGATCTTGTATATAACAGGAACAATCTTCACATTCATTTGTTAATAGCATGATGTAGATACTCATCTGTAACTAAACTATTGCGAGCTCCCAGACTATATCGACAAGTTATATGATATCTCACAAAAATTTAACATTTCCACCGATATTTTTCGGTTGCTTGCTCCTCTGCTCGGTGAAAAAAACGACAACTTTTCCATGAAATACATAATTTAATTATCTTTCATATTTTTTTGACGCAGGAAATTCTAGGCATTTACACATCCGCGAAAGATAAAACGAACTCCGAGTATGAATAAATAACGAACGCCCCTATTGAAAATCATTCCACCATTCGAAAATTCCTACGAGTTTCGAATAAAATTTTATTATATCGACGGGGAAAATAAAGAACATGAAAACGCTGCCCTGGAAATCCAATTAAAAATTCTGCTGCTCTCACTGCACAACCTGAATAAACAACCCGTTCAGATGACTGCGATTAAAATAACATGATACAATGGGGGTTCACACAATATTTAATGTTCGAACCTGATCCTTTGTGGTTTGTTGACAGTGCAAATCATGGAAAGGATCGGGTTATCTCTATTCTGGACTGGACGTGTATAATTGTCTACCGCAAACGTTTTATATCAGGCACATGAAAAAGAAATGGCAATAGGAGAGAGAATTTTACACAGAACTCATAGAACTAGAAGGCCAATACCGTTTTGCTGGAACGAGCCCTACCGTAGAACGTATGGTTCACACATGGGCATGCGCATTAAAACCGCTGCCATGACAGGGGGGGTTTCAGTGAAATTTATAACCTCTATCAACTGAAACATACTGACTTTTATCATGAGAACTTTCTGAAGATGGGTGTACTTGAGATCGAATTGAAAATAGTGGAGTGTAACTGAAATTATGAGGAATTTCTGAACCGTATGGTTTCGGGAAGAAAGGCTTATTTAAAAGAATAATTTTTAGTGGCTATTATGAAGTTCACTTCCCCATTCTCTGAATTATTTATTTGACATGAACTAAATTGTATGCAGTTTTTCACATGATAAAATCTTTTATTTCGAAGATAATTTGGCTTTATTCTTTGATTATCATTTCAAGAAAATGGGTAGGTATGATGGAGACAATCATAATTCACTTCTCCCTTGCAGTTTTGAAGTTAAAGTGACAAACAATTTCCAAGTAATTAGTGCCTGAAAAATATTTTGCCACGAAGTAAAAATATTGGGGAATTTAAATGTGAATGCTATGAATATAGCGTGTCGTCCCATGCAATTTATTCTTGATAAAAGTTGGTACCTATCGAGAAACCTGTAATGGGTTATCGAAAAGTATGTTAAATTTTTCGTTAGTGAAGAAAATCGTTTTTTTTTTAAATTCATCAAGAAACTTTACTCGTGTGGGCGGTAGTGCGAAACTAATATCAGTGGGATTATGCCTGAATGTCTCTAAGGTTGTATCCTTTCTTGTCATAGCTTTCGATATTGGAACTCGGAGCTGTTTCCATGCTGCAATCTATTGAGACTCAGCCCTTATCTTGGAGATTCGTCTTGTCGGTTAGACAAGACTCCTACATTCATTACCCAAGCGCGCGCACTCATAAAAAACCATTGAGAATATTTAATTGTCATCCAATGGACAACTCAGATTAAGAATATCAGAGGTATACTAATGAATTTGATTTTTCATCGATGTTTAAGTTACTAGTACTCTTTGATACACGAAAAAAAGTATAATTTTTGATAGCTTCTTCCTATTTAGTTCTTTCCTTACATTTTCTGCTTGCAACCAAGCAACAAATGTATTTTACCGTAAATTTGTCTAATACATTTTATCAATTTCATTTTGTGCTACATTTCGTAGCTATATCAAAAAAATGCTTATCTTATTTAGAAAACAATGTTTTTATCTTCGAAAAAAGTTTCCAAAATAGTTCTACAAAAACATCCATATTTTTTTCTTCCGCCATTATTTGCTTGATTTTCCTCTTTGTAAACATACAACACTTCACAACATCTGCAAAAGTCATGATTGAGCCAGAAAAAGAGGCAGTTCTGTATTTCACATGTAATAATTTGAGGTAATCAAGATCTGCACTTGCTTTTCTTTCTTCTTTCAGTACGGGAAGGAACACCTCACACTTTATTACTTTTTTATGCTTTTCACTACAAAACCTGCAATGTATAAAAAATTTCTGTCAAGTTGGATAATGTAGGAAGGAATTAAATCTTCCTTGAAATTCTTCATTGTCAATAATCCTATCATTAATATCTAAATTATATTTTTTAATTGAAGTGTTATTTCAGTGTTATTTCAGGCAGGATTTTTTTCTGGGAATTTGTTAAAATGGAAGTATTGTCCTGAGTAAAACGATTTCCATAAACATTTTCTATATCGTGTTGCAGCATCAGCCTCGGTGTAATGAAACTGAAATGCTGTTGGGTTTTTATTCCAACCATTTCGTTCCCTGAAAAGTTAATCATTATTATTGTAAAATGGGTACATTAGTACTTGGAATGTTAGGTTAACATGTATTTCAACATGTTAATGTTTGTCAATGTACTCTTCACACATTCCAATAATTGAATTTATTGTGATGGAGGAATCCAAAATTGGAGTCCACCATCGGTAGTTTGAGACTTTTCAAGTATCCTGAGGCATTTTCAACGAAAGGATTCCAGCAATATTTGTTGACTTCCTTCATTGGAACCTTGTAGGATTTGCCCAATGGATTTCTAGAATTCAGTAGATCAAATATCCTATCAAGAACACAAATTAACAACAGACGCAAGACCGGCTCTGAATAAGAATGTCGTCAGATTAAATAACAGGTGTTGATGTAAACAGCGTTGCCAAATGAGTTTGTAGGAAATTATAATTCTTATTAGGATTCCATCAGTTGTTACGTGCTCCACTTAACTTGTATATTATCTTCTGAATACATATGACAAAAGAACTTAAGGATCCTGAGTAATCGATAGTCGAGTAGTTTCAGATCTTTTAATGGGAATATAATGTCAATACATTACATCATAATGCCATTATATTAAATTCTCGTACAAGTACATGAACTGGCAATGTTGTTGATGATATGCGCATGATTACGTGTGTCCCATCTATACATGTGGTTATGAATCATATCAATTCCTCCCACTTATTTTAGCCTTCTTGTTCTATGAGTTCTGTGGAATTTTACGACAAATAGATCTATGTGAGATTTGGAGAATATTTACGATAACAACAACGAAGAATATCAAAAATTAAAGTTCTGTATATCGTGTAAAATTTTCTATATTTAAGCAAAGCGCTTTCGGCCAACGGCCGTCTTCAGTGCTTATCTAAAATGTATACAATATAATTTTGATGTACAAATATAAAGAGTTGTTGTAATGAGAATAAAATTTTACACGAAATACAGAACTTCAATTTTCGATTTGGAATCGTCGTATACACAGCAGTAGTGAATAAAAAAAAAAGAATATCCTAGCATAGCAAACATTTTGACAAAACGAACAATATAATTGGAAAACACAACAAAATATCTAAAGTCAGAAACCTTTCTGAAAGACTGAAAACGATTTTAAACTGGGAACAATCCAAAATCGCATTCCCCGAGGGCAACTCGCGCGAAAATTTCCAGTGTTTTACAATATACTATTGTATACAAAATAATCGGAATATTCGCACACAATGTTGGTAAGACAGGGCAATATTTACAAAAAAAAATATGAATATGATAGAAACTTATTGTAAACATTCCATATACTCAAGTGGAATACACTAGAGGATATATTCATACTTTCGAATTCGGAAACCTTTTCGATAAAAAAAGGCCTCTATCGAAAACATTTTCCAGTGAAATCACACGAATTCGCCACCAAAATACCGTCAATGATAAAATACACATAGGAGGATTGAAGACTTGATAAGTTAGAACCACTGTATTCATGAATTTGTTTTTTCTCCAGTGGAATGGAAACCATATTGTCTCCTCGCTAAATTTGTGTAATCATATAAAGAGTTTGAAGTTCCTATAAAATAACTAATGAAAAAAAAACTTTTTAAAGACAAGCTTTTATTCAAATGCGCTATGAAGTAATGGTGTGCGTCGTAAGTTATTCTGTGAGTTATAGATTCAAGAGCTTGTCGCGCAAAGTTTTCAGTTTGAATACAAGAGCAACAAGCTTCTGAATCTATAACCTACGTCGCACATCCAAACCTTGTCTTTCAAAATGGTTTTTTATTATTTTATTTTGTGCTTTTTAGTGCTTGAGTACGCCTCAGTCTATGCATTTTTGTTAAAGCATCGCTATTATGAGGCACGTTTCCTGTAAGTTCTGAGCTATCTAGTCCTTCAATGAGGAGACCATCTGAAATTAACTCAACCGCCATCTTAGAGTTGTATTCTTCAATTTATGAATTTTAACTAAACATCAATAATCCTCGACTAAATTCATATTCTCCGACCCTGAACACCCCGACATACAAATTGAATCGAATCGGGCTAAAATTACAAAACTCGTCCACCATCTTAGATTTGTGAATTTTGATGAAAAAATCCATAATCTCTCACTCCGAAAACCCCCACATACCAATTTTGAGTAGAATCGGACCATAAACACAAAGATCATCGGTCATTTTGGAGCCGCTCTATCGATTTTATGAATTTTGAAGGAAATATTCGACCCTGCAAATCTCCACATACCAATTATGAATCGAATCGGACCATAAACTTAAATCTCGTCCACCACCTTGGAGCGCCATCTTGTTTTATTTTTAAGAGAGGTTAGAGTTTATCGTGTTATATTTATCCCGATATTTCTAGTTATTTATTGATTCATTTAATCTTTATTGAGAATTTGGAGGCAGCTGAAAATCAGTAGTACCTGAATGGTCAACGACTTCAGTGGAACGAGTGATTCATAAAAAAAAATCGATTAATTGAAAACCTTATAAGATACCATACATAAGAGCACCTAGAAGAAGAACAGATTTGGACATGTCTACCAAACTAACTCGAGAAATTGATGATATTCCAAATTTCAGGTATTGATCGCCTAACACTTTTATGCCTATGGGAATTATCAAAAAAGTGTTGGACTCAATCGCTTCTTGGACGTGAGACAGTCAACTTTGAGTCTCTGTTTGAAAAAGGTTACAACTGCTTTAAATCATCCTGATATATTTCAATCCAATTCAATTCAATTCAATTTCTTTATTCCCAATCAGACTTATACATACATAAGTATAGGATATTGTCAGGTATATTGATATTGAAGTTTTGCCTTTAGTTGTGTACCATATTTCACGAGACTGGTTGAGAATATTCAACACCTGGGTTTCATTTCCAAACAATTCGGAATCCCTGAATAATATTCAACAAAGGTGAGTATTTGGTATTTTCATCTTGAAATTATTGATCAAGTGTTTTTTCAGCTTCTATATGAAATACTATTTTCCAGGTGAGATAGGTTGTATTGATTGTACACACGTTGCCATTCATTATCCGTTAATAGATGATCCTGAATTCCCTGAGCACTACTATTGATATTCTTCTTTCAGATTTGTGATTCCGACTTAAAAAATTTCAATGTAATTGCAAAGTATCCTGGAAGCACAAATGATTCATATATCTGGAGTTCATCGAATGTGTAAGAATTACTCAGAGATTTACATCGGACAGGGCACAATGATTATTTTTTATTGGGCGATTCAAGATATCCCCATAAGACCATGGTTGATCACCCCGTTGCTTGGAATACAATCCCCCAGTGAATTCTCCCGAGAAGAGATATATTGACATACATAAAAGTACTCGTGTCAAAATTGAATGTTGCAATGGTGTGCTTAAATCAAGATTCAGATGTTGATTGAAGCATAGGGTTTTGCATTATGACCCTCCATACTCCTGCAAAATAATAATTGCTTGTGCGGTTCTGCATAATATGTGCATTGAATAGAATCTACCTGAAATGGAGCTAGAACCAGGAGACGATCAAACTGATTTTGGCATGCTTCGCGGAAACAATCCCGATGAAAATGAAGTCACTGGCATTTATGCTAGAGTGAACCAAGAACTTGCTGAAGGTAGAAGAGTAAGGGCAAATATAATAAGAAATTTTCAGAGATAAATTGTGATCAGATTTATGTTAGTGAATAAACTATCGTTAATACAACCTTTTTTATTTTATTTTTTTATTAAACTATTGATTTTTATTTTTGCAGGGAGCATGAGTAAGAAAATGTTAAACCTGTTTCAGTCAAAATATAATTAATTCTGTCGAAACCAAACAATATTAATAGGGAAAACACATAAATACTTAACAGATACAGAATTGTTTGAAAGAGAAAACTAAGGAAATAAAATTCAAATCCTAAAAATACATATCAAAAACAATTATTCAAATAAATAAAAACAAAATCTCAAAGCAACTGTTCTGCAAACTCTGTACATTTGTTTAGTAGCTGTTGGGGAATATAATTTTTTCCTCTTTGAGAATTAGACTATTTTCCATTATTAGTAACTTTTGCTTCCTTCAACGAATTTCTTTTATCAAAATATTCTTTTTAATTGCTTGCAGCAGCGGAGGAATTCAAAAGATTCTTCATTTTCTAAGGAATCCTCTTTCTTTGAAGCGTTTTCGATGTAGAAGTAGGAACATATATTTCTATAACTGGAGTATCATCGAAAAAATCAATGTCTCCTATCTTGTTTGACTCAGCACTTGTACTCGCTTCAAATCCTTGATTCGAAGAAAGCACTTTATCTGCGAACTCAATGAAATCAAACTTAACTGTTGATTCTTCAACTGCATGTCCTTCAATGGATATAGGTTTGATTAAATTGAGAACGTCTTCTTCTAATGATGTTAATATGTCTTCAGAGGGTAAAGGAGGACATCCACCAGTTTTGTTGATATATTTTTTAGAATTTCATATTTTCATCTTTGTTCTCTAACGAATGTTCTGCCAACACTATAAATTAAATAAGTTGTATACAAAATTTTCTATATTTTGTTATTAATTCATCTTTCTCCAGCTCTGCCATGATTTAATTGCACTACCCATACCATTTAAATTATTTGCAATTCCTTACCATAGTGTCTCAGCGTCTTTTTGAGTGAAAATTTGTGAAAATTTACGCTTTTTCACTGAGGCTTCAATTAAATGAATTCTATTAAAACTTTCCTTCGTTTTTCTACAATTTTCGATGATCTTTTTTTCGGATGATCATTCATAATCGGTAAATTTGTGAATTTTCAGTTATAATATAATACACAAATAAGATTTTGCACCACAAAACACGAATTTAACGAATACTTCGACGTTGCCAAGTTACTCATTCGCTATTGAAAAGGAGTCGCTAAGAGCACAACGAAGGCCGTCAAAAATACAGAAATTCGTTATCGAACCGTCGATAGATAGCGAATTCGTTAAATAGCGAGTAACGTCAAAAATCGGGCTCCTGGCCGTGTATGCTACTAGGGCACGCTTAGGATAGGTTTCTTATGGCGAAATGGTTGGCGTGGCGTGGAGTTACGCGTCTAGCAACTTGGCCAAAAAAAAAATTTAAAATATATTTGAAATACAAGGTTTTTATGTGAAAAAGTTTATTATTACAAAAATACAAACATTGTGGTAATATCAAGAACAAAAATTAAAGAGCTTATGTTATAGTAACAAACAAAACATACAGAATATAAATGAAAAATGCATTATATTTCTTGAATGTAATATTATGCATAGAAAAAAAACATTCCAAACAAAGCAATGGCTCACTGTGCATGCGTGCCATCGCCAAGAAACTTGCTTCGTTTTTCGTATTGCGTATGCGCCACCATGGGCTTATTTGTTCTTTTGATAACAAATCTTGCGACGACCTTTTTTTGCAGCAGGACTATATGCATGTTGGTTATTCACTGGCGTCGCTTCGATATTTTCCTTGCCAACATTCAAAAGCTGCATGCACAGATTTTGTTTGAAATTCGTGATACGTTTTTTGCCGGCGTTGTCCTCACTTTTCTTGTACAAGTGGTGGGCATTGACAACGCTTGCTCCAATAATGAGTCCAATGGATTTTTTTTCGAACCATACTGGATTAGTGTCTGAATCGTGTACGGGTTCCTCTTCATCGGGATTACTTTTGGACAGTAATCTAAAATTTGAAGAGCATATAACTCATGTAAATGAAAAACTGGCTTCTGGTTGTTATGTTATGAGGACCGTATCAAACGAATTAGGATCTGCCAAATCTGTTTATTATGCACTTATAGACTCCCATTTAGACTATGGCATATCTTTCTGAGGGGTATGTAACAATCAACTCTTCCAGTCAGTGGTTGTGCTTCAAAATCGGGCAATTAGATACCTTTGTAAGCCAAATAGAGAGATTCTTGTAAACCTCTTTTTAAAGATCAGAAAATCCTGACTCTTGTCTCAAATTTCATATTGGAGACAGTTTCTGTAATTCATAAGAATAAATTGGATAGTTGTTGATATCAATCAGCTGATGTATTTTTTTTTTCGATGTATTTAAAGTCCATGTTTTTTGGGATGTCAATGAAATTTAATCTAGACCTCGTGTTATATTTGTGATCAACACTATTAGCTTGATTCATGTTCTTTTGCTGGTGGAGAATCAGCATTGAGGCGAAGACTTGTCGAATGTCCATTATTTTTGCTTCTTCATACCGATCATCGCTAGGGTAGGTATAAGGTTTGTTCAACATGATTTTTATTACCCATTTTTGTACCGTTTCTAGATTCTTGAGGTGATAAACTATTTTCGGGTGTTTGAGGCCAAGGTTATTTGAAAAAAATCTAATACTTGATAAAAGTATGAACTGAACAATTACCCCTTGTGATAAAAGTGTGAAATAAACATTCACATCCAGCCTTTTGGGCTGACATACATAGACAAAAATAGACGAAAACACCCACTCATCGATACCAAGGGTTGGTATCCAGCAAAAATTCGATGCCAGTCTTGCAGCGGCTACTACAAGCGAGTGCTTCTAGGGCTACTGATAGTGCATAATTATATAGAGGATAATCATCATCGTGTAACGAAGCATGTTTTCCAAACTCCGTTATTAAGAACGGCTAACCAAAAGTTTGAAGTACCTTTGGTACGTCCTTGCCTGTTTGGGGTTCAATATTAATTATGGTCTGGCAACAAAATAACGACTGTTTAGAAAATAAGTGTAAACAAACAAAGCTACTGGATCGATCACAAAACCGAGCAGTGTACAAAAAGACTAAAATACTTCTCTGCCTGGTTTACTATGAGAGTAGTCATATTAGTAAAAAAGTAGTATGCTTTTTCATAAGGGGACAAAAAGATAAGCTGCTTTTTGGTCCAGTTCCTACGTGAATCAGACAAAAACAGGAGTCTTCCTTTATACGGTTTTGGTTCGATATTTCTTTTAAATCTGGTGGATATGAAAGGCGAAAATTTATTAGGATCGCTCTCTTTTCCTCCAGTCCGAGAACAAGGTACCTCAATTGTTCTGCGAAGTAGTTTACGTAAAACGTACATGTCAAAGTTCGATTAGAGCAGTGAGGTATCCGTAAGTAGAACATTGTGTATAAACCTTTGGAAACATGTTGGGTTGATCGTGTCATTGAGAAATTTCTGCCCATGTTGCCCTGTATGTATATTTTTTCCCTACTGTGGTTGATAACCTATTGAGTTTATCAGGTGGGCGAAAGGCCAGATTTCATTTCATTCGTTAAATATTTCATACGATTTGCACACGTGTAAAATATTCCAGTCTCGTGACTTTTCACGATGAATCGATTTATGTATTATTCATTATTTCGGAATCATTTATGGGGTATTGTGGTTGAACCAAGAATATCGATTAAGAATTCCTATCACTACGATAGCAGGCTGTCATCCCCATTTGACCGTCTTAACTTCGTTTATTTTATATTAATTGACAATCCTACCGTACTCGGGGGAATTGCCATCGGCATTTGCTTCATTTCGGACTCTGGTAGGTATTTTGAATTTAATAGAATTCATAGGGTCCTGGTACTCGATTGAAATAAATAGTGAATTTGACGTTTTGCATCCATTTTGTTGCTGTGGAATTTCAATATTGTATAGCACGAGATCGATGAACCACTCATGTTACCCCGAAGTTACGATCTCAGGTTCCGTCGAGGGTCACAATATGTCAGTTTTTTCAGCTACTCCAGCTGTGAAGCATGGCCGAACGAGATCAGTTAGCGCGTTGATGAATTGGATCTCAAGTTAACAATTTTTTTTGTTCCCCTCAAGATACTTGCAGAGTAAAGCTTTTGATATTAAATTGATGATAAGACTAATATACAGATATTGGGGCTTCCCAATTAAGGATAAACTTCCTGAAGGTGGTTTTATAAGATTCTCGAATTTTCCATATAACAGTAATAATGAATCTAGTAAGTAATACAATTGATGTCTCGTTCGCAGAATCCTAGCCATATAACTGCTTGCTGCTAAGTTGGTACCTAGCTAGGGGTACATCAGGATTGTGAGAACACCATAGTTTGGGCTTTGACAAAGGGTGGGTCGAGATATCAGAGTGATTCTGTTCTCTTTCCTCGAAGCTCAAAGTAAATATCACGAGTAAGCCGTGAAGTTTTGTTTTCATATTGAGACGAGTTCATACAATATTAAAATTAAGGTGGACGAATTCAATTCCCACGCACACCAGAAAAATCACCTTCTGAACTTAGATTGTAGAAAAATAGGAAAATCGGTCTCTTGGGTGACAAAATAAGATAAAGTGATATATCTCACAAAGATTTTGGTAATTATATTTTGGGTTATAGTTTATGTCCATTGTTGGAACTCATAAACTGATCCATTTCGGTTCAGCTGTTCGATTTATTGCATAAAATATATTGTTGAAGTTCTCATAATCTTGAATAATAATAAATTCAAATTGTGAAAATTGCATAAGTTGAAAGTTTAAACAAAATTGTTATATTGTGGTTACATTTGAGAACTTCTATGGAAAGTACCTTCCCCTTTTCAATCCTATATCAGACCAGTGTTTAAGTTGAGATAGAGACAAGTCTGTCTGACTGTCTGTGTCCCAGTCCCAAGATCTTGGATTATTGCCTACAGATTTTTAGGAATTTCAATTGAGTCATGAAACTCCTGGACATTCCATATCTCCATCTGTTGATACCCCTGGTAAGTGAAGTAAACCACTAAAAAAATCTGGCGCCCGATGGTGAAAGTTGAGTTTCAAAGTAGTTTGGAAAAGTGTCTTGGTGTCATAGAGAAAGTTACGATTCTAGGAATAATAGTTTTTATTTCCGACCCTAGAAAATAACTTCAAAATTGTACTTCACGACAAATTGTAGCAGACAATGCAATTTCTCAACGACCGGTATTACGCATTCGAAAAACGAAAAGTATCATCCTTACAAAATTGAACTACATCAGGGACCCAATGACAATGATTCCGATCGCCATATGCGATTTTTTTTTCTATGAGCAACATTTTGCTTACATGGTTCAGTAAATTGCCATAATTGTGGATATGGGAGTAAAATCCTCAAGAACTGAACGAGTGGGCAGGAATAATCAATGACAGGATAATTAGTCCTTTCTTTTTCGAAGAAAATTTCACAGGGGAACTTTATCTTGAATTCTTAAGAAATGTACTTATTTATACCTGTTCTAGCAAATATTTCTGCGAATGCCAATTCCAAGAATGTGTCCGAAGATTTGCTTTTTGTCAAGAAACAGGTGGACGGCATTTCGAACATTTGATTTGAATGACGCATGACTTCTGTTCAACATAATTTATATTCGCATTTAGCCAGCACTAAAGCTTGAATTTCGTTCGATAATTTTTATCGTAATTTAATTGTACTTGAATGAAAAAATTATGTTTGTTCACCATGTATAAATCAATTACTCATAAGTTCATGTCGCTGAATAGAAAATGGAAACACTTTTCGAATAAGATGCCACGCGATACCTATGTCTATTCCGAAAATGCTTCGAAGACGTTATCACGCTCACACTGGTGAAGTAACATCTCTAATATAGGCACTGGAAAATGGAAATCGACCTGTTTCAGGATGTTTCGCAATATTCAACAGTTAAAAAAAAATTTTTTTCACTCTGTATAAATGAATTATTCAAAAGTGTATGTCGCTGAACTACTTCTCAAATGAGGTGTCACATGACTTCTGCTTCCATTTAAGAAAATCATCGATTACGTCATTACGCCGACACTGGTGACTAACACCTTTCGCAAATATATTGAACAAGAGGCACTCCAAAAGGAAAATCGACTTGTTCCAGGATTTTTTTCATTGTTGGACAGTTTTAGAAAAAAAAAATTATTTATTTCATTTTGCCGCGCACTATACATATAGATTCATATATACGTACTCTCAGTTCGCTGAATCCTTACTCCTTTGAAGAAGCCTTATTCTGAAAAAATCTATACTATGAAACCTTCCTTAACCATGTTCTAAAACCAAGCCGAGGTATTGTGAAGTCCAATAGATTTTCATTTATGAAAGAACTCAATATAATATAAAAATGCAAATGAATATTTGCTCCATTTTGATGATTGCAAAAATATTTACTCGGTACAAACAACATTTATATTTGATTCAATTACAATATATTTGTGAATAAATGAACAAATAAGATTTAATTTTTATGCAATAATACTATTGAATCGGAAGAATCAGAAGTTCTGTCTAATATCACTTCAAACAAACAAATTGTCTTTTTGAAGACTATGTTTTCACTAATCAGTTTATTTCGCCATATTGGAACAGCACGTTTGTTTGCTTTAAATATCATTAATTGTTCCCAAACTGTTTTTTCTTCTGTATGTTGTTGATGATATTTTCACATGTAAACAAATTCTCTACATAGAAAAAACTAATTCTGCTAAAATAGGGAATACTCTGTGAAAAGATCGGAACGACATTTACCACATAGTTTGATGGGGAAAAGAAGCAGATGTATGATTCGGTAACTTTATATTGACATTTCGATATCTTTGAAAGTATCCACTCAAATAACACGATCCGAATACCAAAGATGAAAGACATATTTATTTGGATGAACGTTCGCTATGAACGTACGATTGTAGACTTTCTTCTATAACATTATTTCACCTATTTCGACCCATTGGTCGTGAAACATAATCCGTTGATTCGAACCGTTGCCGCTGATTAAACCCATATGATTGAGAGATAGTTTCGCCTCAATTTGGGAATCATATTTTGTCCTTTGGGGAATGAGATAATAAGCACCCAAAATTCAATATTATTCTTCCAATTCTGATGTCTGCGTGTTCAGATTAGCATCATTAGTCACATGATTAAATAGAGGAATCAATGTATATACAGGGTGTTATGTAATTACATGGCCAAACTTGAAGGCGTGATTCTTTGAGTAATTATAAGACGAAAAGTTCATATAAACATAGGTCCGGTAATCTTCGTTTCCAAGATACAGGGTGTCAATATTTTTAAAAGAAATAGATTTTTCCTAAATATCTTAATAATCCTCCAGCCGATTTTGTCAAAATCTGGCAGTGTTATTTGAAGTAGCAAGAGGCTAATTAAGCCCTTACTAGATTAAAAATATCAAGTCCAGTGGCGTCCCAAAAGGCACCTTAACCAATATTTTTGAAAAAATAATGTGCGCCACTGATTTTTTTATTGTTTTCGCATTGAGCTACTGAAAACTACAATTTTTTTATTTCTAGCATTTTTTTGTATTTTGCTTCGTTTTTGAGAAAAAAAAACACTTTATTGTTATGTGGTAACGCCGGAAATAAAAAAAAACATGACACAAGAAGAACCCTTTTTTTTAAACCACACTTAAATAAATGGTATACAATTTTTTCAGAAAGAAAACATTTAACATAAGTAACACAAAACTTACAATAGTTGCTTAAAATATTCTCCTTCAACTTCAATGCAAGCATTACCTCGTCTTAACATCGATGGCCGAACACGTTGAAATATTTCCGGCGTATGTCTTATCTGATCACATGAATTCCGTATCCGTTGGAATAATTCTTCTTCAGTGTTGACTGGAGTTTTATAAACGACGGACTTCAAATGTCTCCAAAGGAAGAAATCTAAGGGATTTAAATCCGGTGACCTGGGTGGCCATGACTGTGGACCTGCGCGACCAATCCAGTTTTCTCCATAAGTTGCATCCAGAAATTGACGTGCTACTATGCTAAAGTGAGGTGAGGCCCCATCGTGCATGAACCACATTGCTCCTCTGGGACATTTTCTAATAGTACAGGTAACACAAATTCCAAAAAATGACGATTCTCTTGACTATTTAATCTCGGGGGTAAAAAATGAGGTCCAATGAGATGATCGCACCCACAATACCAACGCAAACATTCACGGAAAACTGTTGTTGATAATGATGTTCTATAACCGCAGGGGGATTTTCTTCAGCCCGGATATGATTGTTATGAGAGTTCATAATTGAATTTCGGGAAAAACACGCTTCATCGGTGAACAATATACGGGATAGGAATGTCGGAGATGCTGCCTGTTGTTGCAAAAGCCAAGTGAATGAACAACTCGCTTGGGAAAATCCGCAGGTAATAACTCTTGCACACGGTGTATGTGGTAAGGATACAGTTGATAGTCCCTTGGAATCTTCCATACAGTATAGTGGGAAATGTTTAATTGTTGTGCAATTTTGCGGGTACTTGTATCGGGGCTACGCTCAACTTCACGTAAAACTGCTTCCTCCAGCTCCACTGTTCTTACCGTTGCAGGTCTCCCAATGACAGCAGCTGACCTTTGGAAGGTGCCTGATTCGCACAGCCTTTCATGTATTCTCGCAAATGTTTGTCTATTTGGTACAATTCGATGAGGATATCTTTCTTGATAAATGCGTCTAGCCGCTCTGGAATTGTCTTGGGCAATTCCATAGACAAAATGCATATCGGCCATTTCTGAGTTTGTAAACCGAACCACTTCCTAATATCAGTAACGAATTTTATAGTCTGAAAGTCTTAAAAACACCTCAAATAATTACTAACAAATAATTACGTATGCACTGTTTCAAGTTATGTCAAAGTCAAATTTGTTTGAACAATTGTTTTTTCTTCCATGGCACTCTAACTTTACTTTCAAAACACTACAGTAATTATTAACGTTATTTGTTTCATCGGAAACAGTTCTAAAAATTATAAAGATGACTTTCGTGTAATTTTAATTGTTTAGTCATAAATAAAAATTACGTTTTTGCATATCCATGGACAACAATAAAAACATTTTTCAATAATTCATAAAAAAAAATTATTGTTTGCATTACTTTTGATAACAATTTCTAAGACTAGAATAGACTATTAATATGAAAAAAATAACAGGTATACCCCAGTTTTTGATAGTTTGGTAATTACATTTTTTTATTATGTACCAGGGACATGCAATGAAGTAATTTTTTTTCCCAAAATCAAAACAAGATTCGAAAAAATTCTACATATGAAAAAGTTGTAGATTCAGTTGCTTAATGCGAAAAAAATTGCAAAAAATCAGTGGAAAAATTTTTTTGGTCAAAAATATTGGTTAAGGTGCCTTCCGGGAGGCCACTGGACATTATGATTTCAATCTAGTTGAAGCTAAATTAGCCCCTTACTACCTCGGATAACATTGCCAAATTTCAACAAAATCGGCTGAGGGATTATTAAAATATAAAGGAAAAAAATTTTTTTTTATTTCGACACCCTGCATCTTGGAAACAAAGCATTACCGAGCCTTTGGTTATATAAACTTTTCGTCTTAGAATCACCCACCCTGTATATTTATTGATTGACCATCATCTTATATTTTGTCCGGTGTATTTTTGTCTGCTTATTCAAACATTCGTTCACATGAACACCAGACTATCAACTGAGTGTTTATGAAAAGAGACGAAAACAAGGAGAGATTGCCAAATACTTTTTTTTTGTTCCAGATAAATTCCAGTTCCAACAAGAGCAGAGGGTGAGTACGTGAAAGTCAATTGAAATAATGCATTAATTTTAACCGAAAGTTGAATGGATATACAGTCCGTATTATTTATGTCGTACCACTATTGGCATCTCGAGAACGGTAAATGATACGGAGTTGGTTGAATCAGAGAATAGTTGCCTATTTTAATGAACAATGAAATGATGTTTCCAAATCGAAAATATTACGAACCGTTTTTCAAATATACGGGGAAAACCGAAATGACCCCTTTTCTTTGCGCTGGCCGCCTCTATTTTCAGGAATATGGAAATGTGTTCGAGAAACTTTCGTCTCTGCTTGAAATTTGCTTCAATAATCTGTGCTTTGATTATCAATACGACGTTTTGTTCTTCGGGGCCACCCTCAACTCAATTTTTTCGAATACGGACCTGTATTTTTTAAAATGAATTCAAGTAGTTCTTATCCTACCGAGTTCAGATATGTATCTTACGTGGTTTCTGTTTCTACATTTCCGCCCATAAATTCAATCATCAAGTTCTGAACAATGAAAATGACAAAATTTATATTCTACTGATTTTGCTCTTGCCTTCGCAGGCAAAAGGGCGATATTCCACTTTGATTTACACATTAAACTTGAAACTATTTGAAATTAAGACAAAAAAACTATAAAAATTAACAAAAAACAACAACTGATATCTCAAGTACACATTTTTTTTAGTCATCACTACCGACGTCTACTAAGGTGTTCAAATTGACGCCCAACACTCCTCAAACACATTTTCTTTAAAAAAATGGTATGTTTGTGGCAATTTCGGAGCATTCGGGGAGTTATATCCATGCATGCTCGTCTTAATGAATCTTTCAACCCTTCCACATTCTCAAAAGTTGAACTGAACACTTTTTCCTTGATAAAACCCCATATCGAATAATAAAAAGAGTGAGGTCGAGTGAACGCGGTGGCCATTCAATAGGACCGTAGTTTCCTATCCATCTTCCTGGTAAATATTAATATTTACTTAGGACATTCAGAGGCAAATCTTCAAAAAACTCCCATGTCAATGAAGTATCGAAAAATTAGGGACCAATGATTTTGGTATCCAAAACACCAATCCAGACATTAATGCCGAACCTCTTTTGAAAATTAGTAGCTCTATGTAAATTAGCATTCGCCTGGCGCCAGTGATAATGGATATTCCTGTTGAACCATCCATTGTTTGTAAACCCACTTTTGTCGCACCATAAAATGTTACTACAAATTCCATCATCTTGCCGAAAATGTCTCAGTAGGCATGTGCAAAATTCTGCCCTTTTATTGTAGTCTGTTAAACGCAAATGATGTACTTTTCTCACTCTGTAGGGTTTGAATTTTTGTTTCTTCCAAATTTTTCTTGTTGACGAATGCGATATACCACTATTTCTCGCTATCTCTCTAAGAGACACTTCCTCATTCTGATTTTCCTTGTATCTTGTTATTATCATTTTGCAATGTGTAACATACTTCAAAAAACCTTACCTTAAACGTCGATTTCATTATCCCCACAATTTCCAGTACTAGAGCAACTTTTATTCTTAGTTTTCACAAATAAACCATGGCTTGCTCTCGTTAACTTCTTTCAATACGTTGAAAAATTCTGGCATTGGGCCGACGACATTCGGTATACATTTCTTGATACATAGCCAGAGAGCTGGTGCTATTTGTCAAACACCTCGAATGCACGAGCAACATATCCACTTTCTCATCATTTTAAAACTCCATAGTTTTTGGGTTAACGTGTAAATAATCCACCCTTCGGATTTGAATTCGTTAATTTGTAATCTGTCATTCACTATCTTTGATTCCATGGCTCACTACGCACTTCATGAACTTTGAAACCTTCTGTTCTCATTTGAAATAGGTTCGTTTGGGAATACGGATAGGACTCAAAGACAGAAAAAAAAAACCAATTGCCTACGAATGGACATACAAAAAAAATGCTTCTCGGCTCTTTGACATACAAAAAACTAGATAAAGTAAATGTATCAATCGTTGTTCCTCGTTATTCCTCTGCTTCATCATTTCCTTCACAATGATTTGATCTCGATTCCATTTCAAGTTTGAGTATTCATTCAAGGTAGATTTATTTTAAATCCCATCCCCGCAACTTAAGTCAAATACCCTTTCAAATACAAACAAACATAAAATCAAGACCGTATTCTGGAGGGAAGGATTTTCATTGTTCGGACCTTGATGATGGAATTTATGGACAGAAATTTAAAAACAAAAACCAGGTAAGATACATATCTGGAAGCGGTAAGACGAGATATCTGAAAGCGGTAAAAAAATAAAGGTCCGTATTCGGAAAAATTGAGTTGATGCCTCCGAAGAACGAAACGTCGTATTGAAAATCCAAGCGCAGCATATCGAATCAGATTCAATGCCATGTTTTTCAAATGGTTCCCTATATTTTCCAAGGCCTTTCAGTTTATGTATCAAGCTCTTCCATTCTTGGAATAGTAGGTAGATATTTATTAATCAACTCATTCTATGATCAAATAAAATTAATCAATTTTCATGTAATTATTATAACTTATCAAGCAGTGGTGAAAAAAGCAATTATATATATATATATATATATATATATAGAGGGTGAGTCAGAATGACAAACTCTGACTACAGATTCCTCACCTCATTTCGAGGTGAAAAGTTGCTATCAAGGAATGTCCTAAAATGCATCCCCTCTGAGATACAGCGTGTCGAAAGTACGAAAAAAAATTAGATTTAATTTGTTTTCTCCAAAATTCCTGAAGGAAAAAATTTGAAACTTGGTTCACTAATCATACGATGAAATGTGGTCATATGTTGCTTCATATTTTCTTGGAACAACTGAATGGACAAATGAGCGTTTGACATCAGTTCGGCTCATCGACACTCACTCAAGTCATAACATGCCATGTGCCTGGATGTGGAGGTTTCTAAGATAATTGAGAGATAATTTCCTATGTGCAATAATCGCATAATGCTGATTTCTTACAATATATCGGAATATGGATCAACCTCCAGATCATTTTTTAATGTTGGGGGAATCGAAAACATAGTACGGCTAGGTCAGAATAAGACCGATAACTCCATTTTTTCATTCATCATATTATTTGATCGAATCGATGTGGTGTATTCACTGATATGTAACCATACTTTCTTGTATATGCTTGTTCTGACAGATCAACTGACAAACAAACCCGAACTCAAATTCATAATACTCCACTTAGATGAGAGTTAAGGTCTGAAATAATTTTTGGGAAAAACTGGAGATAGTTACTCTTGATTTGTTGAAGTTTATGTTGGAGAATCATTATCAAAGCCATTTCTGATTGAATTATCTAGGAAAATATTATCCAATCAACATGTTTTTGATAAAGAAAAACAATTCTTGTGTATTAATATCTACTTAAATTATTTCTTTCGATTCGTGATAACTAGTTGCAAACTCGAGCCTTTCATGCTAGTTTGTGGTAGGCTGTTCAGTACACGCATAAAACATACACGAAATTTGGAACTAAAAAGAAACGTAGCCTTTTTTCATTGTTCCTGGTAGAAACACACTGATATATCGATACTTACATTAGACATAATTGACAGTAACCTAAAACAGTTTGTATTATTGTCAAATCATCTGTCATCATTTCAGTCAGTAAACATCTTTTCAAAATGGATTATTCATTTGAAGAATATACAGTTATGATTTTCGTTTAAGGTGAAACAGGGGGCAATGCCAGAGGCGCTGCTGAATTATATCAACATAGATAACCCAACAGACATCGTCCATATTTCACTACTTGCATAGCTCTGCATCGACGATTGAAGGAAACGGGGTCCTTCAAATCCAGTAAACACCTTTGTTTTAGAATATTACTAAAGGGGGCGTCGATACTGTCGACCAAAAGTATGACATCGCCACAAATCATGGCAAGATCACAAGTTATCCCCTTATCAAAACCACTCAAAACTCTTCTAAATAATCAATAACATCTGCTGAAAATATTTCCATAAAAAAATCAGAATGCAGTGTTTGTCCACGAGCCAAAAACATCAAATGTAAGACTGGTTGCAGAAAAATTAAAAAAAATATTTGTTTAAAACACGTGAATACTGTATGTGGTACGTGTTACCAAAACTCCTAATTTTTTGGGCTAGAGTAAATTTAGTTATCATATAATATGCAAAAAACGTTTTTATGTTGTTAGAATCAGAATTACATGTATTTTTGTTTCAATATTCTATAACAATGTTTAATTTTGTCTCCAAACTGGCTACTTTTGTTATGTAAAATAAATAATTTCAAGAAACTTTCAATTTTTATTTTTTTATAAACACTGGTTCTAAGAATCAGAAATAGAAAAAATCGGGTTCTGCGTTTGTTTAATTTTTCTTTGAAATAATTTGAAGGGTGTGCTCCAAACACCCCCGCGAGCAATATCACCATTTAAATAGGGGCGAGTAACGTAGGGTTGATAACGTCTCATGGTATAGATGCATTTGATATGACACCTGAACCATATACCATACGTAATATGTTGTTGACAATTATACGTGTTAGAGAGTTTTGAACGTGTTCGTATTACCTAGTTAGGGACCGTTCAACGTTCTTACATCCTTGCAAGGGTAAAAGTGGGATCCCATATTCAGGTACAATTGTGAACCTCATTCCTTTTCTGATTATTATATCATTTGAGAATTTCATTAAATAGTTTTGCGTTGAATCTGATGTTATTTAAGGGGTTTCCCGTCAGGTTAGGTTAGGGGTCAGGGTTATATGGGTATTTTTTTTAATTTGTATAACTACTTCGCTCCCTCACTTTTTTATGTTCTCAAGATCTTATGAACCTGCGACCCCAATAAACTAACGAGCAAGCACATTACTTGCCGTACCTAAAAGTACACAGAAGTAGCATTACTTTATGATATTCAAAATATCAACTTTACACATGGAGAACCTCCAAATGCGGTGAACTATCGTATCAATACACATATTTTTTATAATTTACTTACTTTTTTCTTTGACAGAAAAAAACTTCGATTCATCTGGAACTAGTGGTGAGCACAAAATTGTTACATCGTGGTAGATTATTTAGAAATTGTTAAAAAAATTACATTGTTACATAGTGAGTATTGGAAATAAAACAGGGAAACTTCAACTATCGAGTCACTAGAGGGCATTACTAGTCTTGCACACAGCGAATACACGTTGCTGTCCGTCAACGTGTTTAAGTCTGGCGCACTCTTGAGTCTCTCTTAGCTTTGTTGAATTCACTTTTTTTCATCTGGTCAAGGCGTTCTTGTAGTCATTCAACGTTCAATTTTTTTCGCATCATTGAATTTTTACCCAGTTATTCTCCTTGACTTCATATGAAGGTGTACTTTTTCGCCAGGAATGGAATTACGATAATCCGGTAGGATATTTGCTCCAACATAAAGGAAATACCGACAAAAAACTTCAACACATTTGTTCTAACATTATTATTATGTTGCTCAATTACTCATTCGGAAAGATCTTTCGTATCATTCATGTCACATGCGGCACTTCATGCAAATGAAACAATTTCTTACAAGCTTTTATTTAACTTCAAACTTTTCGTTTAGTATAAAAAAATTCGAATCTTGCAAGTGAATTTTGACCCACTTCTAGTTATCCGATCAACGTGAAATTGACGGGTGTTCATAATTCCGGTGGCAATGCATTGAAAAAAATAGGGGCTCCAAGATGGCGGACGAGATTTGTGTTTATGGTCCGATTCGATTCAAAATTGGTATGTGGGGATTTTCGAGGTCAAAGAATATAATTTTGTCGTCAAAATCCATAAACTCATAATAGCGGCTACAAGATGGTGTACGAACTAGGTGATTATTGTCCGATTTTATTCAAAATTGGTATGTGGAGGTTTTCGGGGTCGGAGATTATGATTTATTTGTCAAAATTAATGAATTCAATATGCCGGCTCCAAGATGACGAACGAGTTTTGTTATTATGTTCCAATTCTATTCAATATTAGTGTGGGGGTTTCGGGGTCGGATGTTATGAATTTATTGTAAAAATTTATGAATTCAGGATGGCGGCTCTAAGATGGTGGACGAGTTTTGTGATTATAGACTGTTTCTCTTCAAAATTGTTATGTCGAAGTTTTTAGGATCGAATATTATGAATTCAGTCGAAGATTATAAATTTTTTGTCAGAATTCATAAATTAAAGATGGCAGCTCCAGGTTGGCGGACGAGTTAATCTTCAGATAGTCTCCTCATTGAAAAACTAGATAGCTCAAAACTTACACTGAGGCCTCATAATAACGATGCTTCAACAAAAATGCAAAGATTAAGTTGTCCTAACTGAAAAGCACAAAATGAAATAATCAATAAAAAACCTGTTCAAAGACAAACTTTCATTCAAATGCCCTAAAAAGTAAAAAATAATTGATTTGCATCTGTGACATAGGTTACTTTGTGAGTCATAGATTCAAAAGCTTGTCGCTTTTGTATTCGAACTGAAAACTTTGCGCGACAAGCTCTTGAATCTATAACTCACGAAATAACCTTTGTATCAGATGCCTTTTATGGGCTTGCGACTTTCTTATTAGATTAACTCATTTAGAAAAAATATATTTTATGAAATTAAACTTTTTTTTCACTAGCCGAGCAGAAGCGAATTGAATTCAACTCGAGAATGTCATGAAGACTTTGTCAGGAAAACACAAGGATATTTTTCTTACTAACTGGATTATCCGCCTTGAAGACTCCCGGAACCATCTCAAGACTGACCTCTGAATTCTGGAACCACTTCACTAACTGTATATTTTTATTGAATTTTCAACTATGGAAAACTTATCAAATCTTTCGAGATCTGTACCTTTTACTGAATGAATTCCATTTTCATTTTTCTCATTCTTATTCTCTCATTCCTTCAATAAAACAACCCAATTTTGAGTTCTTCACAACAGCTATTACTGCAGCAATGAATCATTCTGTGGCTTGGATTCCTAAGTTAACTAATGAAATTCTAGAAAGAAAAGACATTCATAAATAACTATTAGTATTCGATTTGTGAGGAAACTAATCAAACTTGAACGTATTTCTGAATTGCAATATTACTTGATTGAAGGAAAAGAAATTTGAACAAATTAAAACTCAGGCTGGCAAGGCCTGTATAACTAAATGCCTCTTGAGAAATATGTTTCTTGATGGAAATCTAGAAAGAAACTGACTATCTTCCCAAGTACCTGAGTATTCGTTCCTTATAGATATATTTCTTACTATTCCATGTGGCGACCAACTGACATTTCTGGCCTTCTCAAAGCAGAATTCAGTCTGGATTATCATGGGCATTTCCTACCTATTCTAAAATAATTGACAAATTCATCTTTAAGCCAGTGAATAAATTCACTTATCAAAAATACAATAATTCATTACTCACAAGCGTAGGAGATAAAAAACGCAGTGGGAAAAACGTTTGTCACACGCTCTTCTTATTCTTATTATTAACAATGAAAATCTTTTGTAAACCATCATTTGCATACATGAAATGGCATTTCCAGACAATAAACCAACTTATTCACTCATTTATATTTCTGGACTTCGATAACCTTTTGTGAATTCTTTATCCTTTTTCGACTGTGCTATTACATCTTGTACGATTTGAACTGAGGGTGGCCTCTTTGGGACTATTTGAACAAAACAATATCTGGACAATTCCGACCCTTTTTGAACCATTAACCCGAACAAAATTGAATAATTAATAGCATCGAAGCCTTGGAAAAAGAAATATACAGTGCGTGAGTTGATCATTTTCGGAAATAAAGTTCGGACAGGTCAATTTTGTACTTTAGTTTTCCACCTTTTTTTCCCACCACCTTACAAGATATGAAGTCATCGAATTTTTTTTAATTGAAAGTTTATATTTTTATATCAAAAATTGAAAGCTCATATTTTTCTGAGTTCAACCATATGTTATACTTCAAGTTACAGTATTCTGATTATAAATGAAACCAGTGTTCATATTTCTTAACATTTATTTAATTATTTAGTTTGCAATGGAAGTATTATAAGTAAGTAGTAAAAATAAACAAATCACAAATTCACAATAAATGCTCGAACTGAGCTCTTTGGGTTAGTTGACAATATCGAAAACGTCTGATAAATTTCTTGGGTTACGTTTGACAATATCTCTGGTGTGATTCGTTTAATTTCAGTTCGAATTCTCTATTTCAAATTGGTAGGGCGATTTATGTACACTTTACTCTTTGAGTAACCCCAGAGAAGAAAGTGCATGAGAGTTAAATCTGGAGACCTAGACCATTCAATCTGACCGAGTCGTCCAATCCAGCGATTGAGGAAGGTTTCATTGAGAAAATCTCCAACCACTCGAGCAAAATGTGGACCTGCTCCATCCTGGTGGAACCAAATAGTAGCAACTATTCTACCAGGTTGATTGATGTCTGGGAATGTTGGAACTACATGAGTTTGTAACAGTTTGTCACAGTTTGTCACAGTACTGTCAAAAAAATATGGTCCTACAGTGGTATTCCTGAGAATCCCAGCCCACACAATAACTTTTTGGAGATATTGGGTATAAGCTTCCATCGTCCAATTGCAATTTTATGTTGCCCAATAATGACAATTTTGCGTATTCACGGTACCGATTACACAAAAAGTTGATTCGTCGGAAAATAAGACATTACATTCAAAACCTTATTTTGATTTCACACTTCTTGCATAATTCTAGAAAACTCCATGCGTCTGTCGAAGTGTCATCATCAAGTTCATGTATGAGTTTAACTTTATATAGATGTAATTTGGCTCCTCTTGAAATTCCAAGTAATACATACATTGAGTGTCTTCGGCAACGGTAGGCCTGCCACTCGTAGGTTCATCCCTAACAGTGCCAATCTCATTGAATTTATGTAATATTTTGCTCACCGTCGATTTGCTTATTGGTTCTTGATCGGGATATTTTTCATTAAAGATGTCGCATACTTCTGTCATACTTATTTTACGATCGCCGTAACCTAAGGTCATCAAAACTTCTATTCGCTGTTTTTCTGGCAGCACCATCGTAATTCCAAATAATTTCTTTTAGGGTAATATTTTTCAAAAATGTATTATTGAAAACTTATAAATCGATATGCTACACAACAAATCAATTTAAATGAAAGAAAAAACCATATGAAGGGGATAAGATATGAAATGAAATGCATAAAGCACACACAAAGTCGTCTTCACAAACGGTTCAATATAAATTGAAACACAATTGGTAGACCGACAGGCGAAGAACAACTACTTTCCTAGCAAATACCACGCAGAACGTTGAATGATATTCACCTGACATGCAAACTTCCATATAAATGGATATTGTTCGCAAATGTTTCTTTCTGATAAGCTCGATTATGTTCAATTTCATGTCGTGTCCGCCAAATAATCTGGAGAGCTCTGGCCGAAGCGAGACACAACATAAATAAAATCATCATCGAGCTTGAAACATCTTTAAAATATGCCAGTCGGGCAATTTCAGCCACTCCTACTGAGAAGGAATATTTTATTTAGAATCCTATCGAGGTAGGATAATTGTATGGAGTGTTTCTTTCTGTCACTAGGTGTCGCCGGTTGAAAGTTATCTCTTCCGACGCACCTAAAGATGTTTTAAGCTCGATGATGATTTTATTTATGTTGTGTCTCGCTTCGGCCAGAGCTCTCCGGATCTCTGGCTAGTGACTACTCCGTACTGATGAGGGCCAAAAAGCCTGAAACCGGTATGCGGATTGTTAGGCGGACACGACATGAAGTCAAACATAATCGAGCTTATCAGAGAGAAACATTTGCGAACAATATCCATTTATATGGGAGTTTGCATGGATTGTCAGGTGAATATCATTCAACGTTCTGCATGGTATTTGCAAGGAAAGTAGTTGGTTTTCGCCTGTCGGTCTACCAATTGTGTTTCAATTTATATTGAACCTTTTGTGAAGACGACTTTGTGTGTGCTTTATGCATTTAATTTCAAATCAATTTAATACTGACATATGCAATAGTTACTCAGTACTTATTGTCTAGTTTCTAAGGGCTTTCAGAAGTTTTAAAAGCCTACTCAAGTTTAGCAATATAGTACTAACTACTGAGTAATTCTCAGGTTTTTATTGCAAAATAAATGATGAAAAAAGTTTTAAGAAATATGAACACTGGTTTCCTTTATACTCAGTATAAGGTTACTTGAATTGTTACATATGACGTATGTGGTACGGTTGAACTTAGAAAAATAGGGGATTTCAAATTTTGATATAGAAATATACCCTTTCAAAAAAAAATATCGATGACATCATATCTTGTAAGGTGGTGGGGGATTTTTTCAAAGAGGTGGAAAACTAAAATAAAAAATTGACCTCCGAGCTTTACCTCCGGATATAATCAACTCGTAAGATAATAGAGCGTTTCCACACTTCTGAACGCACTGTATATTTCTTGGTAACCTATGGATTGCGTCGAAACTTGAGAACAAAATGTTTTTGTTGCAAAATTGATATAATGCATTTGTTACACCTACGTCACACATCCAAAACAATTATGTTTTACTCTTTAGCGAATTTGAATAAAAGCTGGTCTTTAAAAACGTGTTTTAATAATTATTTTATTTTTCATTACATTTTCGTTCCTTCACTCCACCCCTCCGTGAACTTTTCTCAACATATTGAGAAGGACTATAGTCCATGTAGCTAATCGTTTTCGAGAAGTTTGGCATTTCTAACAGTCCATGACCATAGAATAATAAAACTTGCGACAATCCCTCGACAAAAAATAACAACTTCCAATGCCGGATTTGTTATTTCGACCACCAACAGCTTTCATCAGAAATGGCCAATGTTTTTCCAATTATTCGAGTGAGAATTATTCTTTCATTATTTGTTCATCATGCGTTTTGTTACAGTCTACATGAGAATACATTTTATAGATGGCCGACGAACTCTGTGATTATGGTTCGATTCTATTGAAAATTGGTATGTGACGGTTTTCAGGGTCGGAGATTATGAATTTTTAATTCACAAATTCAAGATGGCGGCTCCAAGATGGCGGGCGAGTTTTGTAATTATCATCCCATTCGATTCAAAATCGTTATGAGGGGATTTTTGGGGTCGAAGATTCTGATTTTTTTGTCAAAATTCATAAAATCAGAATGGCGGCTCCAAGATGACGAACGATCTCTGTGATTATGCTTCGATTCTATTCAAAATTTGTATGTGGAAGTTTTCGGGGTCGAAGATTCTGAATTAATTGTGAAATTTTATAAATTCAAGGTGGCGGCTCCAAGATGGTGGACAAGTTCTGTGTTAATGAACCGTTTCTATTCAAAATTGGTATGTCGGAGTTTTTGGGGTCGGAGATTATGAATTGAGTCAAAAATCATTGATTTTTTGTCAGAATTCATAATTTGAATATGGCAGCTCCAGGATGATGGACAAGTTAATCTTCAGTTGGTCATCTCATTGAAGAACTAGATACCTCAGAACTTCACGTTGTTTTATATTGTTTCTGTATTTAGTCTTCAGTACCTGCATTCGTTCCACAACAAAGTTCTTACTGAAGTTGTGCTGATAGTTGTTACTGATTTCACTCCCAATATTCTGGAAACTTCTATTACAATTTTTTCCAATAGGCTTAATTTCCAAGTATATTTTTTATGAGGAATATGTCATTTTTTTTTATTTTATATCGTTGATGATATGAGTTTGGTTGGCTAAAACATTCTTTTAACGACCCATTTTTCATACTGAGTTGGGGATTTGTGTTTGAAATGAGTTTGGTTGGCTAAAACATTTTTTTAACGACCCATTTTTCATACTGAGTTGGGGATTTGTGTTTTTATCTCTTCTAAAAATGCTTGTTTCGAAATATGTCAGATTTCGTCAATCATTTGTCAGAAGAATTCATAAAAATATTTCATGTACAAATTATCTTCGATTGGGAATCATTCAAGCAGTTTGAAGAAGAAGACGCACCGAGTGAAGTATATTTTTCAATAAATTTTGATATATTTTTTGTTGTGAATAACTTAGGCAAAACATGTTTTTGCGGTTCGTTACTGAGAAATTGAAGATTTCCCCATTTACATATTCAAAGTTTGTAATAAGTGGCCATTTTGATACCGAAAATATTATTTATTGAATTGAGAAACGTTGGCTGCCTGGTTTTGCTATTATAAACGTGAAATTGATGTTGTCCGAGCGGATGGCAAATTGAATTAAAAAAAAATGTTGAGTATCACATTCACTTACCGGAGTTACTGATTTGGAAGTCCACGGACCATCTATGTATACACGGGAGAAATCTGGATGCAGGTAGCACTTTCAATGATTCTATACTTTTTATAATTCCTGGTGTACTTATAACTCTGTAAGGGTATTTTTCCTCTTCTCTAATCTTGGTGTCTATACTCTGGGTTTTACGGTTGCCTCAGAAGCCATCTTCTGTTCATAGTAGGAAGCCAATTGCTCCGAGCAGCCTCAGCAAAGGAATAATATTGTGGATTATTATGAAATCCAACAGGACCAGAAGGGCAGACTTCACTCTTTCTTGACTTCTACTCGTAACAATGAACTAAGTAAATACAATAACCAATTCCAAACAAATTCAATCAAACTCATTCTGAGCTGAATATCTGACAGGCAGGGTGGCTGAAGGCAGCCTAAATCTATTACAAATGGCAAAAAATAAACACCATAAAAACGCACATAAGCTTTACACGCACAGAATTATCAGAACAACTGAAAGCGCCTGCTGGAGAATATGAAAGCAGTAGTAGTTGAGCTCAATATGGGGTGCTAAACGACCCTTTCTTTAGTCAAAATAATGTTAGACAACAAAGCGGATGTCAAATGCAAGCTTGCGGGTGGCCAAATTACGAGACGTGGGCAGTTGGTGAAGTCCCGTGTAAAGGAAAGATTAGTTTATTTTTGGTCACAATAGAGAAAAAAAGTTTTTTTTTAGCAGTTTCACTCCCTACTCCTATTCCTATCCTGCGCGGCTGTTAGTGAGATGAGTCCCAAGAACTGCGACTCAACTGACAGTTTTCAATTTTCCGGCTGGCTATAATCTACAATCTCGGTGTTTCTATTCCTACCGCTATCCTGAGCGGCTGTTGGTGGTGTGAGTCCCAAGAACTTCGACTCAACTGACAGCTTCTGAGTCATTTCAGCTGAATATGAACTCAAATTTCGATATATTTCTTATTCCAATCCTTAACGGATGTTAGTGGGGTGAGTCCCAAGAACTGCGACCCAACTGACCAGTGGCGGATTTGCAGTCTTGGCCGCCCTAGGCCGTGTAGTACCAGCCGCCCCCTTCTCAACAAATCTTCTACTGAGACATAAAATATGAATTTACTTCCTTATCCTTATCAAAATCTGTTCAAAAGTTGGGTCGTGAAGAAGTAAGGAACAACGAACTGTCGTCGGACAGTGACCACACAACATATACCGAGCCGCCTGACCCCGCGCAACGACGCAATACACGCGTGCGTCCGTTCCATCATTAACATCGTGAAAAATGTTACTAATGTCAATGATAAAATGAATTTTGAAATTAAACATTTAAAATTTCAATACATTATATGCTTTAGTGTAGTGTTATTTAGTGTCGTCACATGTTCGCATTAGTATATTTTTGGTCACGATTACCGCCCCTGATATCTGGCCGCTCTAGGCCTGGGCCTGGGAATTGCAACCCACCTGACAGCTTTTATTTTTCAGCTTACCACATACTCCTATCGCAATGAATTTATGCGCATGGAATACTTTCTAAACTGCGATCAACACACGTTTACTAATTCATTTGAATGCGCGTGGTTGTTGCAAGACTATCCGGAACGGTACGGAACAATATGTCGCTCTCCCAACTATTTTACGCGTTTGCGACTTACAATTTTCCGGAACCTTATACTTTTTTCGTTATAATTACCGACTAGGGACGTCAGGACGCGGACGGCCCCTGGTAGCGAGGTGGACTGCTGATCGGCCTGTCTCAACTTTGCACTTGCAAAGATTCCAATACTTGTCCTCTCTGCTCCTCTGTTAGACCGGCGCAGTTCCACTCTTTGCGGAGTTAGAACATTTCGCTGGCAGTTCTTCTGGTATCTGATGATGTCAGACTCTGGTTTGCGGTGGACAGAAGGTTGACGGTCGGGCACAACTGCATCGAATGCTTCTCGTGAAAATTCCAAATATTCTGCCAGGCCGACGCAGTTTCGCTCTTTGAGGATATTTCCTCACCTAGACGGCGCAGTCTTGTGTTCATCAACTTGGTTTCTCACCTGAGGAATCCGTGTGACGTAGTCGGCTGGGTGACGTTTCTCGTAGGATGACGTGGGTAGTGACGAGTGCATTGAGACAGCGAAGTGCTTCTCTTGACGGTCGGTGTAATACTGATCCGCGATTCGTATCGCTGGGGGCCGGTTCGTTCAATCGATTTCACGCGATCTCTCGATAGTATTTCGTGTCATGGCGTTTCAAACATTGTGCTATGTAATAGTAATTGATACAATGGTAAATTTATGTTCAACTCGGCACCTAGGTTATTGTTATGGTAGGTCCGGGGGCAGCGTACTCAAGCTATTGACATCTACACGCGGTACTGGCTATCACTTATAGTACGCCAACGTCCCCTTCTCCCTCTCTCATCTGTACCCCTCTTATACCAAACAACCGCTAGAGAATGATGCCGTATCTAGCGTAGCATATATGATCTGAGGTTTAAACCTAACATGAATGGGAAGACGGCACGAGAGGCGGCCGTTCTCGGATTTCCTCAAGAGATGGGACCTTTCCACACAGGAACGGTTTCTGGTGGGGAAAATTGTATTCAGGCTTTCAATAATTTCACTGAAGCGCTACCCGCAAGGAACGTTTTACGAAACAATATATAAATATATATATATATATATATATATATATATATATATATATATATATATATATATATAATATATATATATATTTATATTTATTTACGAAGTAGAAAATTGCGTCTGTGAAATACACATGAAAAGAAAGATTGTGGCATATCAGACAAGTTATTTAATTAATAAATTTAAAAAAACATCCCCAAGCGGGATTCGAACCCACGACCTCTAGATCTCTGGTATGACTAGAGATCCAGAGGTCGTGGGTTCGAATCCCGCTTGAGAATGTTTTTTTTTTTCATTAATTCAATTTAATAACTTGTTTGATATGCCACAATCTTTATTTTCATTTATATATATATATATATATATATATATATATATATATATATATATATAAAGTTCGCAGCATATGGAAACTTTTTTATTATTGATTTCTCAAAAAAAAACATTCGTGATAAAAACCTCTGCATCATCCCAAACCTGAAATGCAAACACCAAAATTGAATGTTATACGACCCTATACGAGGGAGATAGAAAAGCATGCTTTGTTTTCAAAATAATATGATCCCATGATCATATAATTCAATTAATGTGATTTTCCGATCGGAGGAAGAAATGAGAAAACATTCAGAGAGTGATATCATCATATCTAATAATATTCCATTCGTCCAGCATAATATTCCTCATGTTGTACAGGGCGACGAGGAAAAAATGGGAAAAAAAGTTGGGAAATGAAATTGGTCATAGGTGGCTATGATTCGAATTTCTGGATCAACATTCGATTCAGAACAATATTTCCCCATGAATTTAAATTCTACCGCGAGAAATAAAGTAATGGTATCATATTATTTTGAAAACAAAGCATACTTTTCTATTTCCCTCGTATAGGGTCGTATAAAATTCAATTTTGGTGTTCGCAATTCAGGTTTAGGATGAAGCAGAGGTTTTTATCACAAATGATTTTTTTTGAGATAAAAAAGTTTTCCATATGCTGCGAACTTTATGCCGGACACTGTATAGATTTATATATATATATATATATATATATATATATATATTATATATATATATATATATATATATAAATACGACTTTAATTCTTTGAGAAATCAAAATGTTTTTTCGTTTTTTTTCCTAGACGACGAAGAGGTAAAACCAAGATTGACCTTGTTATCAAAAAGTGATTTTTTATTAAGCTCTCATTCTGAATAAGAATACTATGTATTGAAGTTGTGAACTAACGTGACTTAATTATATTCAAAATAACAAGTACTTCAAAAGTATTCTCAGCTATACAAAAATTATTCTGTTGAAATTGTGGTTCAAAATCACTCTCTGACGGAACATAAGAACAAACTGTCGTTCTTTCCCTAAAACAAATTGAAAGCCCTTACAGTGTCTATTTCACGCTTCAATTCCGAATATCTGATGAGGGTTATTTCCTCGGGGATAGCGTATGAATCGAGCTCCTATTATAATATAGTACAAATACTTGAGAAGCTAAATCATGAAATTTTTTATATGAAGGAAGTATTCTGATTCATCTAGGAGTGTATTGAAATTTTCAGTGGCCCACTTGGTTGGCCGATGGCGAGGAAACACAAGAAAAATCGAAACATTCAAACATTTTTATCATGTTCTTTATTTTTAGATGCTATAAATCCTCGATACAATTATATTTCATCTGTATAAATTTCCAAATAGATTCAATACATATTTCTTTCTTTAAAATTTCATGTTGCTCCCTGATTATCTGTCCCGTTCCTGGATCAATATTCAATGTATGCCGTCTGCTCAACATTCGGACTGAATCCAACCGGAAAATAGGAAGAAATACACCATTCTATTATTTTTTTCAAACGTCGCCCATTTGGTCGCATTTTAAATAAACTTTCGGCGAGTTTTTGTAGAGAAAGTATTTGTGTTTAGATAGTCAATTTGCATTTTGCAAAAAATTTAAAAAAGCAGTAATGTGTCGAGGCAAATAAACAAATTTGCCCTTTCAGAACCAAATATTTTTACTTTCCAAAAAAATGGATGTTCCTCACCTTACCAAAAAATATTTGCACAGGGTTTACTTTCTGTTCACCCGGTATATAATTCTGATAAAGAAATCATGTTGAATTTTGACTGAGGTGTTCTCGGATATGCAACAAAGATTCAATTTTTTTATAATAACAGAGATACTCCATAGGCAATACTTTTGTAGCCACTAGCTATATGGCTTTGAACGGTTCTTCATGAATATGAATGAATAGGTATTACCTCAGCAACTTTCCGTTGTGGCTCCTGAAATCTACCGCAAAAAGTAATAGAACTCTGAAACGGAATTATTAATTTTACGTGCGATATATAATTAATTCTGAACTCCACAGTTCGAAACTCGCGCGATGCTTTGGTGTAAATGATTTACATTTTCGTGGATGAGAGGAGATTTAGGTAATCAGTAATCACTAGCGTATGATGAAAATCATATGTATGTGTATATTTACGTTATCAAAGGGAGAAGCCAATGTGTCCAGAAAATCAAGCCAATTATAAATAAAATATTTTTCCGGAATAATCCCGGAGTTTTTTTATATGTATATATTTCCTTCAAAACAATATTTCCCTGAGGAATGAATTCATTCAAATATGAGGGATTGTTGATATTTGCAAATTAAACACCTTTTTTTTACACGCTTTTTATTAATTAGCTTCACTTGTATGTTTGTTTGTAACGACTCCTTTGGACTTGATTTTCACCCACTACCACACGTCCGAATGATTTGAAATTTGACAATTGTACATAATTCCGGTGACAATGCATTAAGAAATTTTTGTGTGATAAAAAAATCGAAATGGCGGCTCCAATATGGCGGCGTGATTATAGTCCGATTTTTAGAGTTTGTGGTCGGAAATTATGATCCTTTTGTCAAAATTGGGGAATTCGAAATGGCGGCTCCAAAATGGCGGACGAGTTTTGTTATTATGATCCGATTCGCTTCAAAATTGGTATCTGAGGGTTTTCGTGGTCGCAGATTATGATTCTTTCGTCAAAATTGGGAAATTCAAGATGGCGGCTCCAAAATGGCGGACGAGTTTTGTTATTATGATCCGATTCGCTTCAAAATTGGTATCTGAGGGTTTTTGTGGTCGGAGATTATGATTATTTTGTCAAAATTGAAAAATTCAAGATGGCGGCTACAAAATGGCGGACGAAATTTGTGATTATGGTCCGATTAATTCAAAATTAGTATGTGGGGGTTTTTGGGGTCGGAGATATTTACACGTTACACGCAATATGGACTCGAATGTTAAAAATAAAATTATAGTCCAAAAAAACTAAAGAAACACGCTTATATAGCAATAAAGACTAAAAAGTTGAAAATAAATAATAGTTTATAAAAACTAAAAAGCACGCTTTTTATAGGAAACCAAACTAAAGAAATAGAAAATGAGAAAAAAATTTCATTTATCTAAAAAAAAAGCGTGGGGTGCATGGTATCAATGATTATTATAGTACATTACACTAGGGCAGTAAAGTAAGAAATGTCTCAGATCACAAGTAATTGATACCATGCACCCCACGCTTTTTTTTGAATAAAATAAACTTTTTTCTTATTTTCTATTTTTTTAGTTTGGTTTTCTATAAAAGTGTGTTTTTTAGTTTGTTAAACTATTATTTTTCCACTGTTTGTCTATTGGTATCTCTTGTATGATTGATAACACATGCTTTATTACAGCGGATCGATAAAAATTATTTCAAGTGATTTTTGTCAATTTTTTTATCGTTTTCTACCAGTTGACGACAAGGGCATATTTCTCCAGTGGTTGAACCATCCTTGTGTTGAGGAGGATAATAATTTGGACGTCTAAACATATGTCTGAGGAATTTTAATATAGAAGGTGTTTCTTAATAATATGCTATTATTTGAAAAAGTTTTTCTTGGGTCTATTTTGAGAAAAAAAAAATTAATATGAACATTTGTCCTGAATGTCATTTGAACAACAGGGTGCTGAAGTTTCAAGAAAAAAATCTTTTTTTATGATAAATTTGGTATGACCCTAGATATTTTTGTGAAACGTAGTACGCATCTTCTATGCATCAAAAGGCATTTTCTGCTGTACAACATAATTTCTCATTCTTGCCAGTGGCGTTCGTGCGGGATTTACACGGAATCCTTTCAAAGAGAAAATTGATACGCCACTGCTTTTTCCCACAGTGGAAATTATATTCGAAATCCTCATTCCTTTCTGGGCGAATCTTATCTCCTGATTTTTTCCATTTGACGTACAGTTTTCGCATACAAAAATAAAATTCATTATTTTTCCAGGTTGTTATGAAATTGGGTATTATCAAGGATTGAAAACGTATCTAGTAGATAAAAAGCATATTTTGTTTTGTAAACATAAATAGTTTTGACAGTTGTCTACCTGGTCAAGTTGTCACGTATTTGATTCATCAAAATTAACAATATTATTAAAAAAATGGTCCATTTTTCGAATTCTGAGTTTGCAGATAAGCGTTACATGAATGGGCTTGCTGATGGTAACGCACTGGAAGTCAGGCGGTTGTATGAAGACCGCTTCCCAAATATAAATATTCTGGATTCACGAACATTTTCAAACGTTCATAGAAAGTTGTGCGAAAAGGGAAGTTTTGAACCAGACAATCATCTAAAAGGAGTACAGCGTACTGTAAGAACACCTGGAATTGAGGTAGGTTTCAATTGGGGACTATCCCAAATTAGGTACACGAAAAATTGGAAATAATTCGAGAAACCTCACATATTCTTGTTTAGAAAATTCTCCATGACTAAATTATTATATCTCTACCATATCCAACGGGTTCAGGGGAAAAGGTGGCGAAAATGGGGACAACGAGTATATCGATGAAACTTTCACAGATGCTTTGAAACATGATGAAATCATATCAGCTATAGAAAATTTGGCGCGGAAAGCCCTTTTCATTTTATTTTTTTCGATATAATGTCATAGGTAGAACTTACCCAATTTAAGCATACAATCCTTCAGTTTCGGCATTTTGCGTATCAATCCGATTCAAATGTAATGTTTTCAAATGTAAACACGGAAATTATGTATTTGTCACACTTCATTCACTGAAATTATGTCAATAAGTATTTTTTTAAACCAAGTAAAAAGCATGAATTTCAAACTAGATAATCACTACTGAACTGACAGAATAAATAACAAGTTTAACAAATGACAGCCAATTTGAACTGACAAATACTTTGGAAGCAGATAATGCGACGTTGCCAATTTGTTTCTAGAATAAGTAGATTTACTTTAACTGTTCACAAAGTAAGGCCCGAATATTTTTTTTTTCATTTTCTTGTATGCCTGGCCGAGACACGCCGAAGGCTTGTCTCGGCCAGGCATACAAGAAAATATCCAATCAATTTCTTACGTAAAAAGAAGGAACATAACCTAACCTAACTTGGCTCACCCTGTCAGCCAAGTTGAATGCAAGCTAATCAACCTTACAAAACGACGCTCCGCTCCGCTCGCAAACATTCCGATCAAATTGATTTCTAACGTAAAAAAAAGGACACAACCTAACCTAACTTGGCTAAACTTGCTATTCAAGTTGAATGCAAGCTAATTGACCTTATAAAGCGACGCTTCGCTCCGCTCGTGAAAATTTCGATCAAATTATTTGCGAAAATCCGGATTGGCCAAATTCACTTGAATAGTTGGCAACGTGGCATGTCCATAAAACGCCAAGATCGATGCACAATGCAACTTCCTGCCCTTTTCGTGACATACGGCAATCGCCTTTTATTCTGGCGAAGAAGTTATATGCGCAGTGACAGTGGCGAGTAGTATCTTAGTTTGCACTGTACTTCGGTGTTAAAATGACATGCACGCCCATGGCCACAACGGAGCACCAATAGAATGAACCGGAGCGTTTGACAAGATGCGCAGACTTTCGCCAGAATAAAAGGCAAACCAAAGTCAACTCATGTGGCAACACTATAACTAACAGAGCTCCACGAGCGTCTATGTTACTAGTTTTTGATTAGTTTTCGTTGAAAGATATATAGCTCGAGCCGAAAGTAATTAAATTGACGTTTGGAGTGTGTGAAAACGTTTTTCAAAGCTAGATTTCACGTTTTTCACGTTTTTCAAAGCTAGGTAGATAGAATTCCAGTAAGAATATTATTTAGCCGTAATATTTATACCAAATAGTTGATGCGTTTGCTAATTACTTTAAGAGCGTTTATGTCATATTCGATACGAACCTTTGTAATGGACTCGATACCAGTCACAATAATTGGCCAAATATAAATATCGAAATTGTTAACGAAAAATATGATATGTGAAAGGAGCAGCAAAGAAATCAAAGAACGAACTTATTGTAGGTCCAGATCAAATTCCCAGTTTTCTAGTGAAAGATTGCATCAACCCATTACTAACTCCATTGCTTTACATCTTCAATCTGATTTTAAAAACGGGCAATTTTCCGAACTTATGGAAAATAGCACGAGTTTGTCCCATTTTGAAAAAGGGTGATGTTACTATGATTGAGAATTATAGATCGATTTCAGTACTGTGTAATTTTCCCAAACTGTTTGAAATTATTTTGTACAGAACCATCTATAACTCTGTTAAAAACATTATCTCCGACGATCAGCACGGCTTTGTTGAAAAAAATTCTTGCGTAACCAATCTTGTATGTTTTTCACAATTTGTGTCTGATGCTCTAGATGTGGCTCAACAAGTCGATGTCATTTACACGGACTTGCAGAAAGCTTTTGACCAAATTGATTTTCATATACTCCTTCCGCGACTATCATCATTCGGCTTCTCCGAAAACTTGATAGAACTATTCTCCAATTACTTGTTCGATAGGAAACAATTTGTAGAATACGAAAGCTATAAGTCAGTTCTATAGACCCCCAGTTCCGGAGTGCCTCAAGGATCAAATCTAGGACCACTTCTATTCCTACTATTCGTCGAAGATCTCTCTGAGAACAGAAGCTGCTCTAAGCTACTCTATGCTGATGACCTAAAGATATTCAAAGTCATCAGTGACTGTGAAGATTGTCAAAATTTACAGGCTTCAATCAACTTAGTATTTGATTGGTGCTCAAAAAATTATCTGAAACTAAATATATCAAAATGTCATGTTTCATCATTTACTAGAGAACAGAAAATTATTGAGTTTCCCTATGAAATAAATTATAATGTTGTTGACAGGATCAATGAGATGAAAGATCTCGGAATTACTTTCGACCAAAAGTTCACTTTTATACCACACATAAATCAAGTTGTCTCCTCAGCTAATCGAATGTTGGGTTTCATCATGAGAAACACTGGGGATTTCAACAACATAGACGCAATTCTCACACTCTTTTACGCATATGTGAGGTCTAAACTTGAATATGGGGCATTGATATGGTACCCCATTTACGATTGCCACACGCATCAAGTTGAAGCTGTACAGCGAAAATTTCTTAAGTTCCTGTTACTTAAAGTAACAGGGAATTATCCAGAACAGGGAATTGACTATTCGGTGCTTCTTGACAGTTTTGATGTAATTTCCCTGAATACACGTGGAGTTTTTGTTACTATTTCTTCTCTTCACAATAATATTATTTGTTCCTTGCTCTTACAAAAAATTAATAACCTCATACCACGTCTGAATTCCAGATATGAAATAACATTCTATTGCGAGGCTCCTCGAATCAATGTGATGCGTAGGTCGCCTGTGTCTTTGATGTGTTGGAATTTTAATCTGATTTGTGACCTGTGTGACTTAAATAGCAGTTCTCCCGAGCATATTTTATCCTGTATAATTGATAGAACACAAAATGAATAATTGTTATCTGGATAATATGATTTAATTCATTTCGTTTTTTGTTATTTTAAGAATTTTCACTACTACTAACATGATTTAATTTAATTTGTTTTTTGTTATTTTCACTACTTTTCCTGTAATTGGGTGTATACCTGTTGGAAATAAAGATCTATCTATCTATCTATCTATCTATCTATCTATAAATCGACTGTGGTTTGTGCACGACGGGACGATAGCGCACTTCAATGCTCTGCCGCGCGAATATTCGAACCAAAATTACAATAATTGCTGGATAGGCCTCAGAGGACCACAGGCATGGCCACCTAGGTCCTCGGACCTCAATAATTTGGTTCATTTCCTGTGAGGTCATCTTAAAACATTGGTTTACAGCACACCAATTCATACTGAAGAGCATTTGAGAAATCGCATCTTAGTTTCTTGCGATACAATTAGAAACTGTCCCGAAATTTTCCAGAGAGTAAGCGAGTCCATGAGAAAAAGAGCGAAGCATGCATATTTGCAGGAGGTCCAGATTTTGAACATCTGATTTGATTTATTCCTTTGTGCGTTCAGCGTAATTTTGTGTAAGCGTTCCAAAATGTATTTAGATTATTACTTCAATATCATACTTTTACAGTTTGAAAATTATTTTCCTAAATAAATTCTCATTTAAAGTTACATAAATTGTATTTTCTCGTTAGTGTTCTAGCGAGATGCAAATAAATACATTTGATTTTTTTGTGCAAAAATGTATGTCAAACCAAAATGATCAGGAAACCATATCAGCTCAGAAAGGAATGAGCATTTCAAAAATAGTTTCTACTTTGAGAACAAGCAGTGGCGTATCACTTTTCTCTTTGAGAGGATTCCGTGCAAATAATGCACGAACGCCACTGGTAAGAATAAAACATTATGTTGTACAGCAGAAGATGTCTTTTGATGCAAAAATATCCTGGGTCATACCGAAGTTATCATAAAAAAAATCTTAAAACTTCAGCACCCTGTAGTTCAAAAGTTAAGACCTTTAGGACATATGTTCACTGGGGTTTTTTTTTCAAAATAAACCCAAGAATAATCTCCTCAAATAATGGCATGTTAATGAGAAACACTATATATTGTTAGAAAAACATTGAAATAGTTGTGATCCGAATGCAGCATCAAAAATATGAGAAATAAACACAAAACAAAAATGACGCTATCTGGATAATTCGAGGAATAAAATGCCACTAATATCACAGTTTATAGCTGAAGAATAAGTTCGCTCACTTGGCCCAAATGCATGTTCCAAGGTAACATCCACTCGAGGGAAACAATTCAGGATGCTCAGAAGACTGTACGCGGTTATCGCATATTGTATCAGGTCTTCGAAGTATCCGAAAAATGTGCGTATTAGTAACACAGTAACACGCGGTATGCGCGAGGGATACAAATCAGAGTTGCGCAGTGTACAAACGGGAACATAAAGATCAAAATGCCAACGCCAAGTGATTCTTTAGCTATAAACTGTGCTAATATGTTCCTAGTATTCCATTTAGGAAGTATGGAATGCAACTTGAAATACAATCTTCTACTGCATGTTCAATTCACAAACAATTCAATTTTTTGCGGAAGAAAATGAAATCGATGTCCATTTCTCAGCTGACAATGTTGAATTGTTCCTCGATGGTGGAGTTATTCTAATCCCAATTGGAACGGCAATAAAAATAAGAGCACTACGAGGAGTGTTCATATGCACTGCCCAGCAAATGGGAAATTTATATACTACCAGTGTTTTTACTTTCAAAGCGTTCCTGGTACAATCATAAAAAAGTTCTGGCGCGTGTCTCTAGTTGCCCAGATTATTAGTGAAGGCGCTATCAAATATATTTGAGTAATGAAAGCTTGGCTAGCTGGATTGGACACATTTTATCTGAAACCGCATAATAACCCCAGTTCACAATATTCCTTAATCAGTGCCATGCCGTGAGGTTAGGAATTATCCATTTGAAAATAATTTTATCAATATGGCTTTCTGGAGACCTTTCGAAACAAATAATCAAATTCAGTTGAGATAACATGTGTCTACTTTTACATGGGGTGATCAATTGCTATTATTGTAAGAATAAGTAACTGAAGAAATACCACTGAAAAATAATATACGGACGCCTATGTCAAGTCAAGTCAAGTGCAAAGAGAATTCCTACCCGAAACTTTTCATGTCGTTCCAATTGGGATTAGAAATACTATATATAGTATAGTATAGTATAGAATTGCCGCCTTGTCATAGGCGTCGGTATATTATTTTTCAGTGATATTTTTTCAGTTACTCATTCTTACAATCATGGCATGTGAAAGTAGACACATATTATTTCAACTGAATTTTATTATTTGTTTCGAAAGGTCTCAAGAAAGCCAAACTGATAAAATTATTTTTAATGGATAATTCCTAACCTCACCAACACACGGCACTGATTAATTATTATTGTGAACTGTGGGAATCATGTGGCTTCAGATAACAGATGTCCAATCCAGCTAGCCGAGCTTTTATTCCTCAAGTATATTTGATAGCGCCTTTACTAATAATCTGGGCAACTTGGGGCACACGCCAGAACTTTTTTATGATTGTACCAGGAACGCTTTGGAATTAAAAGCACTGGTAGTATATAAATTTCCCATTTGCCGGGCAGTGCATATGAACACTCCTGGTAGTGCTCTTATTTTTATTGCCGTTTCAATTGGGATTAGAATAATTATAGTTATATAGCACCGGAAAAAACGAATTGTTGGTTGAAGGACTAGGAACAGATATACGTTGGTTTCTAGGCATCGATGAAATTTGCTGAAATTTTTGTATTTTACACCTAAGATACATTTTAATAATTCTACGCGACCACGATAGTAATTGCATTACGGGGTGTAATTTCTTATCATGTAATAAGCTATTTTATTATAATAACTTGTAATGCGATTATCAAGATCCTAATGCAAAATTGACATCTATGAAGGATTGCCTTCGTGCCACCATATTCGAAATTCCAATCCACCATTTAGGGGTAGTTTGTACCTGTGATTTTTTTGAAAACTCTGCTGACCGAATATTTCCTGCCAAGATATTCCTTGAAACGCTGAAATGTAGATTGCACAAAACATATTTTTTGTGTCACCTTAATTTTTTTTTGAATCAGTCCCCCCTCATAAGGGTTATACTTGCGATTTTTCGAGAAACTTGACCGAGAGTTTCCGGTGGATATATTTCACTAAAACTGTAGAAAATGATTGCATAAACCATATCATTTGTGCCATCATGAGAAAAAATTAAATCAGTCCTCCCATGGGGTATTTTGTACTTGAGATTTCTGGAAGAACATCAGCTATACTCTGTCCTTTTTTCACTGGCAGCACGACTTCGTGGTCTCAGGTAAGAAGTAAACATTAACCATTGGCGTTACATTTCTAACCAAAATGTAAGACGGAAATTCAATGATACTTATTACGAACTTTTGTAATATAAACACGGATTTACTTAAGAGCAAGTTATGAGAATATGGTTAAATACATACAAAATGAATATATAATAATACTAATACCTATTCCCCTCACCTCTTGTAATTATGAAGGAATTGAGGTACATATTTGAGCACAAATACCATAGTAAATAGTCAGGTCGAAATAAAATATTGAGATGGATATTTTCGAGATACACTTTAACTGTACATTCGTTTCTAAGAATCCCATATTGGAAATGAGCATGGTTTTATCGATAGTGGTTTGCTGCAATTCGTCTCGGAATCACCAAAAGATTACCACGAGGAGATGAATGCGGATGTGTTTGAGGACTACTTTTCACAAATGATAGAGCTGTTGCCTGCAAATTCCGTTATTGTCATGGACAATGCTAGCTACCATTCCAGGCTTAAGGAAGCGTTGCCAACATCAGAATGGAAGAAAAACAGCAGAACGATCTGCCACATGAAAATAGCATGGTAAAAAAAATTATCAGCCATTGCGAGGCAACACAAAGCAAACCACAAACAGTACCCAGTTAACGAAATGGCTGAAGAAAATAAGCTGGTTGTTTCACGATTTCCTCCATACCACTGTGAGCTCAATCCTATCGAGCTCATATGGGCTCAAGTGAAAGGAGACGTTGCTAGGAACAACACTTGAATTGGATTATGTACGTCAGCTTCTTCTAGTATCGTTCTCCAAAATGACAAGGGACAATTGGAAAAATGCTGTAAATCATGTATTGACAGAAGAACAGAAGATGTGGGATCTTTATAATTTAATTAAACAATCTGGGGAATCTCTATTAATTTCAATAGGACCCGAAGATTCATCTGATTTGGATACCGATGATGATTGAGAAATGGACATTTAGGTAAGTAACTACATAAATTTATTACCATCACTATTTGCAACTGAAACATTTCAGGTGAGTTGCCGAAGTCGCGCACAGGACGCAGTTATAATAGTTTGACAAGTGTAACTTTGATACATCCAATAATCGATGAATTGTCAATTATTACTTTAAATTTAATATTGTTATAAACATGTTTTGTTTCTAGGAAAGTTTCATAAATGAATGAATGAATAAATGAATATTTAAACATGGTTTACCGAACGCACGTCACTGATCAGTACTTTTACCATCGATGCTTTGTAATAATTTCATCGTTCTATTGTTATTAGAGATACAATAGAGTGAAGTAGAAAAGTGAACTCGAAAACACATGAAGTCCTATCAAAACGTGTTTGTTACCATGAAATTTATTTGAGCCGACGGTAAATAACTTTTCGCAGATTTGCATTTATAATGAGGGTGTTTAGCTGCAAGTGAAAAAAGGACAGAGTATATCAGATTTTCGAAAAACTGTTGATCGCGGAAATAAATATTGGCAAATAAACAATTCAGTCTCATGATATACCTAAAAAAATAAATAAAAATAGGATCCCAATATATACATCCAATTGAATAATTTCGGCAGAATCCGCTTAGAAAATAAAATTTATATCACAATTGACCATTACAATTTCAATTTTATGATTATTCAGAAAATATATGAATGAAATGCAACTTAAATAAACAATGGTCAATCTCTACGACGGTAGTCGATAGCAATCATATTCCAGCGTTTCATTGAAATTTACTCACTGGATACCTGAGGTCAACAAAGTTCTTCGAAAAATAGTAAGAACTACCCATATGAGCGGGCTGATTTGTATTTTTCCTATGATCGCGCAAAAAATATGTTAGGTGCAATCCTTTCCTACCGTTTCAATAACATTGCTTTATCAAAAACTCCCGGTTAGTAAAGCTTTTCGAAAAATCACCTCATATTGTTAATAAGAGGAAGCTGAGTTGGATTTGGAATGAATGATACAGTAATTACTCCAGATTTCAGAATATGTCTGGCCTGTAACAACAGATAAATGCTAGTAATTGAAACAAGGTAATATAGCTGCAATTCCTTTGGAAGTAACTACTACAAAGATTACTGTAGAAATAGATTAGATTTAAATGCTCGTGTAGAATTTTATGTGAAAACACAATCAATTATTTCTCGAGATACCAGTGTTCACATCTAATGAGGCACTTTGATGTGACAATTGCCCCTTTGAGCTGACAATTGTCACTTTGAAGTGACAATTGTCACTTCAAAGTGCCAATTATCACTTCAAATTGACAATTGTAACTTCAAAGTGACAATTTCGTTCTTGAATCAATAGCCGAAGATATAAACACAACCTCACATTTGCGGTAAGTCGCACTTAACAACTTGCATACTGTAACCGAACCCACCCTGGTCTGGTTTCTGGTTGACTTTAATTTTTTTTTCAAACCTCTTTTTCTTTTTGTGTGATCGTCTATATAGTCAGTTCTACTCCTATCTGGTAGAGGATATGCCATCGGCTCTCAGAAGATTCAGATCTTTATTCACAGGGCAATATCAAGAATTATAAGAGTTCAGGTTATTATGAAATCGTCTCCTGTTCCTAATCTAATGTGGCTCAATTATGTAATATGTTTATTATGTTATAAAACTTGGACCAAATGAACAGGTGACATAAATATATCTGTATTGCCTAGTATGGTTAATTCCCAAAATGTATTGCCGGTATATTTCGCGGGTGTATTCATACATCTGTCATCGCTAATTGAGGAAATGAAGACTCTAGTACATTGACATTACCTAACCATTGGCCTAGTGACCAGCTGGAATATTTTTGTGTGCATACGTAATGGATCAACCCGTTACCATCCTCGGCCACTCTTTACAGTACGTTAGAATATATATATATATATATATATATATATATATATATATATATACCTACTAATTTTGAACATTCCTCAATTTAGCTATTGGGTTGTCACATCGTGGTGCTATCAATTAATTAAATCGAATCCGGACAACTATATCTTGGTGATTTCTAGTTTATGATAACCCGATTCAATTCATTTGATAATATATATTTTCCTCAAAGTCCTTAGTCCATATTCAGATTGAGAGACGATTCCAATATCTATATTGTCCTTACCTTGATTGTATTTTCAAATTCCATAATAAGAGATTTTTGTTACTTCATGTATCCAAAATTTAAATAAGAGAGACTGTCTAAAAATTATTCAGTCCTGGATCTTAACAATGTTTCTCTGGAATTTACTTCCGACAATTTGTGTGAATAGTCCTCTAGTATCTTTACATTGCCATAAACAAGGAGTTTGTCCTGACACAAGCCTAGTGACCAAATGGAATCTTTTTGGGTGCACCTGTAAAGACTTTTCATGGTCACTTTTGAGTTAAAGTTTTGGGAAAGTGGTAGAACCGAGATTCATTTATTTATGGCAAGAAGTAGCATTGGGACAAGTTGAACATACTCAGTTCGACTATTTCACAGTTGTGTCAAGGTTTATAAACCTAATATTTTACTCGATGCTTTGGCAAGATCTAGACCAACCTAACTAGACTCTAGCAAGCCCCAATTGTACTGATTTGATAGTGACACTAAATGATCTGACAATCTCTTTTTCTCAGAACTACTTTCATTGAACTGATATAAACAATATAGAACGCAGAATTTAGACTCAAGGCATATTTAATTTCAATAGTTACGGACCCGGACTCTATTGAGGTAAGTGGTTTGATGTAGTGAATCCCATCTTGAGAAAGTACCCCCTTTCCTTCATGAAGTACCTGAATGAAATTCCATGGCAGGAGATGTTGTCAGAACCGGGACTCAAGCTGAACTGCTTTTCGATCGATTTCGGGCTCGCTCTTATACGAAAAAGGCTGTATCTGGGGTTACAGATTCTGTTTCTCAAAATTCCAATTTCTTAACTGGAACATACCAATATTCGATTTTTTTCATGTATTTGCAATCTGAAACTTGCACAAAAATGGTCTAAGATATCTGCTATATGTATATTGAGTACCTCCGTCTCTATAATGTTCCCAGATTTGTTTTTGGTGTTTCCAAAATTGATATCAACTCCATCAGTTCTAGATGTTAAAATGGTGGAAGAATTTAAAAAGTGTTCATATTCACCTTGTTCTCTTCATACAGTCCTAGACTTGATATACGTTGTTGTTCTATTTCATAAATTTATGCAGGAGAGGGAAAGGAACCATTGAAGGAATTTTACTAACTTTCTGCTAGGTTCTTGTCATCGGAAAACATTTGCTATGGAAGTAGATGATGATTATATCTGCTTGGTATGCTCTACTACTGAATGTTATTTCCATACTCAGTCAATGCTCTGATGTTTTCCATAGTTGACTTCATAAAACTAGTTTGATTATGAAAAGAACACTCTCCCTTCACACCAAGATCAAGAAATTTATGTAATCTAACAAGACCCCTGGCCAACACGTCTCAGTCTCTCTCTGAATTTGTATACCTTTTATTGAAAAGAAAGGGGATGAAAATTCCAAATGGAAAACTCCCCGAAATAGTTGAATTGGAGATCAACCTAGGTACACCCCAGGGTAACCCTCAATACTGTTCGCGTTTCTGTCATCGTGAGTGGTCAATAATGTGTGAAAATAAGATTTTGCCAAAGATTTCTTTATGGTACCGATATTATTCTCACGAATTCTTCTCACTTTGCGCAAACATACAGCCCCCCCCCTACTCAAACTGTATTTGAAAAGTTCGATAACAATTATTTCCACTCTTGTGACCACATTTCGGTTATTACGGAAAATAATAACACACAATGCTCGCAGGAGAGGTAGGAGCTATACGAAATAGAGGAAAGTGGCTTCAGCAACTTGCTGTTGTGGCATTCGAAGTCTACCACGG